>CM063503.1:22332845-22335345 GCA_032207245.1 Pardosa pseudoannulata | reverse complement strand
ATAGATTTTGATTATTAATCAAAAATACATATGATTTATCCATGTTACTACGACATTTGCATTATATATTAATAAATAACGTCTACATATCAGTGTATTTTGCAACGAATACACTATATTGCCTATGTTAAACATAAATTTTTGTTAGAAAAACATTTTACACCAATAAAATATTAACCCCATATATATTTATTTAATACTTACGGCATTTATTATTTATTATGCCGTATGTATTATATTATTTTTATTATATATATATATATATATATATATATATATATATATATATATATATATATATATATATATATATATATATATATATATATATATATATATATATATATATATATATATATATATATATATATATATATATATTGAAAATTTATCCTAATTCCAACTTAATTATTTATCGGGATAAAAGAGCTTCAATCCAAGACCGAAATTACTTCCTTTTCTCAGGAATAAATTTCTTACCTTGCAATTCTTCTAATAATTCTTTGTGGTTCTCGTGAGATACGTGTGGCTGGACAGAAGTTTGTGTCTCTAAATTATCACTTCCTTCAATATGTCATGTCACTAATTCAAAAATGGTGACATAAAAAATTTCAGATGGAATATCTGCGTCTGTCTCTATTTGGGCAACATATTTCTAGCACTACGTTAACAAGTTTGTTGCTGTATGAAAGCATTTCGATTGATGTACATATAATGACATAATAATCTCGTTTTGATTTTGGTTAGGTTTTGATTTGAAGAGAATTTGATAAAGAACTAAAACTGCAAATAATGTTGCTGAACCTAATCCCCGGCAAATCAAATACGGGCCAGATTTTTGTTCCAGATATTATATGTTCTAAAATTTCGGCATGTCATATATCTCAAACCTTCAGACGAGAGAGTTATATACGCTTTAATGAAATAAACCATATAAAATATGAGGATGTTGAAAACATAGGAATATAAAAATTATAAAAAATTCTATAAAAATTATATAAAAAAAGGCAGGTTTTAATTCTTTTGCATTTGTGTATTTAAACTCATAGCATGTCATGAAATACTCAAATTCAACATAGCATCAAATAGTATGAGAAGCCCTTGTTCTTAGTGTGCGACGTTAGAATTTCATAGTAACGGATGTGGCACTCGTCTAAGCCGTCTGAAATGCTTTACTACATACTTTAAGAAAATGAAGGGTAAATCTGTGGGTTTGGTTGTCCTTCAGTTGGTATATTGACAAGGGAAAGTGAAGGTACGGAATCAGGAAGAATGATCTCTTCATCAACAGTGCCTTCAGATTATTGTCTAGTTCTGAGTTCGGAAACTAACAATCACTCACATCATTAAGTATTATTATAAAATACATATGTATTAAATGCATTATTATTAAATGCATGTTTCAGCATTTATACATCTAATGTTCTTGTGGAAATATGCTTGACTTTATGAGTAATTGAAATGTACTTGAGTTATTTTGAGCGGAATGAAGGCATTGCAATTTCAAATTCAGAATTTAGGGTTGTACTGGACATTTTAAGCCGTTTAATCAGTTAATATTGCACAACTGCACGTTCACAACGTTCGAAGGTATCGATACACAAAAGATCGGGATGAACTTCTTCCCACACGAATCTGCCACGCTTTATCAGCACTCAGAAACCTATATAGAGGTATAAGTAAAATTTTATGGTTTAATACTTCAATAGGGCTCCTTTCATTTAGATAACTCTTAAATATATGAAATTGTAATTTATTTCTGTGTCTTACTACTGTCGAAAACTTAACTCATTAAATATTTAAAAAATATTAAATTTTCTGGTGATACACAAATATATACTTATTAAGAGATCATGACTTTTTTCATAAACGCATATATATAGAAAGAGGTTCTGACAGCTTAGCATACAGTCTTCGGTGAGTGTAATTAAAGTTTTGAAATAAACTTTTAAACAACTATAATAGATAATCATAATAATAAAAGTGTTAAATAAACTTCGTAGGTAGCAGAATGTCATAGAACATGATTATTTATTTAAAATAGATTTTAGGAAAAATTTAAAGAAATTTAACTTTGTAAATAACAAAAAATATCCAATAAGTGAAGAAAAGTTTCATACGCTATTCCAAAATTCAGAATATTTCTACGATGCTAAAATTAAAATAGGAATGATTAATTTTCTCTGGTTTAAACTCAAATTCTGAATAAAATTAAAGTAGTTTTACCTCAAAGTATCTATAAAGAAATATTGCCTCTAGCCTAAAGTTTTTAAAGTAATCGAAAACAGTTATGTCAACAAAAATTTCTAGAGTTTTTTTTTTTTTTTAAGTTAGCATTAAGGAAAAAATTAATGAAAAACTGAATCTTCATCTTTTTAAAATGCTTTCTCTTATAATAGCTTTCAGTTAATGAAAGAGATGTCATTCAGTTAATTTCTTATAGTATGGAAAGTAATCCATTTCAAGATAATAGAGTAAAGCATATTTTATTTATGGGTTT
>CM063503.1:22320345-22327845 GCA_032207245.1 Pardosa pseudoannulata | reverse complement strand
CATTTATATATATATATATATATATATATACCGGAACTTTTTTTCCAAACCCTACGAAAGGAAAAATATTAGTTGTAGAATTTTTGGGTTTTAATGTCACGATTTTATTATTTTATTTAAGCATTTCGGAATTCTATGAATAATCCCCCAATTTTTTGAGCATCTGTTGTTATTTATAATTTTGTTATTTGGATCAGAGTTGTAGGATTTTCTTAGCTTCTCACAGAGATTTACTTTCTCTAGTCATACAGAATAGCTTTACTTTTAAATGACTACATTTATAGTAGTGCTTTTACAAAAGATAGCAAATATATTCTACATTTTAAGAAAATTTTCCTCTTTATATATGACACCATGAAATTACAGCTCATAATTTATGAAAATAAGCAGTAATATAAAAATTTGCTAAAATTTTGTATTTTTAATAATAACTTGTCTATAACAAATTATATACTCAGGAAATATCATTCAGGCGTTATTGAGTTAAGTTTATGTCACCTAAATATACACTCTCCTACCAGACTCGTTTCGTTTTTTGAAAATAGAAATTCGGGGGAACTCCTTGCTACTAAGCTACTACTTTAATACTGAGGTAACATATATTATTCCTATCAAGCGTTTTCAAGAAATTCATATTGCAGCAATTTATATATTTTAAGGGAATATTGCACTCAAAATGTGTTAAAATATATCATTGTTTTATTAGTTCAAGTAAAAGACTAATTTTTCTACTCATGCAAAATGGAAAATATATGCCACCTTTATTTACTGGTAATACAAGCATATAACTTAAGTAAGAGGGATATTAATGAAAAAATGCAATCTAAATATTTTTCTCTTCATTTCTCTCACATTTACTTCTTACAAAATGCTGAGATTTAAATAAAATATTTAGGCCACAAGTATTAATTTTTAATTCAAGTTTACTGGAATACATAGATAAAAAATGTGAATTGATTTAGCAATAAGTTGCTTATTTATACAGGAAATTATCAAAAATGATTGTTTTTTCTGTAATTGTCAGTCCAAAATTTTATTACATAAAGTTTAACAAATATCTGTAAATGCATGGACATTCTTATGTAGAACTTTTTAAGAGGTTGCGAAAAAAATGTTGGAACATCAAAATTAATAAATGTAAAATTTATAAGGTCATAAAGATTAGTTTTATAAGGGTTTATCAGGGCTTTATAAGGGCTTTATAAGGGTTTATAGCTTTTATATGGATTTTCTATAGTTTTAAAAAATTCAATATTAAACATATCATATTTTCAACGTATTTTGTATCAATGAATATCATTTTAACGAGATTCTAAAATACAAAGCAATTGCCAATGTACAGTATGATGTTTCAATTCAAAAGTATTTTATGAAAATGTGCCATACTTCCTTCAAAATGCAACACTAAATTTTCCAGTCTTTTCGCTTACAGTTCTCAAAAGTCATAAAGAACTTCTTCTTTTGTATATGGAAAAGTCATAAGAGTTTTAATCTAATTTTAAACAGTTTGAAAAATTGTTATTATTGAAAAAATTAACTTATCAAACATCTTTTATATTCCTGAATACTTTTTGAACTAGATTCTAAATAAATTATTTGTCCATATTTAGAGTAATATTGATAATGAAAAAGGTTTTTTATGAAATGATACCATGATACCATAAGAAAGTGAAGTTAAATATTCCGGTCTTTCTACGTCATATTCTCCAAGATTCATAAAGAACTTCTTCGTTTCGGACAAACATGCAAGTCAAACTACAGATGTCCTCCAGGAAATAATCTTTAATAGAAAGCCGAATTGTTTGCTCAATTTCTAGATTAAAAACAGTCAATCGTTATACCAGAAACTAAAATTTAGACACTTTAGACAATTATTTTCACTGTTTAAATGGCATCGCATTTTACATCTTATAATTTCTAAATTGTAGGGTCCTATTAGGGAGAATTTTAAATGATTGTATGCAACAAGATGCCATAAAGTTTTAAAGCAACAGACTTCTTTAAATGTATAATTTATAGTTTTTGTAATAGAAAGTATTGTTATCTTACTCACAAGTTCAAAAAAATTTTAAAAAAATTATTTCTTAACTATCTCAAATAAGCAAACAAATAGAATATTCATTTCCAGGTTATTTTTATTTGATTTTCCATAAATAGATACAATGATCCTTGACTTTTCTTAGTTACATTTTATATTTTAATTTCTAAATTGCAAGGTCATACTAAGTAGAATTTGAATTGTATATAACAAAATACCCTAACAATTTAAAACAACAGACTTCTAGAAATGTATATCTCAGAAAAGCATAATGTAAATAGTTTGTTATAGAAAGTATTATTACCTTACTCACGAATTAAATTAAAATTCAAATATAAGTATTTTTTAACAATCTTAAATAAGCAAACAAATAGAATTCATTTCCAGATTATTTTTATTCAATGTTCCAGTAATAGATACAATTTTCTGTGATAATTCATAAATTTTAAAAGTATTCATATAATTACATGGCTTCTTTCTAAAGCACCATTTTAATTTGTGTTCAGACACATTGTTTTAGAATGAAGTATGTTTGCAAAATTTGTGTACACACGAAATATTCTATTTTGAGAAAATAAGTTTGTATTGTATATTTGAAGAATATGTTTGCTAAGCCATTTCCTGAGAAATTGCTTGGAGACACTTGACATTTTCAGAACAAAGATGTGAATTGAATTTATAATTCAATGTGTCATGTTATTGTAATTCAACTTTAATAATTCATAACTCGGTAATAAGGCCTCGAGAAATGAAGTTTATTTGTTTTGTGTAAGTTAACACTATGAAATGAATCCTTCAAAATAAATGTTAAATTTGCTTCTTTTCAAAATATACGTTTCTTCAAAAATTAGTATACGGAGATACTTGATACTTACAGAGCTAACATATGTCACTTCAAATGTGAGTTTCTAAGAAAAGTTCATATCTACGACAATTTATGTTTTTTAAAGCAAGTAGAATTTAACTGTTCAGTCGTTGAGCGTGAAATGCTTGAAAATTCATAAACAACTTCCTCTTTCAGGACAAGTATTTGAGTTAAACTACGGGTGTACTAGAGGAAACAATCTTTGATGGAAATCCGAAACGTCTGCCGATTTTCCAGAATAAAATAACTTAGTACTTTTTATCAGAAACGACATTTCACACATCCAGGACAGTTATTACTATTTTAATAGAATCGTATTTTATATTATATTTAAATTCCAATGCAGAGACGGGAAATTTGGTATTATTCGATAAGAATTTATAGTAAATTAATTATTAAAAATAATTCTAGGGAGACGATCATATTAAAATAATTTGGGATTAAAAAGTATTTACTTATTAAATTATTAAATCTATTAAATCTACTGCATAAAATAAACTACCGTAAAGAACTACCATTAGAAAATGAACTTTAAATCTCAATTTTCAAAGTGTTCTGTTTCAGTTTGTATTTGTATTCGTAACAAGAGCATGGGTTAAATATTAAATATGAAACACTGAAATGTATGTAAAAAATAATTTAATTTAAGTAGAATTTTTTTCATAAAACTTGGATTCAGCATAAATATTCCTTCACGAGGTTTCCAATTCATTGCATGATATTTAATTTCTTGTAATAGTTTTACTATAGATATAAAATTTAATTCCAATTTTTCCAGAGTTTAGGTTTAAAATATTATGTTACATAAAAACTATATAATAATGTTTTAGAAATTTTTCATGTTTTTCTATACTGATTAATCTGTAACTCAACAAAATTCTTAAGTTATGAATGAATCACTAGAGTTCATTTTATGGAACAATTAAAACATAATTTGTAATATTTTAACTTTTTTTAAGGATTTTCCCTTTTTTAGTGAAAGTAGATTGCAATCCAATAAATATTATCGTAAAACATTAATCGTATATTATGTATAATATTGTCACTTAAAGCTTTATTTGCACGTCCACATGTACATATTAAAATAGCAGTGTTATGTTTAAGAATACGTGGACTTCTCCAGTGGCAGCTAAAAGTTTCAACCGATTAAAGTCTTTATCAAAAATGAACCTGAACTAAATATATTCGTAGAAATCTTTTCGATGTAAAGTAAAAAAATTGCCCATTCTTAATCAGTATTAGGAATCATAAAATAACACGTACATATTTTGAAATTTTATGATTTCTTCAAAGTTTCCACAGAAATTAAGTTTATCGTGGAGTACAACTAAATTCACAACTAGTAGATTTATCTATAGTTTCACATTACAGTGTTTGTTTGTATATAATATAAAATAAATCATTCAATTTTTCTTTTTAATAAATGGCCCCCCAGTGATGTTTGAAAGTTTAGATCATCACTAAAGACGACGAATTATACACGTTTGCTTAAATATTATACAGGGTATCCCAAAAGGTCATTTACAAACTTAACATGCTGGTCTGTCATATCATGATGAACAAGATTTACATAGGAACGTGTGTCCGAAAATGCAAACTGCTATCGCTAGAGGGCGATAATTGCAGGAAAACGGGAGAGTGGGAAAATTAATCATTTCAGGCTTGGACGTTGAAGGGGAAGAATGAATGAGTTTAGTAACGCAGAAATGGCCGACATGCATTACGTATATGGCGCCGCTAATCGAAATAGACGAGCTGCGGCACGGATGTACCTTGATTGCTTCCCAAAAAGACGTCAGCCAAGTCAGTTTGTTTGGAAAATTGCACCGCAGAATGAGTGAATCAGGAGATTTCGAAGTACGTAACCACATCGGTCGAGAACGTACTACAAGCCAGCTTGTCGTGGAGGAAACCGTGCTACAGAAGTTTGCCATCAACCCTCAAACAAATCTCCGAGCAAACGAATGTGTCTTGCGTGTAGGTCATTCCACCATAATGCACATACTGCACGAGGACATGCAACACCCTTACCACTTTCAAAAAGTACAGTCATTGTGCGTTGACGATTATCCCAAACGCATTGCATTCTCACACTGATATTTGGAACAGCGGGTCACACAACCACATTTTTCATAGTGGATTTTGTTTTCTGATGAATCCTGCTGTACACAGGATGATTTCCTGAACTTGCAGAACATGCATGTATGGGCGAATTAAAACCCATTGTGAAAATTGAATGAAAATTGTTGGTGTGCACGTGCCCATGCACATCAACAACGTTTCACCATAAACGTTTTGGCTGGTATTATCGGTGACATGATTATTCGCCCTTACCTTCTACTTGAATGCCTCGACTGAAATAGCTATTGAATTTTTTAAAAAGAGTATTGCCGGATCTGATGGGTGATGTTCCAGCCGCTACACACAGGAACATCTGGTTTCAGCATGATAGAATGTCTGTCCACTTTAGCTACGCTGTTCGAGAATACTTCGATAGGACTTATCCTAATCGCTGGACCGGTAAAGGCAGACCAGTCGCATGGCCGCCACGATCCACCGACTTGACTACCTTGGATTTCTACCTGTGGGGACACATCAAGTCCATGGTGTACGAGACACCCGTAAAGTTGGATATGGATCTTATCGCCAGGATCTCTAAAGCAGCAGCAGGTGTCCGTGACACTCCTGCCCAATTTGAACAGGTTCGTGAATCCATGCACCGACGTTGTAAAACGTACATTGTGGCAAACGGAAACAATTTTGTGCATTTACTATGATGTAATCACCATCTGTAGTAAAAATCATATTAACACCGCTATCGATATAATTTTTTTCTCCTGCTCCACACTTGTGATCACAGCTCTCTAACGGTCACAGTTATTTGCATTTTCAGACACAAGTTTCTATGCAAATCTTGTTCATCGTGATACACAAGCATGTTAAGTTTGTAAACGACCTTTTGGGACACCCTGTATTTCTAATATTCTATGCAGTTCCCCAAAGCCTATATTTCAGATATCCGTGAATATCCAGCAAAAATATTCCAGATATAAATGGGATAAAGTAATTGGCAACTTTTAACCAAATTTCCTATTTTAAGAGACCTGCCTTATGAACATATTACTGATTATAAAACTTATGTAAATAATCATAAAATTCTATGTTATGTTTTTTATAAAGCTAAGTAATTTTAGAAGAAAATCGGACTCACTATGACGGAAAATTTTAAATTTAAGTTTAAAAAATAGGACTAATTTAAAAAATTTTTTCACGCAGATTTAATATTTTTCCAATATAAAATAATCATTTATCTGTAAATTTTAATTTTATAGTTTCTAAATATATTTATAAATATTTATTTATTTGTTATTGTATCATAATTGAAATGAAAAAAATTAGAACATATACTAAAATTATTTTTAAATAATTTTAAAAAGAACTACAGCAAAAAATAAGTTTTAATGGAATTAAATAATACTTAAAATACAAAAATTTGATTTGAATTAGAGAGTGTGCCTTCATTTTTTGGGCAGTTGATTCTTTTCGATTTTGTAATGGGAAGTTTTTAATTTAATAAATTTGAATAGTTAATTTCTGAAACATAAGCTTTAATATTAATATATATACACTTAATAATTTCCTTCTTAAAATATTCGAACAAAATATATTTTAACGACAAACAATTTTTAAAGTTTGCATAAACCTGATAGCTTCATTATTGAAATAGCACAACTGAAACATATTCCCAATTTAAAATGTCAATCTAAAATTTGCAAGTTACATTGCAATCTTGCCTAATGCTCTTAGTCAAATTTCGTACTTAAAGCCACAAAGAGTTTGTCTTCAGCTAATGTTATATTTTCTCAAAACAAATATGTCAATCAATCATGATTAAGTAATATATATTTCCCAAGAATTAGCAAATTCGCATTCTAGAAGCAACTCTAATTATTAATGACATATATGTTATATTTTTCCTCTTTATGATAAAAATTAGAGAAAGTTTTCAGCGTGTTTAATTACTTTAACAAAATATAAAACTATATTTAAGAGATGTATATTTCAATTAAATATAATTTAAATTACTCAGAATTTATGGATTATTTATTAAAAGACAGGATTTGACATAAAACAAACAGCATAAACTTTCAATAAAACTTCAGTGTTTACTTTGTATGCATGAAATATTAAAAGAACTGTTTGGAGTGTAAACAATTTATCGTAGTAGAAATTTAAAGTAAGTATATATTTTATTCTATCAACAGATAGGTTTTAAAGTTTAATAAATTCCATGAAAGATACAGTAATAACAGTCAAAAACGACTTGATATATATATAAGTATATATCGACCATTAAATTGTTAAGAGTGTGACACATCGTACCACTGTTATCACTTTTTCTATAAAGCATTTAATGTTTCAAACATGTATTTTTTTATAAAGCATTTTACAAAAATTAAAGATTTTCCGTTTCTTCTTTACACGTTTAAATAATTATAAATATGCTGTTACGGATGTGACAGTTATTTTACCAGGTGTTACACATAGGTTCACAATTATCAATTTTTCTGAGAATAGGTAATATCTAAAAGTCATT
>CM063503.1:22290345-22310345 GCA_032207245.1 Pardosa pseudoannulata | reverse complement strand
AAAGGGATTTGTTTTAAACAGCTTAGCTTTGAAATGCCGTTCAAATATTAAAAAATGTAAGGATCCAAAAATAGAATTTTTGAAGGTTTAAAGGTGATTAAAATATAAGGAAAAGAAAGAATTTTAGCTATATCTCAGTGGTAATAATTTTCATATATCCTACACACGGACAGACACAAACACATACATATATATATATATATATATATATATATATATATATATATATATATATATATATATATATATATATATATATATAGATAGATAGATAGATAGATAGATAGATAGATATTTATTGTTTATTTAATTTGTTTCGTAATAAATTAAAAGTTTAACATAAACTCATCTAAATTATTTTTAAAATTTTGTTTTTCTATTTTATGAAGTAAATAACTTCAAGGTAGCAATCACATCCGTTTTTTAATTTAAAATATCTCAATCGGTCAGAGATTTCTGCATTTGCGATTTTGGGTAAGCATCTGGTTCTGTGAAGACCCCAGAAAATCTGAATTTATTAACTCGCCTGGGATAGTGTGCGATTTACTCCGTTGTTCTCAAGTTTATATCAGATGCTGGGCCTGATATCTGTCTTGGTCACTAGTCGTTGATGTATAATGAACGTACTTCAATTTTCGCATTATTAGTGTAGTAGAATTATGTGCCTCTTGTGTAAATATATTTCTCATTAAATAGCATAAAATCGGATCATGACTAATTCCTTTGGACGTTGAAATGAAAGTAAAATTCGGGAGATTCTCCATATAACTGGTCCTCTGCGAAAGTGAATGAATCCGCAGCGTAACACACATACACACACAATATATATATATATATATATATATATATATATATATATATATATATATATATATATATATATATATATATATATATATATATATATATATATATATATATATATATATATATATATATATGATATTTTAAACATCTGTCCAAATTAATTATAATTCTATTCTAAAATTAGTTTCCGGTGATTTTATTTCTAAAATGACAAATTTTGGCTAAAGTATATTTCTCCTTCAATGCTAGTATCCTTGACAACCCCAAGAATACCAAGTTAAATTCTGCTTGCCTCAACTAATCTTATGCAACTACTATCTTAGCTCACGAAGCTATCGTCCCTCACGTAGAATAGCCTTAAAACCTTAAATTTTAAAAAGTAGCAAAGTATCTTTCTTGCTAAAATAGCAAATGATATAAGCTAATTCAAAAATACATCAAATTAAATAAATAATTACAATGACAATGTGACAAAGTAACAAACAGTGAGAATAGTAACATGAAAGATGTTTCGTGTTTTGGCAAGAGCTGCATTATCGATACGAAATACAATCTCTCCGCAATGATGATAGAACTCATTCGAAGCTGTAACTAAATATTTTCTATTCTATTTTTGCCTTACTTACTTTGGTTTTGAATTTATTTTTATAGTCTGGTATAAAGTTTTACCTTCTCGTTTATTCTTAGAATCGTTTATAACACATGCCTAAGTCACTTTCAAAAAAACCCGCACAGTTTTTACAGTGTAAATTCTGAAACGAAACATCAATGACTGACATAATTGAAGTAGTAGTGAACGCAATGAAGAGAAAATATATGTAAAGATTCATATACTATAGTTTCAAATGTTTATTTTTCTATAAAATGGTATTAAAGTAAAACCATGGAACAAGTCTAAAGCGTTGTTTGCTATCTATAAACCCTCATACTAGTAACTGCACCGATGAACAATAAATTTTGAAATTTAGAATCTATAAATTTTACTTTTATTATCATAAGATATTTAATTGCTGAAATAAACCGTTTTATAGCACA
The DNA here is from genome assembly GCA_032207245.1 of Pardosa pseudoannulata. Classification (NCBI taxonomy): domain Eukaryota; kingdom Metazoa; phylum Arthropoda; class Arachnida; order Araneae; family Lycosidae; genus Pardosa; species Pardosa pseudoannulata. Next base: position 22,308,503 of record CM063503.1, on the reverse strand, counting down.
TAGTTGAAAATGGTTGTTAGCAGTAATTCTTGATATATCAGTAAATCTAGTGTTGATGAACATCCGTTGAAAGGCTCTATTACTCGCGCATAATGCGGAATATAATTTTAACAAGAAGCTAGTAGAATAATAGTTTATTTACTAAAATACTATCTTCCTTTGAATGTATAGTATCCCTATAGAGATTGAAAACTGAAAGCATTGCAGATTTATTGCTACAAAAGCTGGTAAACTTTGGTACTGAACTATCTTTATTGTCCATTTCTTTAGTCAAAGTACACATATATTTAAGTTAAGGAACAAATTTCAAACAGTTCAACTTTAATAGTTTAAAATATAATGGTTTAGTTATATAGATGGTCAAAACCAAATGTCTGTACTAGTAAATAAACACTAAATGCTGTGTTTCTAATTTTCAAATTTAAAAATATTATCTGTGCCTAAAATTTAGAGAAAAATGGTTTTTAGATCGAGTGTTTACTAGTAACACTTTCCATAATTAATCAACCAACTAAATTAATTAAGATATTAAATTGAGCAATTTAGCTTTCATCAACTGTAACAAAAAATAATCTTATCAAATAGTCTAACACAAATAATTCATATTTTAAATAAACCTATGAAAGATGTATGAAGGAAGTAAAATAAAATTTTATCCTTTAAAATCAAAAGATAGATTCATAAAGTGCTAACTATTTTATATTATGTTAACGTTCATGTTAAATTCTTTAATATAATCACTGGTTTGTAACAACTTGCAGAAGTTGGGCTTTAAGGTAGAAAATAAAATATTTTTTAAAGTAGTTTTTATTTATTAATTTACTTATTTTCCCCCAAACATATTGCTCAAATTCGACATTTTAAAACTTAACTACGAAATTTTAGTAAATAATTTAACAAATATTGTTAAATATAATGCAAAAAAAAGTCTAGAGCTTGTCGAGATATGGATAATGCCTGTTAAATTATGCAAACGTTGAAAGCGAAATGATTAATAGAAGGGTCTCAATCAATATGATGTGAAAGACGATTAATCAGTTCATATCAGTTAAAGGAACTGTTTCGTAACTTTTAAACAAAATAGTTTGAATTTCCTAGAGATTGCTATTAGCTAAAGTAGAAGCAAAGAATATAGATTAATGCAAGCTTGAATAAAATTCATTAAGCAAGGCAAAGATTCATTATATAACGTACATTAAGATCATATTTTAATTTACTCTAAAACGTAAAAAGTTTCGTGTATAAATATATGAAAAATTAACTTATGTAGAATCATCTCTCCTTCAGCCGCTTAACAATCTTTTTTGATAATTTTTGATACTATGGGCTAATAGATTTTTTGCCGTTAAATATTTTATGATTTGTTTTAATAAATATATTACTAAAATATAAAAAATTTTAACTTATAAAAAAACCTAGTATTCTTAACTAAACGAAATTTCTTATCTAAAATACTACATTATTATACAAGCTTTCTGTCTTATATTACAGTGCAAAATTTTTCAATAATTGTATTTGTATACAAAATATAGTAAATCAAATAAGTGCATACCATAAACTATAGTATAGTTGTACTATAGTACAGTTTACCACAACTATTGCAGTACTATAGTTGTGGATACATTGTTGAGCTAATTAATTTTAAAAAATAAAATATACTTTATCACTAAAAAGGTGCATTATTTTTTTAGTGATAGTTATATCATTGTAGTAAGTATAACATTTTATAAAATTAGTTTAATTGAAAATAAATCAAAATTCTATAAAAGGGGGTCGTATTTCATATTTCATGAATAAATATTTAATTATGTATAAAAGAAATAATCTACAAGAACTATAACTATAGGAATGAAACTGACGTAATAAAAATATTTATATAAATTTCGCGTCTTTTAAAAGGGTTTTTTACAAGTGTACCTAATTATAGAAAAAAACATATTTTGAGAAAAGTCCAAACAATTTTATAACTTTCTGTACATGACTATGCATGTTTATGATGTATTTATTATAGTCATTGTTTGATTCCTATAAAAACATTACATTTTTGAAATCGTTAAAGCACTTGCTACTTTTTAAAATAAAAATTGAAAGATCGAGTATTTAAAAGTTGAGAAGATTCTAGTTCCCTTAAAAGAACGATTAAATATTTGTAGCATCGTCTTAGTTTGACTTGGAGAACTACGGTGATTTCTTACTGTGCGAGGATAGTTTAGGCTGGACTTACTGCTTAAATCAAAGTTTCCGTACATTTGCCTTCACAGTATTCGAACTCGATATTGAATTGTAGCACCCTAACGATCCAGCTATTTAGCTTTATTCGCTTGAAATAGTGTATTAACTATACGTTCCTTCTCTTTAAGGATAAACTATTAATACTTCATAATTATTGTTAACATATTTGTAATATTTACAATGCTAGCTGATATGACACGGATTTGTAGAATATTTAAATAGGCCTTTTCTGTTTACTGGTAAACTACAACAGAATCTGAGGAGGTGGCTTTAAAATCACATATTCCTAAATTATTCTCGTTGTTCAGGGAAATTTCAAATTTTACCTAAACTCCCCTCCCCCTTTTCTGTGGCTTTATCAGATAAACTTTCTATCAGTTTCTATCCTTCATATTTCTGAGGCCTCTTTTAATATTGATTTCGTTTACCTACAGTTTTTTAAATTAAATTTATTTTATTTGATATTTTTTTAATTATTTCAAAATAATACGCCAAAATATAATAGCATGAAATACAGACCAAAAGTAAAGAAAAATTTGAAAGAACAAAATTAGAGGATAAATATCTGCTTGTAATTAGGTTTTGATACTTTATTTTTATTTTCTTACTATAGGTTTTAACCCGTGTTTTTAATAGACTGATAAGTACTTTAAAATGATAATATTATTCATATTTCAAGCATTTTACTTTTAGTATCTACATATTATTCCAATTTGACTATGTCTTAGATTATTTTCTAGTGCATTAAATTTTTCAATTCTTAAATAAATCATAAACTTAGCCATGCTTTATTGCCGCAGGGGAAGCAATAATTCAGATTTTTCTGTGAATATTATTGCCACGGGTATACCAAAGAGGTTAAATCCACAAGAGAGATAGCATTTACCTCCTTTTAAGATGCTCTCATTTGTCATACTTGAAACACAATTTTAAAGTTAATGATTTCAGCTGCTGTTTTCAGGAAAATTTTAGATATCTAAAATTAGGAATTTTGTGTCATGCTAAACTCTTTCTTTTCTAAACTTGAGCTACACTCTCGATAGACACTTTTTGTTATCTCTCAATTTTATGTATTTTTGTAATTTCCCCTACCATAAGAAAATAGATACAAAATTAATTAAATTATTATTAAGTACAGGAATTTAGAACTTAAAATGTTTTAAGCGTATATAAAGAAAAATTTTAAAAATAATTGTTAATAAAGGTAATATATATAGAGTGAGAGAGTAACAAATCTGAAATCCACAACTATTAAATATGATACAACAAGCAAAACAAAGAAAACAACTCTTTCATATACAATGAATGGTCAGAACTTAAACAAAAAGCCTCAAGGGGGCACATTCTCTATATTGTGAAAAAATATTAAAAAATGTAGCATTGAGCTAAACTCACCATTTAGTTCCTATTCCTCACCAAATAAACAACAATATTTGAATGCCACATGTGCTGATATATATATCATATGTAACAAATTGAAAAAAAAAACTACAAAGGTGGTAAAACTCTGCCATAAACTATTTATAAAGATGTCGCTTCCAACTATAGAACATTTCAGCGTTAACACAGTCAACTCTGCGCAACAAATTTGTTCTCTGACCATAAAGATTACATAATTAGCCAACATTAAAAGTACATTTCCTCTCATCTCACTGAACACCATGGAATCTGGACACTCTCTCCAAACTAGGATTCGTTCTTATACAGTGGTCGGTCTCATTTTAAGTATTCCTAATTCGTAGTGGACGCTGATCTCACTTCTGGTGTGACTGTCTGTTCTCTAGAAGTGAATTCTGCTTGATTCTAGAGTTGGGCAGGAATTTTAACATAACGTCTGTAGCAACATTTTAGAGATAAGCTTTGTCCTCAGTTATCCATTTCCTGCCAAAGAGGAGGGAAGCGGACGTCATCTGTCCATCATAGGGGATTAGCCATTTTCACACCTAGCTACCTGCATTCGTATTTAAATACACTCATTCTGTACAGACCGTTAGAAAGAGATTTCTCAACAAGTATAAAAGATCGCTTTGTATTAAAATACAATTTGGCCATCATATATCGTACTTCAGAGGGTTTTACTATATGTATATACACCAATGAGCCAAAATATTATGACCACTTGTGCAATTTATGCATTTGTTTCAATTTCTAAAAGAATACATGATGTTTCTTTCCCTTCCTTTCGTCATATCATGAAACTTGAAACTCACAATTTCCTGTGAAATTTCTTGGAGTTTGACCATATACAAAAGGAAAAAAATACAAATAAAATATATATGTCCAATATATACTTATACCTACTAACAGTTATTATATAATTTTGTGGTAATAATAAAGGGAAATTTATTTTAAAAAATTTAATTATATTATGAAAATATAAAATTATATTTCCTTTATACTGAGGTGTTTTTCAGTCTCTGTCTCTGAAATTAGCTCCAAAATAGGAGAATTCGTTCATATAATGGTAGAATAAAATGTGTGTAAAGGTTGAATAAGAGAAAATTTAAAATTTTTAATATTCATGTACTTCTTATACAATGAGTAATCAAAGCATTGTAAAAACTGATTTTGTTTCTGAAGTATTGCAAATTACTTTCTTAGTTTGTTAGAAATATTTAATTTTGCCAATATATAAATTTTTTTCTACATGGTTTCAGAGAGAGCCTGAAATACATCCTAATATACAAAGGATATAGTATAACATTTCCATAATATACACTTGGACTTTTAAAAATAAGTTGCCTTGTAGTACTGACTACAAAATATTATATTAGAAGTGTAGTACATACTCATATATAGACTTGAATTTAATTTGTTAATGTGTCCCATTATATTTTATCTTTCCTGTAAATTCCACAAGCTCCTGATAGAAATTCTATAAATTTTGATGAAAAATTTCAAAGTTAAGAAAAAGCTACTATTTTTTTAAATACAAAAGCTATTTCTAAATATATCACACAATCATCGGCAAAAGCCAGATAAATGTTGTGCAAAATTTACAACGAATTTGCAGCTATTTATGGTACTGGGTTATGAAAACTCCTTTTCATATGTGGGTGATCCCCTAATTGCAGAAATCTCAGAAACACCCCTGGAAAGTATGCATTTAAGATTACTTTTTATATAGCTGAATTCAATGAACGAATATTGTATTATATTTTTAGAAATTGAAATCTGTCTAAACTCCAAGTGTCCATAATGATTTGGCTTTCCGTGTATGTACACTGGTGAGCCCAACGAAAGGACAAAAAGGGATAACTACCATAACAGCAGATTGAACATACATATGGGACAAAGAATGAAGAGATCGAAGAGGGTCAGGCATGGCGGAGCTTTTCACGTATATACATAAAGTGCTTCTTGCAGAATGTCTTAAAAACTCATAAATCTTGATGGCGTTATTCCTCAGAATTTATGTGAAAGGTTTAAATTCGAATTATCAAAATCGAGTAATAACCAACGACAAGTAATTTACATTGTAGCCAACCAACTATCTTGTATTTCATACCTGGATGATTTTAACCAAGGTATAATCATTGAAAGTTTCAAAGAAGACCGAATTGATATGATTGTGGGAAGGGTTTGAGATCGTTCACAGCATCGTATTACGAACTTTTTAAGGTGACCGAGACAGCTGTCGGACAGTTTAGTATTAATCGCCCACAAGGAACAACGATGGCAGATAACCAATACATTATCAGCATGCGAGAAGATAAAAAAAGCAGACAGTCAGAGAAATCGCTAGACACATGCAACGGACAACTGGATAATCGATATATCGTTTGCCAGAAAGATGCATATAGCTAGCATTAAATTTACCCCATGTGTTTTCAAAATCATAATTGTAACCCTTAGATTTTGTAAAAGTAGTGGAAAAATTGAACAACATAAAAAAAGAAAGAATGCTCATATATGTTACAAAGTAATTTCATTTAAAATGTTTTCCCAAAGATACTTTCTGGGGATATGACCTCTCCGCACTTTGTAAATCACTATCAGTTTGGATGAAAGCAGTAACTAATATCTAACAAGTAAGATTGCAGTATAAAACAATTTAATCATCCATGATCCCTTAATAGGATTAAAGTCTATTTATAACACGAATATAAAGTATATTCTATTCTATTAGAAAAATGCATAAATGTTTAATTTGTAATATATTTATGTTTTTAAATTACTTTCAAAAAAGTGTTTACACACTCTAGAAATTTTTTCTAATGAAATGCCAATTTTTGCTTTGTAGTATTTCATTATTTATGAATTTTTTACCATTAATCCTAATAAATAAGTAGTTTATTCATGAACACTTAAGTCACTGAAAAATACTTTCCACTATTGCAAGAAAAAATAAGCCAATAAGTTAAAAAATTATTTCTTCTGTATGTATTTCATTTAACAGTGTAATAGTATCGTTGTGTATTTTATCATTGAAAATATAACAAAATGAATGGTTTTAATAAGGTGATGGATAGTATGAATCCAGAAAGTTGAAAATCCTTTTATAAAACTTATTGTATTTGCTACTTTTGCAGTCAAATTTAATTTAACTTCACACTAAATATAGTGGTTTAAATAATTTTGCCTCCTGTAAAAATGGATCTTGGTTTAAATTAAGACTTTAGCTAGAATTACATTTCTCACAGCAGGAATAATAAGTGCTGTTAGTTTAAAAGGAAACTGAGAAAAATATAAAATGCTATTGTTATATTAAAAAAATGCAATTCTACTGAACCTTGAATAGAAATGTGCTTTTGTATTCAAACGACTGATCTAGAGATTATTTTAAGTAATTTTTCAGATTATGAAAAGAAGGTTTTTTAGTCACAAATTATTTCCTTTGAATTTAAAAGCTTACATTTCCTTTCAACTTTTGACAGGACAGTTATTAGTGAAGGAGTTAAAAAATCAGTCATGTCAAATAATTGCTAGTTTATTTTATCCTGCCATTTCATACATCAATTATCCATTTTCACTCATAATTTCTCTTTAGAACGTGCGGATTTAAAACAAGCGTGTGTCATATTTTGCATAAACCCATAATTTCTAAATGAAAATGTTGTCATATTTTATATGTCATGGAAAAATTTATTTTCCTGGAGAGTCACTTAATAAATAACTTTTATTAATGTGAGACAATAACAGTTATAACATTAGTTTCTAAAAGGGGTTAGTGTGCAAAGGGAAAATTTGAGGAAAAAATATTAAATAAATGCTATTTAAATGTATATCCAATCAAACAAATAGAATACGAAAATACACAGAATATTTACATTTATTTTCGTGAGTTCACAAGAAATGAATTATTTTTTACCTATTTAATTTGTATGATTTTTATTAAATCTATATTAAGTTTTTAGAGACCTCCGATTTCATTTATAACTAAAATATATTTACATAAAAGTTTAAAGAGTTCAAAGTGTTACTTTCTTAATTCACAGTGTCTAGACTTCATTACTCATGTTCTGTAAGATGTCCCTTACTATTGTCTCTTTCACTTTAGGGTCCTCTTAATATGTTTGTCTTTTCTTTTAGAGATCGAAATGTGGAAAACTGCAGTATATTTTTAATATGAATAACTTTAGTAATAATAAATCTTTTATAATATTGTCTTAACCCCTTCGTGACCAACGTCTCGTATACGCGACGCAGCGACTTTACTCTTATCAATCCAGCGTCCCCTCCACACTATGATCTACGGTTAATATTGAGAGACCAGCGTCGCGTATGCGTAATGGGAGATCTGAAAGTCTTATTTTAATTTTTAAATGTTAGATTCAATTACTAGGTGGCTTAAACGGCAACGGTTTTCACAACAGTCTACTCGTAGAGCTTTTACGTACTGGTCCTCAAGGGGTTAAATAACACAAGTGCTTAAATGATGAAAATAAAACTGTTAGCATAAGTTTACATATCTTTAGCACTACATATAAATTATATAAACATTGAATATAATTGTATCTCAATAAAAATTAATAATGAAAATTTTTATTTTTATTCTTGAAACATAGTAAACATTAATAAAAGGGTTGAAAAATGTAGGCATTTTTTCAGAGAGTTGTTACTCCCTCACTTATGAATGCCTAGATCATTCTGCTTTGGCGAAGCAAACCTCAATTTTCACTCGACTGAAATAAAAACTTCTGTATTTATATTAGTTCTACAGGTGCGACTCTTGTCCAATGGCAATTCAACTCTCAATTCAAATTCGTTATAGATTTTATATCTTTAGTGAAAAATTCCTCTATAACAACGGCTCCGTGTTTCGGCTACAATTTCAAAAAGAATACAACTAACTAATGTGATTAATAGCTTGGAGAATTTTTTTTTTTATCTACTGAAATTTTAGGACAACTCTTCTCACAGATTAGTGAAAAGGAAATGAAGAGGTGTTAGATGAACGGTTGGACAAACACAAGAAACTGATCAAACAGGAAACGGCTACTCGATTGTATCTGCAGATGGTGTATCTCTTTCTGAAAAATGCCTTGAAGATATTATTTTTTATAAAATAAATTTTATATCTAATTTAGCTGTAATCATCATAGTCTTTCTTTCAAACATCTACGCTACTCTACTAAACAAAATAATTAATATCAATAAGAACAAATTTAATTATGAGAGCTATAAATGAAATAATAATTTTTATTAGGACACATGTCTTTATTTCCCTGTTCGAAAACATTTTAAGTCCGTATCCTTTCTTTAATAAAGAGTAATATATAATCTAAATATTATACGACTACCGTTATCCATAACATAAAAAATTAACGCTAAATATGCCATGCTGAAATAATAAGATTATAATTCAGTACTTTGAAAGTTAATTTACAGAAGATAATCTGCAAAATGGAATTCTAGTTTACCAATAAATATTTGATTTTGATTAAAAGTTATTATAAAGAATAGTTTGCATTAAAATTAGGTTTTAAAGATTAAAATTTACTTTTCATATTTTGAAATATTTCAGAACTAAAAAAACAATGGAATTACAACTACTTTTTTTAAAAAATAATACACTTTGAAGGATTTTAATATCAGTATTTTAATAAAGGAACTGTTAAATGAATAAGAAAAGTTTTAATCAAAATTAATCTCTAAGCATTGAAAATAGGGAAGAAAAGAGCAAACAATATATTAAGGCAGATGAAAAATTTTATTCCTGGATTTTTTTATTTAAATACCCAAAACTTCATGCGTCTAAAATAAAAAAATATGCATTGATAATTAAATTTAAAGGTGTTATTTAGTAACTCTTTCCTGCAAAATTTGATTTAAATTATTCGTAGTAAACTTTTGTTAAAGAAGAAATGATAACTACATGGTAAACATTTTTATCAGTTTCCAAAGTTTTTATAAATCTATGGATTTACTTGAGTTTTTAAGAACATGAATGCTGTAAAGGGCATCATTTTAATGTAAAAAGTGTATCGATTACAAGGGCAAGACGTAAGTTCACAAAAGAATTTAAGCAAAATAAAAATTATGTTTTAAAAAGTTTTCGCTAAAGCTCTCAGAAATAAATATATTTGATGACCATTAAGTTCTCGTTAATGTTTTCTCTATTTAAAGCAATTTAAATGCTGAGAATACATCAAACTTAACGTACAAGTTAGTAGAAATTAATGATCACATAAGAAATGTTAAATATTTCTAAAATATCTCATCTATTTTTAAAAACAATATAATTTTATGCATGCATTTTATCTCTAACAATTATTAAGAAATTGTGTGAAGCATCATCCGCATAAATTATATAAAATTGTTCTTTTTACTATACATTTAATTTATAAAATCAGTTTTATGTTTTTATTCAAAGTCCAGTCATATAAATGTGACCACAGCCTACTTGTGACGTCAGATTTCCAATCACAAAAGGTATGAGTCATCAGGAAATTTGGTAGACAAAGTGTGTTGTAGACATTCGGGAAATATTTCAGTTCTTGCAGTCATCCGAAAACGAAACGATTTATCCAATGTCCAAAAGGGCATGATCATTGGCTTTAGGGCCAAGGAAAGTAGCATTTCCGAAATGGCTAATTTTTTAAACTGTTCGTAGGCCGCCGTGGTAAAAGTATACCGGGCATGGCAAAATGGCATTATCCAAAATCAGCAGTGTGGCAAAAGTGGTACAGTCCATAGATGGCAGGGGTATCGGAGATGCGTCCGGTCGAATAGACGTACAACCGTTGAATAACTTATCTCCCAGATGAACCAAGGGGCTACCAAAAGTGTCTCCACAACGATGGTTCTTCGAATGTTGCTAAATATGGTCTTAAATGAATCTCTAATACATTGAATTTTATTTTTAAGGTTTGGTTTTGGTTTGGTTTGGAGTGCTACGGTCTACTTTTTGCAACACGAGGGCTAATGAGACCGGGACCTACAGTTTAACGCCGATTCCGAACGGCTACGAACATCCATGCCTCAGTGGGATTCGAACCCACGAACTCCGGTTCCGAAGGCCAGCACCCTAACCAATCGGCCATCGTTCGGCCATTTTTAAGGTACTCTTTAGTTCTAACAGTGGCCGCTAGATAGAGAACCAGTTCGGGAACTTTGTGTAGCAGATTAATTGGCGTAGAATTAACGATGTTTAGGGAATAACAGTAAAGTGCTATCACAACTGGAGAAACTTACCTTTTGGAGAAGTTATATAGTTGTTGGGAAGAAGTCCTTGGCAGACAATATGGTCTTCACGTACACCTTCTATCAAATTATTATTACAACTACTTAATGAAGTTAGTAATTATTTAAAAGAATTTTAGAAAAAGAGAATCAGAAAAACTGTTGAGTTGTCAATAAAATGTTAATTATCACATTTTAAAGATTATTTCTAATTTTTCTTACTGCACTTTTAAACATACGCAACAGCGTGTCTTTCGGCGTTTCATACACCAAAAGACACGCTGAGACTGAAAACTATTTAGAAATCCTCATCGGTCATGGCTTGGGCAAAAAATAATTTGTGTATTGAGCACTGAAACAACACAGTTTTAAAAGAGCATCCAGTGGATATCCGCAGTTTTTAAGGACTTCAAGTGCCTCAAGTAACATATATAAAAAATCAGTGATGATGCCAAATTACACAATGTACGGAGAAAAGTTTATTTAAACCCTATTGATTGAATAAGGCAAATTGTTACCAGATACAAGTGATAAAAATTTAAAATTAAACAAGTAAAAAAAATTTAAAATTAAATAAATGAAACAAGCAAACAATAATTTAAAATTTGAGTACAGGGCATATACAGCTTCAGATGGTGTCAGAAAGAACTCCTAAAAAGCATTCTATTCTTTCCTTAATGGGGTTGTACCGTGTACCCCAATAGTGTTTACATAATCCTCTCTAAGCATTTTACAAATTAGAATAAACGAATTTGGTTAATTTGTATAGAATTCTGAAACTAAGATTTAAAAAATATATTATTTCATTACACATGAATGTTTGTCCATCACAATATATAGCATGAAATAAATTTTCGAATATATTTTTGTTCTAAAAGAGAAATGTTCAATAATATTTGTTTTTTTCCTTTACTTAAATACATATTATATACCAGTCAAGGAAAAAACAAGAGTTTTTCTTAATTTTTAATTCTCTAGATCTTTATTTTTTAATTATCTGTCATTCGTTTTTAATTTTTGGTATTAACATGCCTAAAATTTGATTATGCAAATGAACTCAGAAATATTAAATTTTCACACAAGCTAATATTAAATTATCTTCTGTATTTCATTTTAACTGGTTAAAAATGTCCATAACCCAAGTAATGAAAGATTTTTTCATTAGTGCTGCTTCAAAACTAATTAAAAAATTTAAACAGATCTAAAAAACTAGAATTTTTGACTTATGCCTAATTAATCAAACGCACGCGAAAAACATATTTTTTTATTTGATACCTACGTTTATTCTCTCCCCAAGGTAATCATGTACAACATTTTTAATGTATTTCACTGATATTAGCCGTCCCTAAAGTTTACTTTTTCAGAACTAAAATAAATTGCAAGTGAGATTGCATAGTTATGATTAATTTTAATCAAATGCTTATCTAGTTTTTTATTTTATATTTGGTCTTTGCTTTTGTTTTATATTTGTTACATCTGTAAAGGTTTTTTATAAACATTTTTTTTTACTTTATAAAGTCAATATCTCTAAGTAATGTAGTTATAAGTGTCATAGTTTTAAGAGTCTAAATAAAAGTTATCAAATAGAAAAGCTCCCGATATATTCTAAAATAGTTATTTTCAAAATTAAAAAAAAAATTCTCAGATTAAAATATTAAAATGAAACGTATTTAAAAATTAAATATATTTGAATGAAAAGTAAATATGTCGCAATTCGTCATCATTAATTTGTAACATAAATACAAAATTGAACATAGATGCAATTTGTAAAATTTTTGATGAACTTTTTAATCAAAACAGTAAATTATATTATTGCATATATATCCATGTATATATGTGTAATATATAAAAAAATATTCCAAATTTTAATTCTGTATCTGGCTGAATAAAGAACCTAGAGATCATTTGTTAATAGTGATATATAGAAGAGATTTTACACCACAGGCTAAGTGAATTTACGAAAGGGAAAAATACAAGATAATTCATAAAAACAAAACAAAATAGCAACGCTGCGATTAAGGTTGCCATAACAGCTAATTAGAAGGAGTACAGCAATGTAAACTTACTATGTGATAAAGAACTGATCCCTATAAGTGTGTTTTAAGCTGACCCATCCGAAGACATACAACAGCAACAAATGATGACCGTGCCTCGACAGTGACTCCATAATGGCTACCAAGCCACCGCTAACCTACGAGAGGCCCGTCATGGTCCGATTTTAATGTGGTCCAATCCGGTAAGGAGCAAACACTACAGAGGTAAGCTTGAGACTAGCGGGAAGAACGCTAGAGAAAGATCACTCAGGTACCCCGGGATCGTGAAACCCGTACACACCTAAAGGAGGTGTGCCCTTGAAGGCTACTGATCCCTATAAAGGATATCAATTAAATTTTGAAATAAACGAGTAGATCGAAAAACAGGAGCAAGTATATTTATAATGTAAAATACAACCATAGAGCAACCATGCGCGCAAGTCATATTTTCCCTAAAGAAACGGTGGTAATGGAATACGAACGTGTTTTGTAATGAACTGACAGAGAAAGGTATTATACAAGTTTTGACTGGTGCTAACCTGAGGAAAAGCTCCATAAGTAAATCTATAGACATCGTCTGAATCTCGATGGGATTGCCATTGGAAACGGTTAGACTTAAAAGAGAGAATGAATTCAAAGCAAGTAAATTACCAACTTAATACTCATAGAATCAAAAGAACTGGTAGTCTTAACAGACAAATCCGACAGCATGTTACCACGCATCCCCACGTCGGCCATAGTTCAACAAAAATCAGTTTGGAACACCGAATTTGGAAGAAAACTGAACTATCAAGATGTGGAATTCATCTGCAACATAATTGTAGTGTGAGTGGTTAAATAGAGTAGTGATTGCACTCTGAGAGTCAAACATTAGAACAAAACAAGAAATGCATCGGTTTATATCCCATCTGATGGTAGTAGTAAGCATGGCAAAAAGTTATGCTTGGGAAACAGATGTGTTGTCATTTAAACTATAGCTCTTGATATAGTAAACAGTACCATGAAATCTCAAAATGACTAAAGGGACAAGAACGGGAGAAATATTACCTGAACCATTAGTATAAATAGTCCAACGAAAATCTGAAGATAAGTTAAAGAAAAACAAAGAAAAGTAACGAACCAGACTTCTCCCGGCTGTGGTGGGCAGATCGCAAGTACTGGGCAACCCCGCCAGGCAAGGCTGTCGGAACACCACAGGCCCGATCCACAAGCGAATGCAGAAGAATGGCACTAAGAAAGAGAATTAGAATACTACTGGATGGTTAGCGGACCTGTTGAAGCCGGAATTAATTAGGGTGTCGCGAACCACGCGAGTGGAGAAGAAGAGAGCAAAGAAATAAGAATTTTGCTCGTTGCACCTAAAAACGGGAGATGAAACAGCCAAATAAGAAAGACATGAAATTTTGAGAGGCGAAAATCGCAAACTGGGTCTCAGGACCATCACTCAAGTGTTATTGTGACGAAACTTTGTCTCACCCTGCAGAACGCCAGTGACTCAGCTTGCTAGAAAAAAAGCCAGCTGAAGCTCCGCATGGCTTCAGGGGTTGAAAAAACCTAAGCAATTGAATCCAAAAAACAAATGTCAAAAGCATTAAGTCCATGACAATCATGAATCGACAAGGTAAATATGAGTATGTCCTGAAATAATTGACAGCAAAGAGCTGTCACTGGCAACTGTCTCAATTTTTCCACTGATCCAAGTTACATTTATTGTTAAGTTAGCTGACTAAGTTTCCATTTCTCTGGGAAAGATTTTTCTCACTGCGTCTCGCTCTGCGGTCCAACCCTGTTAGAGCACGGATTTCGATGTTCATTCCCTTGTCTGCCTTTGACTGTTAAACATGTCATTTTAGCAGATCTAAATAAAATGTAAGTACTACTCGCAGTAGTCATACTCTTTCATGGTGCCACAACTGCTAGGTTAATTATGCATCTCTTTACCCAGAAAACCCGGGATAGTAAATATAATATAAGGGCGTAATTCCATGTAACCGGCGAATTAATTTTCACCGTGTTACATACAAACACATACACACACAGACACATGCATAAATATATATATATATATATATATATATATATATATATATATATATATATATATATATATATATATATATATATATATATATATATATATATATATATATATATATATATATATATATATATATATATAACAATAAATATTGAACTTATTTATAATTATGTTCTAAACTAAATTTCTGGCGATTCCTTATCTAAAACTGCAACTTTTGATAAAATGTCTTTGGTTCTTTTCTGATTATATTAACCTTTGGTGGTTTTGAGAACACCAAATTAATGTCTGCTTAGCCAATTTATTCTTATATAACTGTTTTACTTCAAGCATCTTTATGTGGTTTGCATCATTGTCACTTGCACCTTTACATCACTATATAAACGAATGTATAATGTTTCAGTTATACAGTTTTGGTTAGACAGATAGATTGTTAAAAATATTTCAACATTTTTATTTCAAAATGTTACTGTGCTTTTCCATGGCCTAATGATTCAACTCTATCAAGTATGAATACTAATTTAACTTTGTAGTGCATTCATTTTTATAATACACACACAGATATATATATATACATACGTATATATATATATATATATATATATATATATATATATATATATATATATATATATATATATATATATATATATATATATATATATATATATATATATATATATATATATATATATATATATATATATATATATATATATATATATATATATATATATATATATATATATATATATATATATATATATATATATATATATATATATATATATATATATATATATATATATATATATATATATATATATATATATATATATATATATATATATATATATATATATATATATATATTCTTCTATGACGTAGATATACTAAAAAATTAAGTAAATTGAATTTTCCTATAATTTACTCACTCAGATATCCTTCGAATTTCATAAAAAAAAATAATTTACACTACTTTTCTTTATTGAACAGAAAATTTTATGTACAAAATAGTTTCCCACATACATCGTTACTCTAAAAATGACGGACGTTCATTCTGTGAGAATTTAATTAGGTAATTAGTTACCTAATGGGAGCAGTAAATTGATAAATTACGCGTGATACTTTTAATATTTCGACCGATGAACATTCCTGTCAGTAGCCATTATATGAGACTTCTCTATCAGTATCGCAAGGATCCATTAATCATCTCACATTATGCGTATTATGATTACTTGCGAAAATTTAGAATCCTGTCAAACGCAACCTTATACCAGGCACGAAATAAACCCGTTTATTGTGGTACATATATGAAAATTTAATGTTCCTTAATAAACATATATTTTCATTTCATTTTCTTGCGATTTCATATTTGAAGATAAATTTTAAAGATGTATTTTCGGTAAAGTAAATTCTAATATATTTCCTTTATATGTAGCCTTTTAAAAATTTAACTTAAATAAGCTATTTTTTATGTATATACAACTGTAAATATGATTTTCAAATGGAATTGTATAAAACGAATATTTAATTTGTAAGTAATTATAACCGTTTTAAAACCTTAAAATATATCTTCTTTTGGGTGTATATTTATATGTATATGTAATACATCAAATTTATCTAAATTTTAATATTACTTTAAAAACCTCCTCTCTTCCATTCTAATCCCTTAATATTATTTTCCCAGCCTCTAAATGTTTTAATAAAAGAAGCGTCCTCGACTGACATTTCCCAAAGTTTTCTGTCCTATAGATGTAAATTTTCTTTCTATTCAACACGTTCTTAACACTTAAATTCGCTGAGTGCTTCTCGAACCTTGGGAAAATTATTTCTATCTTCGGTCTTGGGTGCATCTCTGTTAAAGCATAGTGATTTTGCGTCTTTCTTTCGTCTGTAGTTGACTAGTAAAGATGTCCATTTTATCAGCTGTAAAATAAAGTTTTAATTAAAATTGTGCCGTTCTCTTCAATGTGGCCAGATTGTATCGTTCGTTATTACTGCTAGCTGATTAGGTTTCTCCTTTCCCAGTAGCCCGGTCAAGTAAAACCAATAGAAGCTACATAATTATTGTGACCGGCAGGCACGCACACACATACACACACACACACACACACACACACACACACACACACACACACACACATATATATATATATATATATATATATATATATATATATATATATAATGTGTGTGTATATATATATATATTATATATATATATATATATACGTATATATATGTATATATGTATATATATATATATATATATATATATATATATATTATATATATATATATGTATATATATATATATATATATATATATAATATATATATATATATTATATATATATATTTATATATATATATATATATATATATATATATATATCTATATATATATACATATGTATGTATGTATATATATGTTAATAAATTTATTTTTTAATATTAAGCTTGTCTCGGTTGCTGTCAATTTAGCTGTTAGTTTATTTTTTATATTTATGTCTGTAGTTTCTCAGAACCTGTGGTTAAACTTAGTACAAAAATACTTAACACAACGCAATTAAAAATAAATCACCACTATACATTTGATCACGGGATAATCACAGATCAAATATAAAGGAGGACTACACGACATTCAGTCAACTAGTCTGAGCCACTTCTCGAGCCAAAATATATACATAAAGTTTTGTAGTGATGTGGGTGCTAGTGGGCTAGCCAATGACAGTTTTAATGTTAATCGCATGATTATGATTATGAAGCGAAACTAAGAACAATTGTGGTAAACAGGAATTAATTTAGGAATATGCGAAGTCGCTAAGGTTACCACAATCATAAGGGAAACAAAGACATCTGGCTAAAGGTTTTAATTTTAGGGATAGAATAGCCAGAATTTAATTTTAAAATCCAAGTATAATTAAGTAAGTTAGAATGTAGTTGTTTATTGCCAAATTGTATGATGAATACAAAGACAATGGAAAATGAGTACTGACTTTGTACATATTTTTTAGCTGTTGAAACTCAGCTATATCTGAGCACTTTAAAATGGGATACGTTTTATGCCCCGTCATAGAGCCCCGGGTGATTATCATCTCTTTTCCGAAGTTGAAGACTAAGAAGACTAAGTAGATATTATCTCACTTCAAGTCAGTGTAAGAAAAATTCATTTTTTAATAACTTAAACGCTTTATAAAAAATTCGGAAATGTCAATCTATAAAAT
>CM063503.1:22235345-22285345 GCA_032207245.1 Pardosa pseudoannulata | reverse complement strand
TATATATATATATATATATACATATATATATATATATATATATATATATATATATATATACATATATATATATATATATATATATATATATATATATATATATATATATATATATATATATATATATATATATATATATATATATATATATATATATATATATATATATATATATATATATATTATAATGTGTAACACTTATGATAATTATTTTGTTTCAATTAGACTATTGTAAATAAGTATAATATTTTAAACGTAAATGAAAACGAATGTACAGTAGTAGATAAAACTTGGATCCCGAACCTAAACAAATGCAAATTTTAAGTCAAAGGGGAATGTAACTTGTTTAAAAGGAAAATAACAGATTTAAAGTTCTGACTTTTTTTAAGGGATAAATTATGTAGCACCATTCCAACACAGAGGTTTTTTACAAATCTTAAAAAAAGAAATGAGCTCATTGTTATTAAGATTCTAAATTAAGTTTCATGAAAAGTGTTGTAACAGACCAATAAATTTAATTTCATACTTGTCAAAATTGATAAGAGTCGTAGTTTAATTAAAATGATAATTTCTGAAAATTTCCTGTTTGTTTCATTTTACTTTCAGTAATAGTAGCATTTCTGAAACATGAATTTTATCTTAAAATGGACTAAAACTTGTTTTTCTGATGTACATTTTCTCTTATTCTGTTAAGCATGTATTTAGTTGCAAAATTTATTTGCGACAGAATGAATTATCATCCTTTATTGACTTTTTTTTATATATAATTTTCGAAAAATATGTGTCATGAGTTGATATATATTGATATCTTTTAGAATCATTATCTTATTTAAACAGAGCTTTATAAAAATAAAAACACTTGTCATAAAAAAAACTTTCTTATAAAAAATACATATTTTTAATTAATGAATTGGAAACTTTAATAGTTGAATATTTTTGTGTTATACAAATATTATGTCCTGTTCCTGGATGTTAATTCCACTTAATGTTACATTGGAATCCTCTTTTAATATGTATAATATATATATATATATAATATATATATATATATATATATATATATATATATATATATGTGTGTGTGTGTGTGTGTGTGTGTGTGTGTACCCTTTAACGGACAGTGGTGTTTCGTAGCAAAACCACCTATTAAACATCTAATTAAACATCTATTTTAATCTTTACTTTTTGGATTACTTTACTTCATCTTTTTTTAATTATTTACTGATCCAATCTCATACATCTGTGATATGTGGAAGCCAATGATGTAAAATTAAGAGCTTTTGCAATTAAAAAAAAAAAACTTTTTGGAGACATGGATGAGTTTTCAATACAAATATATATATATATATATATATATATGTATATATATATATATATACATATATATATATATATATATATATATATATGTATGTATGTATCTGTATATATATATATATATATATATATATATATATATGTATCTGTATATATATATGTATGTATATGTATATATATGTATATATGTATATATATATATATATATATATATATATATATATATATATACATATGTGTGTATATGTATGTATATATGTATATG
Source organism: Pardosa pseudoannulata (assembly GCA_032207245.1). Taxonomy (NCBI): domain Eukaryota; kingdom Metazoa; phylum Arthropoda; class Arachnida; order Araneae; family Lycosidae; genus Pardosa; species Pardosa pseudoannulata. The sequence continues at coordinate 22,283,763 of CM063503.1, read as the reverse complement.
TATATATATATATATATATATATATATATATATATATATATATATATATTATATATATGTATGTATGTATCTGTATATATGTATGTATATATATATATATATATATATATATATATATATTTATATATATATATATGTATATGTATATATATATAATATATATATATATATATATATATATATATATATATATATATATGTATGTATATGTATATATAAATATATATAGCAAGTTTGTGCTTCGCTAAACTTAATATATTATTTAAACAAAGATTTATTTTCGTGAATAACTATCTAAATTCGTATATTCAGTTATCATTGGTATGTTTATATATCTATATAATATTATAACATTATTATATATTTATAATAATTTCTTATATTAAAATTGCTAAACTTTTTTTTATATAAAATATAAGCTTAATATATTATTATGTATTATACTGTACTTGATTAGCAAAGTTAACAGATCTTGATATTATATATAATATAAAAACATTTTACAACAGTGCTAATTTTGTTTATATATAAATGTTTTAAAATTAAGGAAATTTATGACAAAACATAGTTTTTATAAACAGAAATACATTCATATGAATATGAAGATAACTATATAAAATGATAGGTTTTATTTATGAGATATAAATTTGTACTTTTTGTACTTAGAATATTGTTTGATATGCATTTATGTAACATAAACCAAGAATTAAATTTAAAATTAGTTCTCATATAAAAATTTATAATTTATACATAGAAATAAAGTGAATCACTTTATATCTCAAATTTAGTTCAAATCGAATAGATACTAAGCAGACGATTTTAAATAATATAAAATAAGAAATGTAAATAAATATTTAAATGAATGATTATAATATAGAAAAATATATTTTGCCTATTTATTATGTATAATTGAACATTTTAATCTCCTGCTTTTAACCGTGTACTGCGTTTAAAACAATTACTTATGACGTCACATTGCTAGATAAGATTGCTTCTTTTCCCTTAGATATATGCGATATTCTTAATCGTTTGCGTTTCTAATGCTTAATAATGACATGAAAACTCGAAAAAGAATGAATGAATTTCGAACGTTGAAAATTTACAAAAACCTTAATATAAAACATTAAAATTTTACTTATGCATAGTTTTTGAGTCTATTATACAGACAGACACACACAAATTCATTTTTATATATATAGATAAATATATAATATATATGTATGTATATATATATATGTATGTATGTATCTGTATATATAATATATATATATATATATATATAAATATATATATATATATATATATATATATATGTATTATGTATATATATATATATATATATATATATATATATATATATATATATATATATATATATATATATTATATATATATATATATATTTATATTTATAAATACATATTATACATTTATATATTACATACATTTATATTTTATATATTTTACATATTTCATACATTTTACACATGTTATATTTTTGATATTTTAAATATATAACATATGATAGTTCTACGTTTAACTTATTTATTTCTTTTTCTATTGAAATATATGTATTTAAACTTTCTGTACTTGAGAAGTCAGATTCTCTTTATATTACTTATGACGTCAAATAAAAGTATCTGTACGAAAAACACTTTTAAATTGTTAAGCTGTTTATTTATTATACCAGTTTAAGGATTATCATTTATTGTTCTTCCAGTATAGTTAAACTTTTAAAAAGGCATAATGTTCAAGCTGTACAAGGGTAGGGGTTTATATTAATATTTTTATATATTAATATTAATATTTTTATTATATTTATAATTATATTAATATTTTTAAGGGTAGGGGTTTATATTATAATTAATATTACATAAGTTTGCTTCTTAACTTTTATACAGTATAACTTTCTAGTGACATTTTCAATTGGGAAAATGTAAACTTTGAATTTGTTTGTGTTATGCAAATGTTATTCCCTTTTAATAAATTTTACTTCCAATTAATGTTACATTGAAATCCTCTTTAAAAAAACCGTTTAACTAGAATGTAAAAGAAAATTGATTTTGTTATAAGTTTAAGATTTAGTAACTAGTCATTTATATAAATTTACACGCTTGGAAGCATAAAGATTGTAGTGTTAATTTTCGTATTTCTATTCAATTTCAATATATTTTAGTTTGAACTTTAAATGCATTTTGATTTACAATTTAATGAATTATAAATTTATATAATTAATTATAATATTACATAAGTTTGCTTCTTAATATTTTATACAGTATAACTTTCTAGTGACATTTTAAATTGGGAAAATGTAAACTTTGAATTTGTTTGTGTTATGCAAATGCTATTCCCATTTCTTAAGTTTTACTTCGAATTAATGTTACATTGAAATCCTCTTTAAAAACCGTTTAACTAGAATGTAAAAGAAAATTAATTTTATTATAAGTTTTAAGTTTTCTAGCTAGTCATTTATGTCAATTTTTCACGCTTGGAAATATAAACATTGTAACATTAATTTTCGTACTTCTGTTCAATTTCAATGTATTTTTATTTGAACTTTAATTCCATTTTGGTTTGCAGTTTAATGAATTATAAATTTATATAATTAATTATAATTAATATTCTATAAGTTTGCTTCTTAGCTTTTATACAGTATAACTTTCTAGTGACATTTTCAATTGGGAAAATGTAAACTTTGAATTTGTTTGTGTTATGCAAATGTCATTCCCTGTTCCTAGATTTTACTTCCAATTAATATATCATTGAAATCCTCTTTAAAAAACAGCTTAATTAGAATATAAAAGAAAATTAATTTTATTATAAGTTTTACGTTTTACTAACTAGAGTCATTTAGGTAAATTTTACACGCTTGGAAGCACAAACATTGTAGCATTAATTTTCGTATTTCTACTCAATTTCAATGTATTTTAATTTGAACTTTAATTCTATTTTGGTTTTCAATTTAATGAATTATAAATTTATATAATTAATTATAATTAATATTACATAAGTTTGCTTCTTAACTTTTATACAGTATAACTTTCTAGTGACATTTTCAATTAGGAAAATGTAAATGTTGAATTTGTTTGTGTTATGCAAATGTTATTCCCTGTTCTTAAATTTTACTTCCAATTAATGTTACATTGAAATCCTCTTTAAAAACCGTTTAACTAGAATGTTAAAGAAAATTAATTTTATTATAAGTTTTAAGTTTTACTAACTAGTCATTTATGTAAATTTTTCACGCTTGGAAGCATAAATATTGTAGCATTAATTTTCGTATTTCTGTTCAATTTCAATGCATTTCAATTTGAACTTTAATTCCATCTTGGTTTTGAGTTTAATGAATTATAAATTTATATAATTAATTATAATTAATATTACATAGGTTTGTTTCTTAATATTTTATACAGTATAACTTTCTAGTGACATTTTCAATTGGGAAAATGTAAACCTTAAATTTATTTATGTTATGCAAATGTCATTCCCTGTTCCTAGATTTTACTTCCAATTAATATATCATTGAAATCCTCTTTAAAAAACAGCTTAATTAGAATATAAAAGAAAATTAATTTTATTATAAGTTTTAAGATTTACTAACTAGTCATTTATGTAAATTTACACGCTTGGAAATATAAACATTGTAGCATTAATTTTCGTATTTCTATTCAATTTCAATATATTCCAGTTTGAACTTTAATTGCATTTTGATTTACAATTTAATGAATTATAAATTTATATAATTAATTATAATTAATATTACATAAGTTTTCTTAACATTTGATACAGTATAATTTTCTAGTGACATTTTCAACAAATCTTGAATTATATTTGCTCTCACATATTAAATAATTATGCAGGTAACCCCGGAGGTGAAATGCGGGACTTTCCCTAATAAACTAGGTATAAACAGAAAATTGCGATATCAGAAATTGAATGAATGCCAAAACTGCCTCTCCATTGAATCTGAAAGTCATTACGTATGAGATTGCAAATCTAAATGTCAAACCGGGCAGAGGATCAGAGGTCATAACTGAATTATTCCAGAATAAATGCTTTAAAGAACGACATAAAGAGGCCATAGGAATTACGGCGCCAGACATTTTCAGCAATGGATTGCTACGTTGCCACCCGTTTCAGAATTTATTGATTGGATATCACAAAAAGTCTAAAAGGAAGACGTTTTGCTCGGTATTCGTTTTTTGGGCGCCAAGGAAGACAAATGACACCTGCATGTCAAGAAAAGTTTTCAAAAGAACGTTTCGGCTTTTCCCAAAGAATGAAACATTTATAGAACTTTTGTCTTGTTCGCAATGTCGTGACACGTGTGTTCTTTAAATGCGTTAAAGTTTGTTTATAAAGAAAACAATATATAAGAATTATGATCAGCAAACACGTGAAATTTGCTGCTTAAACCCATTTAGTGTCCAAATCTTAAAATAAACGGTAAAATATCAATTGAAATTTAAAAAAGAGAAGTTTTCTCAAAGAGTGAAACATTACGTAATTTTTGCCTTTCGTGATATGTCGTGCCACGTATGTTTTTTAAATACAAAATGTTCATTTATAAAGAAAACCAAATTAAAAATATGATCAGTTAAAAAGTAAATTTTATTATTCCAACGCAATTTATTATCAAAAAGTGATTGATGAAAAATGATAATTTCTAATAAATATATGGTATACATTCAGATCTTACTATTGTTTTGCTCCCAAAATAGATTAAAATGATCAGGAGATTATTTTCAATAAAGGTTTCAACTTTTCAATTTTTAACAGAAAGATTCCAACTTTTCTGTAAATCTTAACTCTAAGAGAAAAGTTTTAACACTCTGCGTCTCTCCACTGAAAAATTATTTTTCTAAAACTGCTTTAAGCACTGTCTTAACTCAATAATTACCTCCTTTTCTCTCAGAACTAAAATTAAATATTCGTATTTCTCTTAAGTAATATGAATCTTTCTCCTTTAAACTTTAAACAGTCTTCTTTCTTCAGTCTATAAAAGGACAATTTCTTTTTACTTACTGAAAAGAAAACCATTTATGTAACAACAATGTAGGATATTATGAAATTATGTTATTTTTCAGTTATAAACTTTTAGTCTGTATACTCCATGCTTAGGTAATTTTGCATTTTTTGAGAAAAACTAAAATATTTTCATAAAGTTTTTTTGTGTGGGGGGGTTCAAAATTTTATTATTTAATTATGTTTGATCCAGTATATATGTACTACTATTGTCATCTTAATTGTAAAGTTATGTACTCCAGTATGAATCTGATTACAAAACAGTATAAAACGTTAATGATGGTTCATCAAATTTTACCTGTATTACAATAAGAGAATATACAATTTGGAAAACATTTTTCTTATTTTTCTCTACTCATAGACTTAATTTAGCTGTTCATACAATAAATCTCCATAAATATATAGTAGATGTTTTCTCTTCTAATACTTTGTTGTAAACAATTTGTAAATCTCAATTTTATTGCAGAACAAATAATTTTCGGAAACAGACAATGATACTAATTTACAATTTGGAAATATAGATATTTGGAAGAGAATATACAATTTGGAAAACAGTTTTCTTATTTTTCTCTACTCATAGACTTAATTTAGCTGTTCATACAATAAATCTCCATAAATATATAGTAGATGTTTTCTCTCCTAATACTTTGTTGTAAACAATTTGTAAATCTCAATTTTATTGCAGAACAAATAATTTTCGGAAACAGACAATGATACTAATTTACAATTTGGAAATATAGATATTTGGAAGAGAATATACAATTTGGGAAACAGTTTTCTTATTTTTCTCTACTCATAGACTTAATTTAGCTGTTCATACAATAAATCTCCATAAATATATAGTAGATGTTTTCTCTCCTAATACTTTGTTGTAAACAATTTGTAAATCTCAATTTTATTGCAGAACAAATAATTTTCGGAAACAGACAATGATACTAATTTACAATTTGGAAATATAGATATTTGGAAGAGAATATACAATTTGGAAAACAGTTTTCTTATTTTTCTCTACTCATAGACTTAATTTAGCTGTTCATACAATAAATCTCCATAAATATATAGTAGATGTTTTCTCTCCTAATACTTTGTTGTAAACAATTTGTAAATCTCAATTTTATTGCAGAACAAATAATTTTCGGAAACAGACAATGATACTAATTTACAATTTGGAAATATAGATATTTGGAAGTGAATATACAATTTGGGAAACAGTTTTCTTATTTTTCTCTACTCATAGACTTAATTTAGCTGTTCATACAATAAATCTCCATAAATATATAGTAGATGTTTTCTCTCCTAATACTTTGTTGTAAACAATTTGTAAATCTCAATTTTATTGCAGAACAAATAATTTTCGGAAACAGACAATGATACTAATTTACAATTTGGAAATATAGATATTTGGAAGAGAATATACAATTTGGAAAACAGTTTTCTTATTTTTCTCTACTCATAGACTTAATTTAGCTGTTCATACAATAAATCTCCATAAATATATAGTAGATGTTTTCTCTCCTAATACTTTGTTGTAAACAATTTGTAAATCTCAATTTTATTGCAGAACAAATAATTTTCGGAAACAGACAATGATACTAATTTAAAAGAGCATAATGACTGAATGTTCAATGTTTCATATTCAGATTTTAAAAATGTGCAGATTGAGTTATTTTTGTACATTTTATTAGCAGTATATGACTGTTAAATTTTTTCTATAATCCGAGCAGAGTGTAGTATGTGTACTGTGCGTGCATGCACTCAGGTAGACAAACTCATTTAGAGGCAGATGTAACAAATATTAATACTTTAAAAAAATTTTAATGAAGATATTTAGTGATAAAATCTATTTATTAACACAGACAAGAATATCTTTTCGCTTCCGGGAGTAACCGTTGACATAAATATTGGTTTATGTTTAATAAATACATTTTCATGGATTTTGTTTTTTAAAATAGGTTATTTACAATAAGCTATTTTGAAAGGAATTTTTACTAAAATTTCAGGAACGTAATTGAAACTTTAAGTAATTTTGTGGTAGGTCATAAAATGTAGGGTATAATTTTGATACTAAAATGAAGTGACTCTTTATCTCTTAAGATGGGATTATTTGGAAATGAACAGAATTTATAAAAATTTTGAAAATCAGATAATAAAGGTTTTAATTTATCAGATAATGAATGATTAATAAACTGTTAAACATGGAGAAAAGGAGTGAATTTTTTCTAGATGCATTTTGTTTCTTCTGTTTTATAGGATGTACATTTTAATTAAAAATATTATGTATATATTTTTATTCATTCTTGATATCTTATTAATAAACTAGAGTTATATAAAGTAATTAGCAAGCTTCTTATGTCTTGGATTGACTTGAATCTAATAGGAATCGATATTGATAGGGGATTAATCAATGATATCTTGTATGCAGGCAGCTAATAGTCCTTACTTAGCCTTGTCACTAATAGCTAAGATTTCTCATGTTTTTTTTTCCTGAAAGGTTTTTTCTTTAAACTTCAATTTAAGTTTATCCCAAAGGTGTTGTAGTAGACTGCAAATTTAAAAGTACAATTTATATTACATTTTTTAATTACCATGAATGTACGTATTTCTGCTTGCTGTTCTGTTACCAGAAAATTAACGCAAATCCAAGTTAATTTAAGTCAATATTTGTCTATCTATTAACCACATTTTATATTAACTGCATCTTGTTCTCTATACAGACTTATAGTTTTTAAATAAAACTATACGTGAAATTAAAATTAAATTGGCATTACACAAAAACTCAGTTTAATACAAGATAAAAAATGCTGATAATTTAAAGGCGTTCTTTAATTCTGTGTAGCAAGTTATATGTTTACTATCCATTAAATTACCTAGATACTTTATACCTTTCTTCACATAAGGGTTTATACAAAGTTTTTCGATGCAATGAGATATGATTTCTTGAGAAATGCTTCTTTCAAATTTAACTTCACAAACAGAATGACACTTACAGTCTTACTTTATCCAACAATGTATTTATTTGGAATATTAGTTCCTTTTTAGTATAAAATATTTCAGCACTTATAAATGGCTGCATTCAAAATTGGGCTATATCTCTTTAGGGATTTTAGATAATGATTTATTTTCTTGGGAACAGTATTTTATTATTTCAACCAGTTAAAAACTTTTAAGAATTCTCGAGTTTCCAGTTTATGAATCCAGAATAATATTTACTAGGTGCTTCCATCTGGGTGTCCACGAGCCTTGCGCGGACTGCAAAAGAGCTTTTAAAAATTGCTCCGCATTTTTTTCCTTCAGAAAAAATAATTAAAAATCATTACAGAACTGGACTTGTAAATTCGTTCCTGCTTTATCTTTTGAGATTAGCCTTAACAGAGCTGGTGGTGGACACCTTTTAAATGGTTAATGCATAGCTAAATACTAAAACTAAAAATCCACACTACTAAAACTAAATTATACTTTTAAATTTTTATTTTGATTACTTCGATAATTTTTGTTCCTCTTAAGGTAATTTTTTCTTCTTGTCTTTTGTAAATATTAATTCAAATAAAATGACACTGTTGAGTGGTATCGTCTTCACTTTTTTAACAATTTTGGGTATCAGAGCTTTTTGTTTAGTTTAAATTTAAATATTTAATGAAACTGAAAAGTAATTAGGATTAAAATATCTTTAATTATTTTGGTTAAGCTATAGAAATCTATTTTTTCTATTAAAATTTCCTTCGTTATCATGTTTGTTCTTACATTTTAAATGTACAAGTAATCTTGAACCCCAGAATATATTATATCACATGTTTTTCCATACATTTAATAAACTAAAATGGCTAAACATTTGTCTTTTACTAAAGGGTGCCTAATATTTCATACTATCCAGAATTTTCAGTAAAATTAGCCAATTTTAAAGTGTGACCCTCAATTATGCATAGGTTTCAAACTTGGCCTCCCGAGTTTGACAAGATGCTATTCTCAGTCAAACGCCATTAAAACAAACTTCATGGAAACGATTTTGCTCTCTCCATCCGGTGTTTCGCTATATTTAAACCTTTAAAAAAATGTTAGGTCTAACAAAATGCATAACACACAAATAGCTAAGTGTATTCAATATGATGTAATTGAAAAAATAATAATTGAAATAATCTCTAGTGAATTAAAATCACTAAACACTATTAAATCAAATTGATCAATTGCCTATCAACTTGACGCCCGAATTCCATTTCAATGAAAATAAAAACCAATAATGGAATAACAAAATTTATCTTTATTTGTGACTTACTGATTTGATTTAAAGCTAATATCCAAAAATCTACCGGCGTCATGTCCATTCTGAGAAAAGTTCATGAATTTCCCAGTCCAATACAATTAAGAACTTTTTTATACTTTTTGTGCGGACTAATAGATACTTATATTACGCATTTTGTTGATAAAATTAGAACCGAAATACTGTTATTACAGCTGCAGATCACATGTTTGTTGTATCCATTTTCTAATATTTCGGAGAGTTGCTATAAAACGATAATTTAGCACATAAACAGGAGAAACGAAAAATTCTCTCTTTAAATCTGGGGATTCGTCAAATGTCGGGTTCATTACATTACATTTGGGAAACACCTTTGGCTTTATTAAGTTTCAAAGCTAAAGGTTTTCTAGTTCAAAATTATCCTACTTACATTGTTATTGCGATCCACGATAGTTCAGTCTGAAAAGACAATAATCTCGTAACTGAAAGGCGGCACCGGAGTTCGTGGGTTCGTTCCCACTATGGCATGAATATTCGTAGCCATTTGGAATCGGCTTTAAACAATAGGTCCCGGTCTCATTAGCCCTCGTGCTGCAAAATGTAGACCGTAGTGCTCAAAACCAAAAACCAAAAAACCGTAACTGAAAGGTTGCGAGTTCGGGGATCGAAGCCAGTCTAAGATCCGACGTATTCCTTAAAGGTTACTAGGACACTTAAATTGTATCTGTGGTCACAACGTCCTCTATGAACTCAAATGATACCTCTGGGGGTCATCTGCCTTGTTCCTGCTTCTAAATTAAGGGAACCCAGAGGAGGAAATGTTACTCAAGTTCGTAGCATTCCTTAAGCTACATATATATGCTCCCTGGTTGTTGTTAAATGGGTAGCAGCTTCGCAGTTATGTGTTAGCATAAAGGTATATGTGCCTGTATTGCCAGCTGCATTTATAAAACAATGTTATTGCAATTTAGGAGAATATGTTTTTTCAAGCAGTGATTCAGACAAAAAAAATTATTTTCTATTTATATAAAGACAACTTGTGAAAAACATGCTTAATATTTTGTCATTAAATGCAGTATTATCAAATTTTGTATTACGGAAAAGTTATATAATATTTGTTAAACTAATAGATGTTAATCAAACTAAGCATTATGGACAGGGGTTAAAACACATGTAATTGACACTTCTATAGTTTCCAGTATGCAATCATGCACTGTTTTATTTTTGAAATATATATATAGATATTTTTCATATCACCATATAAAGATCTTATAAAGATATAGATAACGATAACTAAAAAACGCAAATTATACCGTAGTGTACAAATGAATAAAAGGAGTAAAATTGACATTAGAGATTCCGTTTATACTGTTTTCATAATTTTACACAATTTAAACTTTAACATCTAAACAATTAAATTGACTAAATAAAGAATCAAGTTAAACATCTCTTATTTGTGTATGTCCAATGTCACATGAAATAGTTTTCGCTTCCTGAAAAAATGAAATTGCATGATGTGTGGATAAATGTTTTCACTACCGGGTATATTCAGAGGGCGTTGCCTAGATAACCTGAAAGAGGCGTAGATGTTACTAATCCAGAGTTACTTTTAAGCTGTAGGGCGTAGTTCCAGCCAGTCTAAAGAAAGATAAACAGCTGAACTTCAGTGACAGAACTAAGCAAGAATAAATCAAAGTTTAATAATATTTTAAAGATGTTCATTAATTTTCCAGTATGGAAGTATTCTGTATTAACAAAAAGTGATTCAAAGTTATCTCATTAAATACTGTGTTATGCTAGCATGATTTGTTTTTACGATTGCAGTTTTTAAAGTATTTTTATTGCGATGCAAAAAAAATTGTAGGAAAAAGATAGCAATAAGTGAAAAAATATATAGGACATAAATTAAGTCGTTTAGCTAACCTTATTTTTCCTGTGCATTTCTTTGTTGATTTGCATTATAAGATTGATGAAAATAAATGTAATCATCTTGATAGTATGAGTTAATAATTCATACCGGTATGATTTTTAATGATACTAAGATACTTTTTCTTGATACCTGCAAAATTTAAGATTTTGTAATACATGTTTCTATATATACATAGTGTCCCAGAAAGGCCGGATAAACTATGCTTAGCCATATTAGTTGTTTGGAATACATAAAAAATGCACAAAGAACTGCACCTCTACGACCCATAGTTTCGAGGAAAATGCGAATGGAAATGTATCACATCAAAACCCGGTTTACTAAAAAACATTTATTCGAAATATGAACATCAGTAGATGCATAATTTTAAATAGGAAGATGTTATAATATACCCCGCGCATATGGAGATATGCATGGTTGACTGTACACGTTCTAACATCGTATTGTTAACAAAATTAAACTCATTGTGGAGACGAGCAACTAAGTCCATTTCTGAAGTAATTGGGTCTCGATAAACCACTCCCATTAGGGCCCCATAGAAAGAAATTTAAAGGGGTCATATCTGGAGATTGTGGTGGCCATGAAACTTGACCCGGAAGCCCAATCCAGCGGCCTGTGTATTCGATATCAAGCCAATGACGCACAAGAAAGCTGAAGTGCGCCGGAGCTATATCACGCTGGAACGACAGGCCACATATTGTTGCTAAGGACATGTCGCCTAGAGCATCGTTTAATACAAACGAAAGTACGAATGTTTCGTGAGCCGTTCAGGCAGATGATATGGTCCAATTAATCGGTTACCTAGAGTGTCATCCCACATATTTACAGATCAGCAATCCTGATTTCTCTACGGGATGATTGTAGGTTGACCACATATTGATATAGTGACTAGTGACGACCCTGTCACATATGAATCTTGCTTCACCCTTCCACAAGGCACGAGTAGTGAGAGCTTTATTTTCTTCATGTTGCAATAACCATTCACAAAAGTCAGAGGAAAAGAAGTCGGTGAAAATCACATGGATGACGACCTTAAACGGTTTTGTAGCGATATGGGTATAGCCCCTCTTCCCATAATAGTCTGTGTACAGTACTACGACTCACATCCATCTCCATGGCTAGTGCGCGTGTACTCAACTCGTAAGATCCTTCCTCCGCCGAAGTATTGCATCTTCCTCTGCTGACGTAAACAGACCGTGCGTTTTTCCACCATCGTAGCGCAGATTGTTTGTCCGGTACACGCTTCAGTATTTTGCAATCTGTCGTCCATCTTATGGATCATGTTGGCATTGAACGACGTGATAGATAGCGATGAGAATACTCCTGAGAAGCTTGTAACGCATTAACATTACATTCACTGAAGATTAAGTACATGTCGCAATATTCACGAGCGGAATACATTATCACCTGAACATTAACGGCAGCTAGAACATTAACAAACAGCCTTTTAAATTACAATTCAAACAACGGCTTGACGTCATTTCACGTGTTTCAATATGAGCTTTGAACATTTCAAACACTTTCCTATGTAGACTTATGCATATACTAAAATAAATGTGCATAAGTGAACTAAAATTAGCAAATGGCTAGCAAAAATGCTAATAAAATTACTTAATGTCAAAATACTATTTCTTTTAGTAACGATGTTCACGTTTCTAAAAATGTTTTTTTTTTCATAAACCGAATATGCCGTCACACATTTTTCGTATTTTTCTCGAAAACTATGGGTCGTAGAGGTACAGTTCTTTGGGCATTTATTTATCTATTCCAAACAACGAATCTGGCTTGCAGAGTTTATACATTCTTTTTGGGACACCCTCCATATATACATACATACATATATATATATATATATATATATATATATATATATATATATATATATATATATATATACACAATTTCCATAAACTGTTATTTAGTACTACCGCTAACTTTAATCTTATAAAATAAGGTCTTTGTGATATACGAAAATATAACACGAACTATATAAGAATCTTAAACTTTTAGCTCGAAGGTTCACTTAGATTAATTATGTATTTAGTTCTTATTCCCTGAACTAAGTATGGTGAGCTTGCTGTTTTCAGAATATAAATGCCTTTATGATCAAACTTTGTCATCTTTTAGTAACAGGCAAATTATTTTTGCTTAAAATCCGTAGAAAAGAGTTTCCTTTAATCATGAAGCTCATTTTTATTTAAAGAGTTAATCTTGTTTTATACCTCGATCTCTCACTCAAAACTGTGTTACTTTAATGTAAAACTTAGGACAAACTCTATTCTGACATTATTTTACTATACATTTTTCATTGACCTGAGAATTCAAATAATCTCATAACTGGAATTTGTATAACGTCTTCGGTAATCCGACCGTTAAATTTACTTCACTTCAAGTGATATTTATACTGCGATAACTATAACTACAGATAATACCAAGTAAGAAAACAAATACTATATATTTTTCACAAATTCAGTAGTTACCGAACAATATTATATATATATATATATATATATATATATATATATATATATATATATATATATATATATATATATATATATATATATATATATATATATATATATATATATATATATATATATATATATATATATATATATATATATATATATATATATATATATATATATATATATATATATATATATATATATATATATATATATATATATATATATATATATATATATATATATATATATATATATATATATATATATATATATATATATATATATATATATATATATATATATATATATATATATATATATATATATATATATATATATATATATATATATATATATATATATATATATATATATATATATATATATATATATATAGTGAGTTTAGTAATGTTGATAAAATATTAAAACAGTAAAGAAAACATTTTCATTAATTTTTAGCATTTGTCACTAAAACGAGTTGTATCAACTGTCTATCACAAGAACATTTTTCACACTATTTTTGTTTAATATTTCTCAAAGAAAGAGGATAATATTTTTAAAAACTAATACAAGTGGTCTACTAAAAAAGCCTGCTAGATTATAAATTTCAGTGAATTAGAAAAAGCCCAATACAGTCCGAAATACTAAGATATATAGGTTTGAATAACCCCTTAAAATGTTTTGTTATAAAATTTTGTACACAATGTTAAAACTGTATTTGATTTATTTGATTAATTTTAAGATATTCACAACAATATATATATAATTTAGATTATATTGTAATTTTCATTGTATCATTTCTATCTTTTAAGATATTAGAATCCTGTTTTACTTATTCGTTAAGATTCTATTAGCATAAGTGATATTTTTAAATGAAAAAAGAAAAAATATTTTCCTTTATCATTTAAAATATTATATATACTAATAACTTGATTTAACCTCAATTAAAATTAATTTTCTAAACCTTTTGGTTTGGTTTGGAGTGCTACGGTCTACTTTTTGCAACACGAGGGCTAATGAGACCGGGACTTACAGCTCAAAGCCGATTCCTAACGGCTACGAACATCCATGCTAATGTGGGAATCGAACCCACGAACTCCGTTTCCGAAGGCCAGCACCCTAACCAATCGGCCATCGTTCGGCAGCGAGGGAGGAGAATTTATCTTATAAAAATACATCAACATTCTATATAAAAATTACCTTTTACAATATTTATCTGCATTTGTTGTGAATTATTTTGAGGTACTTTCCAGTGTACGATAAATGTTTAAACTTGTACTGTTATTTTCATTTTTTTTCATGTCATTTATTTCCTGTAAGAATTTAGAAGCATTCTTGTCCTATCCATAAAATTGATTTCATTAACATAAACAACATTTCTAAAATGCAAAGAAAAATTTATTTTATGTTTTCTTATGACGTTTTATTGTTCATGCAAATAAAAGGATGTAATAGCCGTTAAAAGTTTCAATCCATATAAAATTCTAGACATTTTACAATGACAGTAAGTGTTTGATTTACATTTTAATTCAGTAGATTCTTTATTGGATACTGTAAATCTCTACTTTAGAACCACAGTTGTTCAATGATTTTCATACTTAAATCTACTTTAGATCTTAATATTCTTTTCATTGCTTTATTTTCTTGCCTTAATAGACATAAGTTTTAAAATGCATTATAATGTCCTTTTTATTATTAAAATATGTACACAATGTTATAGACATTTTACCTCGTCAATGATTTTATTGGTTTAAAATCTACTGTTACTTCCATCTCTACTTTCATTTTCTATAAAAAAACTAAAAATACACTTGCCTTATCCGTAAAATCAATTTATTAGCATAAACAATATTTCCAAAGGGCAAAGGAAAAATATATCTTCTACTGATAACAACGTTAAATCTTAGGAGTCCATGGCTGTCAAACAACGAGTAGAATAAAGAGTTTTACAGAATATTTTACATCATTTAGAAGAAAAAGCTCTGTTTTAATCCTTCACGCGATACCTTTGGCTGTATTTCAAAAGGGTGGAGATTATATTCACTTTGTAGTATCTTTACCTGAAATGACATGTGTCAAGAAGGTAGATAGATATGAGGCAGGAAACGCTTAGTATTCAGTGTCTCGAGATGAACGAAGAAAACACTTGATGTTGGGCATGCAATTATTTAAAGCGTTTTGAACTCCTTTATCAATTTTTTAGGGCAAGCTGAAAATCTAAATTTTAGTGCAGTTACTAAAGTTATCTTTTGAAATCTTTGGACGCATCTCAAAAGTTGTCAGACACATAATGTTTAAAAACAGTTTTGTTAATGCAGTTGATTGATTGAACTTCCCAGTAGTGTTGTCATTTTCATAAAATGGGCACGCAATACTGACTTGCCACAAGAGAGCTTGATTTAAATAAGAAGTTTGTAAGCGTCCAAACAAATAGGTAGAAAGTTCAATGCTAATGAATATTTTCTCTATCCGAATTTCGCTTTTCTTAACTATTCACCACTCAAAATTCTTCTAACTTTATCTTTCGGGAGTAAGAATGGAAAATCTTTAAACTAATCTATTGCATTTATTATAATAGTAGTCAAAAGTATTAGGCATTATAGTTCATTAGAGGAACCAGGGAATTTAAACATATAGTATTTTTAAATTAGGGATTCTATGCAATCACCAGGACTGTTGCTAGTTTTTTTTTCGTTGGGAAATCAGAGAAAATTATGCTGGTATGGGGAAAGTAGGTAAATAATATCGTCTCCTTATGAATGCAATGTAATTTATGCAGACAAACCTATTTATAAACACAGATTCTAAGTATTCTAATTCTGGTTATTCCAAGGCATTTGATTGTACTCATGCAATGTATACACACACACACACACACACACACACACACATATATATATATATATATATATATATATATATATATATATATATATATATATATATATATATATATATATATATATATATATATATATATATATATATATATATATATATATATATATATATATATATATATATATATACATATATATATATGTATGTGTGTGTGTCAATGTGTGTGTTTATAATAATATAAACACACACACATAATATCGTATAAGGTAAAATATAAGGTCTTGTATAAGGCAAGTGTGTTCCCTGGGAGACCTTATGAAATTTTTGTCAGTGATAAATATTTGTAAATCTATGTGATTAAATATTTTCTAATATTAACGGCAGACAGGTGATATTTCTAACGAATAAAATCTTGACCAAATATTATAAATTAGTTAAATCTACAACATTCGTGTTACTTTTCATTATACAAAGAATTACATTTGAATGCAAAAGTAGCTTTTATAATCTGATTTCTAGAAATTAACACACATATTTCAAATGAATAGCTGCGTAAGACACATATCACTTAGTTTAATATAGATTTCTATTTCAAAGAAACCAAAGCCTTATATGATCTTAAGAAAAAAATTCACCTAAAATGTGCCCAGTCTTACGTAATTAATTTAACTCTGCTAATGCATTATCAATAATGTTGCATATGGAAGATTTTGAAATCAAATACATTATAACCAAAATATTAAGCTATTTTATATACAAAAATAGAAAATGACTTATAAAGCATCATTTATTTAACTAAAGATGACAGGCTACACGGTTTCTTAGGGCTCCCAAAGAATGAAACGAAACAATAATGAAAAGTAAAGCGTGTGAAAGACTTGATCTAATACAAGATCTGAGGACAGAATATATATTTATGGAAAAATAGACAATATAATACAAGTAGAATAAATAGAAATTTTCTTATCATAAACATTTGTTGCTATCTTTATTTTCAAATACTAACAAAAAGTATCCTCTTAAAATCTGAAGTGCGTTTAAGTTCATTTAATCTTTTCCAGATAATGTGTAAACAATTAATACTTGAAATATACCAGTAGAACATAGTTTGCATTGTTTGGTGGATCATTTTAAGGTTTTCGCCCATGGTCAGAACGAAAGTTTTTAAGTAAAGCTTCACTTTTGTTTTCATATTTTGTAAAATTAAGCTATTTTCTTACTGAGAAAATTGAGCACAAAATTTCAAACATGGTTTCTTTACCTTTTCTTGTTCAGCAATTTAGCAAATTCAACAAAGAGATTATTTATAACCTACAATGAATAACTAAAATTTAGCTTAGCAAGCATATTTAAGAGTCATAGGTTTATTATAGCATCGAAACCTATTCTTTTATACAAAAGAATATAACAAAAAAATTCTAGAATTTGTGACACCTATGACACCCTTTAAGTTATCCTCTGTCAGATTGCAGAATTTATCCTGAAAAATTGTTTCATTTCTATTTCTGAAAAATCTTAGCCTATTGCCAATATGATTCGTTTCTTATATTTCATTCTTTATCTAAAATATTGAACACTTTTACTTATAAAGCTTTATACAAATGAGGTAAGCATCTTTAGAGCAAACTTAAACTAACACTTACCTTTTCTATGCTGCTGATATCAAATGTCAAATTAAAATTTGTATTGCATTTATGCTGCTTTCTAAATGTCAAATATTTCCAAAAAAACTATTGAAAGTTGAAAGCTCAAAAACTCTGTTACTTATACAAATTACTGTTTACATTTTTTTGTATTAACCTTTGTCACACAACCTCCTTCTAAAACACAGTAGAATAAACATGGTTTAATAAGCCACCAAAATAATTATTTCTAACATTAAAAAGTAGTAAATTTTTGATAAAATTGGAAAGCAAATAATTCCTTTAAATGAAAGGAAAGAATCATATAAAAATGTAAGATGCATAAATTTATATTTCAAAACAACAACATTTTAAAGGAAAGAATTTTTCTGTTTTGATTCCCTAAGTCTTAAATAAAAATATAACATTGTTCTTTTGAAGAAGAAAAAGTACAGAAAAAAAGTAATCTAGTTTATAAATAAAATATTTTTCATAAAAGTTTTAAGTAAGACCCAAATGAAAAGAATACGGCCTTGTTCATTACAGTTTTTTTTTTTGTTGTTGTTCATGAAATATTTATTTTATTTTACTATGCAAAACAAGTACGGAATGGAGCAAACGTACTGGCTTATATACCTCTACTTAGATAAATGTTAATAATAGCAAAGAAAAAAATGCTTTTCCTATTAATTTTACTTTCAATTCTCAGATAAGTAACTTGCTTGAAAGAAGTCATTATATTGCCAAATTAAAGGTTCTTAAAGTTACGATTTTTTATTTGTAAAATACTCTGAGTAATAAATTTGCATACAGTTTGCTTCTTATTTACATATAATTAAACTATTTTTATTAATAATGACAAATTTTACATATTTACTGTTTTGAAACAAGGGATAAACAAAATTTAACAAATCTAAAATATATATATATATAAACTACTAAGTTACTATATCGTTTCTATTATATATCGCACATGAATATTGGTATATATGGAAGAGCATATAGTATTAACCATCTTAATATTTGAGAGTGACTGTAAGTGTACTAAATTCATATTTATTTCATATTTAATAATATTTTATATTCTACTTTGCTAAATGTTTGTATGAATGCCAGATTAATTGATGTTAACTGCTTTATAATACACTGAAATAAATAGTTTATTTTTCATTCTTAATTATTGTAACTTAAGAATAGAAAGTATTTTTATAATCTCTATCAATTATAACAAATTTAAGTGCAGCTTAAATTAATCACCGTTTTGCATTAATAATAAATTTGATAATTACATTCTAATTTGAGTCTGCATCTTTACGTATTTATAGCTGCCTTTTGATGAGTGAATAATGGGAAAACTAATCCTATCTTGAAGTAATATTACACTTCATATATTTCCCGAACAAATTAATGTATTTTTTCATTAGCTCACTCACACCACTCTTATAGAAATAGTGTTTTCAGAAAGTTAAATTCTATTTCTTTCGCCTTGGTTAACTTATTGGTATTCAATTCAAGTATAATTCCAAATCTCTAAAGAGGAGTTTCTTTAAAGAATTCGCAATATTTTAAAATGATTAATGAATATTTTCGGAAATGATTAAATGGGTCTAAATTAATCAATATTCTCCAATTGAAATGTGAAAAAAATATCCTTTTCAGTTGGAAATGGTCTGTTATATTAATTACAATTTAATGTACTAGATGATTTTGGAAATTGCATTTCTTTTCTATTACCGATCAATAATTCCATAAACCTGTTGAAATGTTAAATAAGGTATTTTTTTTTCGAATAAAGATTACATGTTAAAAATAGATTTCTTAACTCTTTTAATTATTTTCATATATATATATATATATATATATATATATATATATATATATATATATATATATATATAAATGAAGTATGTTTTTTAGTATGTATTTTTAAGTATTAATTATTTTCTATGTAAAAGCTAACTAAGTCAATTTTTCTATGAAGTGCATGCTTCCATAAAAACCTGAACATGTAATCTAACATTTTACGTGTTTTCCACAATGGTAAGGCTAATATCATACGATAGGAATGGAATTCTGTTTTCCATTCCCCAAAAAGTATGTCGCCTGATTTTATAACCATTTCAGCATGTGTATTTTAATATTGCTTTCATTTTCTTAACGATTACCTTCTTTACAACAAGAAAAAATAATTTTTTTGTGGTTAAGTCATAGTACTATAGAAGATTATCATGCTCTCAGCGAATTTGTTTCAAGTTCAATGAGCCCCGTAGCACTACCAGTAAGAAGTCGTCTATCGAAAAGGTTAAATCTTTTTATATTTTTATTTACTTAAAATCATTTAATTTTTAATTTTAGGGAATTCTTTAAAATTGTAATATCTCTATTGTAATATATATATATATTTATAATTGTAATATCCTATAGAGAGATACATGACAACCCTAAGGTGCCATATGTCCCTCTATAGGTTTGCTTATACTCAGAACTGTTAAATGAGCTATTTCTTGCAAAGATTCGAACCCGTGACGCTTTGGCTGACCTCTTGTCTTAATGTTGACAGTCGTCTGGTCTGGTCACTCCTTATGATTTGTACCTCTGGCGACACTTTGTTCAGGCAGATAATATTTTAAATTATATAGGGTCTCCTCCTCATCGACAGGTTCTGGTCATATGCAGTTTTTATAAGGGGTTAAAGGTGCACCATTTAAGGTTGTAAACATTTTCATTATTTAGGATTGCAAGTAGAAGCTTATTCAGAGTCTTAAACTATGTGTCTGTGTTAAATGTGCTTCCCGAATCAAAAAGCACCGTATCCTTAAACTAAGACTGAAATGATATAAGGCGATTTCACGCAGTAAGGCAATTGTCAGTTTAAGACAATTCTGGCTGTAGTTTCAAACAGAATGGAAATTTATTTTTTGTCTATTGGCTGTTGTAAATGGTTGTAAATAATGTCTATTGGCTGTTGTTGAATGGGAAGGGCATTATAGTAGTTCATGACGTTGCGACAAATTGCTCTATTATTTTTAGATGCAACGAGGGTTTTGTGTTGTCTATTACCTTAATTATAGACTCATAAACATGTCATTGACAGTGGATTTAAAAGGGTGTAGCAGGAAAAAGGATATCAAATGAACCCATGAGTGTGAAGATCTTTGAAGAATTAGAAGGTTTTTATAACCAAATATCATGTATTTAGAGCAAACGTTTTCATAAAATACTTTAGACTGCATAGATGGATGCTGTGCATAATGGGAAAGAAGCTATTCTACTTCAAAATGAGGGCAAAAAAGCAGAGGAAGATTATTCGTCAATGGAATATTGGGCTGTCATTAATTTTTTTTTCTTGGGAAAGTTAAATTATTATGTAGATGGTAGAAATTTAAAAAACTTACCCACCATAGTCCGCTGACTAAAGAGCTGACTAATCACAACAATTAAATTTACAAATGGCTGTTGACTTTCCAACAATTTGATTTTGAAACCCTGAGCAAAGCTAGGAAACAAAAACAGACACTTTTAGTAGAAAACAGATGACTCTTATAAAGAAAAAACTAAATTTTCTAGGTAGTGTATACAGACAAGGAATTTATTTGCTTGCATAAAATGTAAAGTTAAATTAAAATTCAAGTAGTAAGATCACAGTTGATCTAATTTATTTATAAGATTGTTTTTCTATTTTTACTATACTTAAATATCCAAAAAATTTAAAACTTGAGAACCCTAAGTAGAATAGTAGCTTTAAGAAAAAATATCAAGAATTTAAGAGTAAGTAAACACAACCGTTGTACGTAATCTCTTATTTTTGTCAAAAGTATTATATCATATTTGCATCGTATTCGGCCCCGATTCCAGATACGATAAACCGTATTATCTCGCCGAACAAGAAATTGACTTAATGGAAGTGAGCAACAGGGATAGTCTTTCTGTGACATTGCCCAGATGTCGGTGCGTCTTCTGTCAACAGAATATTTTTTCAATGTCCGGTTTTAAAAGACCATACATAGGGCTCAATCACCATAACGTTCATTGATGTGTCACTGTAATTTCAACTTTAAACGACCTTTGACATAAACTGATCTTTATCATGTCGTTAGCTGCAACGATGTCCTCGGGCACCAACCCATTACTGAACATCATACTTGCTTACCTCACAGTATATTATGTCTCTAAAATAAAACCTTTCATCACATGTTTCTTGTTTATTTTATAAGTTTCGAATATTAATTATTTAACAAAGGTAATGTTGATTTCCCAAGTTGAATCACTCAGTATCTTTACTTTCACTTCTCTGAAATCCAATTCAAAGATATTACAATGTATATAAAAATAAATTTAACAAAACTAAACTAAAACTCATTACATAGACGTTTTAAGGAGTAACTTAATAATTTAAGCTTTTAGAGAAAAATAATCAATGAAACCGTTTAAAGAATCCACCAACTATTACTTTCAATTAAGCTCTTTCAACATCACAAAGGTGATATTTTTCATCAACAAACTTCCTTGAAAGCAATTTCGTAGATCATCAGTCAAATGAAAATTAAAGTTGCTATATACCTACTTTTGACGCTATTAAACTTTTCCAAAGAATAACATTACTTGGATTTATTATGTAATATTTAATCGAGATAAAAGCTGCATATATTTTCAGATTATTTTTATTTAAAATTATAGAAGAATTATTTTTCTTAAATATATTCTCAGATTAATTTTTAAAATTAAAAGCAAATATAAATCATGTTCAAAATTAAAATGTTATTGGGATGTTGATTTACAGCTTTCTTTCTTTATTTATTTAATTTGTAGACATAGGAAATATATATATATATATATATATATATATATATATATATATATATATATATATATATATATATATATATATATATATATATATATATATATATATATATATATATATATATATATATATATATATATATATATATATATATATATATATACTTGAACGTATAATCTCCTGTTTGTACAAAATGCAATACCCCAAAATGAATTACGAGACTGAGCTGAAATTTTGAACATATACTAAGTAAAGTGTGTTAAGCAAATGACTAACATTTCAGAGTCATTCCACATGCGTGAGATTAGCAACACCGTTTGTAAAATTGCTCAAACAGTATAAATTTACTACTGTAGTGGGATGTTCAAAATAGTTCCCTATTTGTGGTAAATATTATGTTAGACATATTTATGCCTGGTGGATGAAAGGAAGCTACTTTTCAACAACTTACGAAGTTTGAGATGGGAATAACCATAGACCTTACTGAAGGAGTATTTTACTGCCGTACAATAGCAGTTTGCATGCGGCATATCAACAGCACAGTGGTGCGAATGTGGAAGCAATGAACAAAATAGACCTACATAAACGCCTGCCGAGATTTATTTAGTGTAAATGGGAAAGTCCTTCCAATTAGCACCATCACGGGCTTGTTCTCAAGCCTTACAAAATCAAAAGTGGTCGAAAGTTCTCCCTGACATTTAAACCATTTAAAAAAATTACTTATTGTCATTGGTCATAAATAATATAGCCTTTACATTGAGACTGGTAATAGCATTCATAAGTTTTACACATACAAGTATTATTTTCTTTATTTATTTTTTTTACATTTATTTCTTTGTTCATATTTACATTTTAACAAATCCTATTTCTCAATATTCATAACAACATGTTTCAACTTTTAAACATTTAGAATAACGTTTTCAAAAACAATAATTTTTATAAATATTTAAATTCATATTAAAAATTTAAATCAAATTAACGAAAAAGTTTCATTTAAATATTTTACGTTTGTATTGTTTTTATGACCATATTTTTCTTTATTGACCAGAAGTGGCTGAAGGTCTTCTTTAACTTTAATTATTTTACTGTGGAAAAATATATGGGCCGTTAAAAAAATTCCCCTATTACAAGCTCTGGTAATAGAATTTTTAATTTTTACACATATAACTATTATTTTCTTTATATGCATTTTTGACATTTATATACTTATTTACATTTAAATTTGAAAAACATTCCTATTACATAATTTTCATAAATATATTGGTCATTTTTTACAAACATTTACGATAACTGATAATTTTAAAAATAAATCACTTTTATAAATACATGTCCAAATAATCAATCTATATTTCACAATTCGATGTACAATATGCGTGTCGCTTAAACTCAAAAAGGGTATCAGGTACAATATGGTGTAAATATGGTGTAAGAATTCTTTATCCCCCATCCATGAAGAAGGTTCCTGTATTTACTTGAAGGACTTGCTGTTGAAGATTTAAGGGCTGGAAATTGCACCTTCTCTTTATTGCATGTGTATAAAATACATAATGTTATGAAATAAACACAAAATATGTGTTACTTGTTATTAAACTCAAACGCAGACTTGTGGATTGGACCCTTTTACTTTTAAGATGGCAATTCGTTTGAGGTAGAAAATTGATTTTAAAACATCCAGACAATCAAGACTTTTGAAATATGTGAGGTCGCGAAGTCACTCATAGCAGACGAGAACACTATTCACTGTACCGAACGAGTAATCTGTATGCCTTGTATTAATCTCTGAGGAAGTAAGAATAAATGTAATTAGATATCAAACATAAGTTGGATTCCAAATTCATTGGAGCTTCATTGCAGATTTTCGAATCCTACTGATTCTTTAAAATAAAATCGAAATTCAGTTTCTCGTACATTGCTGCAGATAACCCTAACGTGTTGACATATAGGATAAAAAGAGTGTAAAAATAATAATGTTACGTTGCCCTAGTGTTTGAGAAAGAAATTAAAACTCATTAAGAAAAACATGAAAAATAGGTCTTGATTAAATTATTTAATAAATTTAGATAAATGCCTAAGGAATACAAATAGTTGAATCGGTGAACCGAATGTAACTTATTGTTACAAGGAGACCAAAAGTTCTAAGGTTAAAAGACCTTTTTAAGGCTTAAATTTAAAGTCCAGCAAAATTTCCCTAGAATTCCATTTAAAGTAGCCGAGAAAGTTTTCAGTATCCAATCAGAAAGTTTTAATTTAAATGATATGGGGACGCGACAAACATCATCGCATTTGTCAGACTTATGTAAGATAGATATAAAAGAGAATCTGTAGACATAAAAAAGAAATTGATTATATGACGATAGCCAATAAGGTTGCTGTTATTTAGAAACAGATTAGAGGCTTGGCCAACGGTAGCCATTTCAGCTATAGATTCAATAAAATTTATTTTAAAATATAATTATGATTAAAATGAGTTAATATGGTAAAAATATCATAACACACATATGTGTGTGTGTTTGCATACATAACTAAAATTATAAACAAACTCATCGAGATTACATGTTTATTATACAGAAATCTCTCCATTTAAAATTTAAACAGGTTTCAAATTGTATCACTATATAATTTACAAAATTAAACAATCCACACAGTCATCCAGTGCATCAGTCTGTAACTAACAAAGCATCCCATTTTTAAATGAAAGGTAAATTTTCATTTTATTTGGAAACTTTTCAATCATTTAACCATTCTAAAAATATCCATTAATTATTTAAAATATTGCAAATTTATTAAAGAATATCTGCTTTAAAGAAACGATATTGGTCTTTATTTGAATAAAATGTATTTACTTGAGCGAAAGAAATAAATCTTTAACTTTATAAAGCATTGTTTTTAAAAGTAAAAAGGTTTCTATGCAAACGAAAATATACACTAATCTATCTACTCAATATGTGAAATTCAGTATTGATTCTGTAACTGAGAAGATTTCCTTCTGGAAATACAGAATCAGATTCAAATGTATTATTTAATATTATTGTTGCTAAAAAGTAAGATATACTGCAATTATACATAAAGTGTTTGTGAAAAAAATTAAAACATTTATGTGGGTTCATATGTATAATAAATAGGTTATATGTCCATATTTAAAAATAACAGAAAAATGTTTCCAGGCGAAATTTTCAATCAAAAAACGCTCTTTCTGAAAATTTCAACAGGTTTATGGAATTATTGATCTACAATATACAAAAGAAAAACAATTTTCGCAATCATTGAGTACATTAAGCTATAATTAATATCACAGCCAATTTTTCACTCGAAGGGAATTTTTTTAACATTTCAATTGGAGAATTTTGATTAATTTTACCCATTTAATCATTTTCAAAAATGTCCATTAATCATTTTAAAATATTGCGATATCATTAAAGAAACTTCACTTTAGAGATTTAGAATCTTACTTGAATTGAATAAATAAGTTTGCCTCGACGAAAGAAAAATATTTTAAAAATTTAAAGCATTGCTTTATAGTAAAGTGGTTGGTATGTGTATGAAAAATACCATTATTTGTCCATATATATCATATTACTACGCGATTAAGTGATTTTTTTCACAGTTTAATATTCAAGAGACAGTCATATATGGATTAACATGTCAGATTCATATAAGAATGTAAATATTTAAAGTATATATAAGTTAAGTCACAGAATAATCCTAAAGCAATTTAGTTTGGCCAAAAACATGCTATTATATAATAAATAAATTTAAACTAAGGGGATGTGACTTTCAAACTGTATTAAAATTTTTATAAAATAGTGTAAAGTTCTTCTTAACTTAGACCTTCGATGTGTAAGAAAATGTGTTATCTGTCCCTAGAGGATGAACAGTAGTCGCAGACAATCACCCGTAGGTTGGTTTTGTTCAAGAAATGCACCTAATAGCTGGTGGAAACATAAAATTGTAACATTAGTTACACTGACATCGCCCTCGTCCTTCGGTCAACAGTGTAACTCTATAATACAAATGAGACAAAGATGTGTTTTATTAATTTTGTTTTACTGCAAGTTTAGTTTCACCAAATGCCTCAATTATTCATTGATTCATCCCTATAAAAATCTGCCGAGGGAGGGAATGTAACATGAGTTACACTGTTGTCCGAAGGACGAGGGCGATGTCAGTGACCCCGCCCCCTTCGACCCTATTGGACAAGAGGGGTTGCTGACGCGGGTAAGTCGTCTTTGGCCTTGGCAACAGCAGTCTGGATTTTTGCTGAGCAGATTTAGAGGCCCCTTCGTCCAACCATTACAAACTCACAGCGGGAACATTCTAGATATTCAGACTAAAAGGAAGATGGATAAAAGCTGGATGAACCCTTAAATACAAGTAAATTGCAGTAATATTCTGAAACAAGCGTTTTTATTTCTTTTTCACAGCAAATGTTACTGAAAACTTCGATTTTGTTGAAGGAAGATATATTCATTGATGTATTTAAAATATTCTAAAGTTGCTGTGTTCTGTTCTTTAGGTTAATATTTCATGTAACTTTCCTAACTATTGATGAGACATCACATGATTTTATCTAATGTCGCTATTGGTCAGGACTTTCGTGCTGAAAAATAAAATTTACTTGATTTCTATGAGTGGAATTACACCAAACATAACTCAGAATAAACAATGTGTGAAATATTTTCAAGACACGTTTCGGAAAACTGTTAGGAATATGTTAGGAAAACAAAAGTAAGCATATGACAACGAAAATAATAAAAGTATATTTCCACAATAATTCACTAAATTAGTGGAATCATTGACAAACCAAATTAAATAGGTGTTTTCTACAAATAGAAGGCTTTTCATAATAATACAAGTGTTTTCCAGTAAAGACTAAGGATATAAATGTGTAAAAATTGAAAAAAAATAGTTTTTTTCTTTTGGTATGTATCAAGTGATTTGCACTGTTTAATACATTCAAACTTGTTATAGAATCCACAAAAATATGAGCAGTAAAATTCTACTTTAGATACTACCATAAATTACATAATACTGTGAAAGGACATGCACATGTTTATTCGTAAGATTAGGATATGCGAAAGCTTTTGTGTCTTTTTAAAAAAAATATTTGTTCTTAGACAAAATATTTCTTTCAAAATTGAAATTATTTGTTAGTATTGAAGTATACGAAGGTCATCCAGATTAGGAAAAGTAATATAATACATAGGTTATTTCAATATATAGGTTTTTGTCTATAATCTTTTTATCCACTTTATAAAAATATGGAGGAAGTAAATAATAATTCTGCATTCTAATAACAAGGAAAATCAGAGCAAAGATTTCTTTCTTAAATAAACACACGCTTCCGTTTGTGTAAAATATATATTGTGCACTCAAAAATAAAACATCTTTAGTATTATTCATTTTGAGTAATTTGAATAAATATTCATGGATTCTGTGAGACAGAGTTCCTTCATTTTGATACACTTTATTCCATTTTATTTTCTCGTTTCACCGTAAAGCTTGAGATATTTTATATAAAATTATTCCGACTGTCACAGAATGAACTTAAGCGGCAAAAGAAATTTACTTACCCAAGTGTGATTTTTAAGACACATTTATATTTTGCAGAAAAGAAATGCAAACCCCTTCCTATTTCTGTACTTTATGTGAAAACTTTTTTTCTACGCCAGTGAAATAATTTCAAACCTATTCAATATATTTTTATAAAGTAAACACTTCCTTTGACTTGGATATTAAGGGGCTTAAGGAAAATAGGAAATTCTATTATTAAAACATATTTTTGACATACTTTCTATTTTCCTTTACATATATGAATGTATAAGATGTTCAGTACGATGTTAATGAATATTTTAAAAGCTAAATTTTAATTTTAAAATAGATTCCTGTAATACTAATGCAAAAATAAATGGTGTCAATCTAAATATGTTTTGATTATTTTTCTACAACTGGAAAGCGAAAAACTGGTTCAGTCCTATTACTTTAATTTATTTAAATGCAAAATAATGTTGTAAACCCATTACATAACAGCATAGAAATTATAAAAATAAATTTGTCCAAAGATTATGTATATATTTTCTTAAATACATACATAATCTTTGGACAAATTTATTATCCGACTAGTTCCTTAGATATCCGATTTGTTCCATTTTTTGAAGTGTAAGAAATATTAATAATTCTGAATAAATTTAAATAATGATTAAAAGTAGTACATGGAATCGCACAACTTATTAATTAGTAAAACATGAGGAAAAAATGCATTTAAACGTTATTATTTTAATGTCTTTTCTATGCAATCTTAAAGCTAATGATACCTTGTATGTTCAATAGTTAAATTGATAAATTGCTGAATTACTTTATATTCACTAATGAAATAAAAATATAATGGCTAGTGTTTGCGTATTTTTAAAGAAGATTAGCAGATTAGAGACAAACGCATATTTCAGGAAACTATATATATATTTTAGGTAGTTCATTTTTTATATATTTAATTTAACGTACACCTTTTAATAATGTTCAATATGAAATTACTTATTATTTAGAGGAAAAATATGAAACAAAAAAATTCTGAGCTATTGTACTTTAAGACATTCCATAAATATTTTGACAGAAATTTGTTAGTATTCGATGCTAAATAGAATAATACACATTGCACATGTACAAGGGATTTGTTTTTAAATGGATCTATAACTCAAACAACCGATATATCACCTACTTGGTATGGAGGGTAATGATAATATGAGATGTAAGGTTCGGTTAAAAATATAGTTTAAAAAATTACCAACAGGGGCATTTATAGCACATTAAAATGTAAAATATGTAACAAAAAAAGAAAAATAGTTATTCATATAGGGAAATTTAAAGGTATATATTAAGCTTTATCTTTACATTTACTTTTCTTTGAAGCAATTCGACCTCATTTAATATGACCTCCGTTTTAAGACATTACGCCTTTCATTCTCTGCACAATATTCTCTACGACCATATGCACAATGCCACTAGGATTATTTTCATTGATTGTATTTTAGAATTCTATTTTACTTTAATACCCGTGTTTTATGTTAATTCATGATTTGGTAAGCTATGACAGTGCTATAGGTACCGTTATCGGTCATTTTTTAAGTATCATTTTTCCACGGAATCCTTTTTCCAATGTCCTCCTTAGTTCGTTGCATAGTTAGGAGTCATTTAGTATCTACAGATGGCTCTAAATAGTGTCAATTTTTAAAAATATGTCAATCTGTATTTCTAAAATGAAGAAATCTGTATTTTTAAACTATCATCATGGGATAAAAATTCGTCAATCAAATATCAAAAGCTAAGTCAAATTAGTTTTAAAACCGCTCCCCAAGGCAAACTTGCGTCAATGTTCTTATCTTCAACATTATTTACTCTTACTGATTCAATAAAATCATCCATAATAAATAATACTATTCAATAAATATGAATATCTGTAATTAAATAATTCAATGTCAAATAAGAATACTGTACCGCTTCTTTCAGAGGCTATAAATTTTTGAAAAAGTCCTGTAACTATATTTTGTTAGCATCATTACTTAGTGTACCGCAATTTTCTTAATACTTAAATGTTTAACTTTTATCTCACATAAGAAATACCAGAAATTCCAAAAAAAAATAATTATGTTTTGTGTACGATTGTATGTCACTAAAACGTCACACAAATACATGTTTAGAAATTACAAATACAAATATTTTATGAGGTCCGAATATTGAAAATAAACGGAATGTAACTGTATATTTGGGACGTTTAAAGAACGTACAATAATAAATGTTAAGAAAAAGAAAAACAACTTTTGTTATTTAATGACAGAACAAAATCAAAGCAAAATTTACTTATGCTTCTGTATTCTGCTGATACCATCTCTGAATGTGAAAATGGAAGCAAAAGTTGGATTTTTGTCACACATACATGAAACGTTTTTGTCGTAGTCTTTTTCTTAATACATACTCTTTTGTTTAGAATACACTTACATATACCTTCGTCAATAAAATGTGCAACTGCTTCTTACACTGATTGATGATTGTCCACTGGAACTCTTCGTCACTTAAAATTCTAAGCGACTCATAAACAACTTAAAACGTATAAACTTTGAAGGTGTTAAATCAAGGGTATGATGAAAATGTCAATAATCTCTACACAGAATTAGTCTAAGAGTTACCTGAAACGAAACTAACAGACAGTTTGAAAACAAGTTTAATTTCAAGCGCCGTGTTCAATTTTATCAAACCTAGGACTAAATACACAACTGTTGACTGTATAAAGCTAATTTCGAACAGCTAAGAACACATATGAAAGTTGTGGTATCTTCGGTACTGAAATGTGGCCACATATGTAGCTATCATTCGACCGATCGTTCAATTATTGATTTAGTGTTCTACTTTACATAGCACTATGTCGCATGTGTAAGAAAAGTGTCAGCAATAACTTCCATGTCTAAGAAGTTTAATAGTAAGTCTAGATGCATCTTATTGCATCGCGCATCATGAAGAGTATAAGGAGTTAGTGATAGCACCTACAATTTTGATCACCTAAAGGATGGGGAATTTTGAGCTTGTTTCCATAATATCAACAATAATTGAACAGAACTAAGGCTGAATGGTAGTGTGCTTCTCTTAACGACCAGAAACGTCTTTAAGTAGTATGTTCTGATCTTATTAGAACTCGTGTAGTAAAGACATGTAGATCGTACCACTTCAAACCTAACGCATCGTTTCCTCTATATTTTCACCCTTTTATTGATTCACCTGGATTTCAGCTCCTTACTAAACTTGTAAACGAAAGTATGGGTGATTTGGAAGGCACATCGGACACAGTCCTTTTGCACATCTGACTTAGGGAACTATAAAAGAACTTGTGTACTCGATCCAGCAGAAGCCATACGTTTACTTGACACAGATGATCTGAAAGCCACAACAGCAACACTAAGCTGATGCTGACTTACGAGAGGTCTGTAAAGGTACGATTTAGTTGTAGTCCTACACGGTAAAAAGCAAACTCTGCAGTGGTAAGCTCGAGACTACCAGGAAGGAACTAGAAAACAGATCACTTGGCTACTCGTATGTGTGAAACCCACACTTACCTAAAGAAGTCGTAGTACTATACATAAAAAGGCATAGAATAAATTTTCTAATAATCTGTCAAACGATTCTCGAATACGTAGGACACTGTTTTTCAGTACAAGAACTCCTGCTGAAATGCAGTTCCGCAGCTGCTCAGAATCGGCATTAAGCAGTCTGCTCTTCTCTACTTGAGACATAATTTTGAAAAATATTGAACATAGTATTCCAAACCAAAAGGAATCAACGGTAGGTACTATTTTTATTGAAAATGTAATATGGTCTAAACATAGATTCTACGCAAAAACCACTTAACACATTCGCTGCCAAACCTACTGTCATAAGTGAATTTTCAAGTATGTAAGCATAACAAGCAGCAAATGTGTTAAAAATGAACACATGTTTACAGATATTTTAACAAATGTTCTTCAGCTTTATACCTATTTAAATGAATTTTTGCATAAAATATTATTTATATGTTTTATCATAACGTGTGATGAATTACTTTGAAATTTCGCCATTACAGATTATTTTTTTTTCTATTTGAAATCTTAAGACTTGTTTTTTAAAAAGTAATATATTTTTTATACATTCACTTAAATCGTATTTCATATGAAACTTCTTGACTTATGGCTTTTTATTGTTAATATCAAATTAACTGCAATCTATTGTGACGTTTTAAATTAGAATGTATTAGTAAATTGAAGCAAAACAATTTTTAATAAAACTTTTTATTTTTTGAACAGAAATGACAATTATCCTCTTTAAAAGCAGTAAACAAAGATGGATTTCGAAAATACAGTTCATAATTCATTTCATGCTTTATTTTGAGCATATTTATTTGACGTTTAAAGTTATTCCCATTAAAATATTAAAACCATCATTTATAATAAAGAAAAAAATTGGGGTGGGTGGGTTAAAAATGAGTTACTTTTTTTAATACAATGTCAGATTTTTGAAAGAATGAAAAATTAAAATCAATATGTACATAAATTCTAGCATGCATTTCTCCCTTAATCTTGAACATATTTAATGAAATTTATCTTATTTCATAACGTGTTATTTTCTTTCAGTTAATTATTTCTGTGAAACAATGCATGCATTTTCTTTTCAGAGGTAAAAATGAAATATTCATGAATATTTTCTTGCTTAGAAATCGTGAAATGAAATTTCAAGAAAACACTCAAACGGAAGAAAGAAAAATTAATCAAATTATTTAAAAAAAAAAGATTCAAATTTTTGTTTAAGGATTCAACGAAAATACGAATTGTTTTTAAATAACCGTTTAACTTAATTAATTATCTGAAGGCGAAAAGAAATATTTAGAAAGGTATTAAGTGAAAATTAAAACTGAAAGATGTAGAAAGCATTAGTTGCAAACTAAATCAATAATTTAATTTTTTGAAATTTTTTTGTTTTCTGTTATATACTACTATACAAAAACAGTTCTTAATAAGGAACAATAAAAGCGACTATAATTAAGCGTTAGAAGTATCCCAATATGTATAAGAAGACTCATTTTTAAGTACAGTACAAAAGTATAGAGAAAATGTGTGTGTGTGTCTATATATACATGTGCGTGAGAGAATATGTGTATATGTATTAGTATATATGTCACGTTTACACTACGATGATGTAACAAAAAAATCTTTTTCTCAACAAAATGGACACAACAAAAAATTCAAGTGATATTTACACTGATGTTATAGTAAAAGTGAACTGTAATAAAGTAGACTATTTGAAGAGAGAAAGCGACTGTGTAAGTATAAACTGTGTAAATTAAATGATTTCTTTTACTGTTAGTTTTGTCATCAGCTTGCCTACATAAACCTGAAACGCTCACACATACACACATATATGTGTGTGTGTGAGAGAGTTTGTGCGTGTGCATATATACATATGTGCATATGAAAGCAGTTATAAAAGTAAGTTTGA
Source organism: Pardosa pseudoannulata (assembly GCA_032207245.1). NCBI lineage: Eukaryota > Metazoa > Arthropoda > Arachnida > Araneae > Lycosidae > Pardosa > Pardosa pseudoannulata. The sequence continues at coordinate 22,249,826 of CM063503.1, read as the reverse complement.
GAGTTCTCTAGGAATAATAGAGACTAAAGGCCACGAATTCCAAGCGTTACACGACATTAGCAAAACAGTGCTGCATAATACTTCTCTGTATAATCAATGAGGTTATATAAGAAATTGTTCTAGTGTTACATTTATACTTCCAAACCATCATACTATAATTAAGTGTCCAGATCTTTGAGTCACTTCAAATATATTTCTTGATCTTAGAAATCATATCTGAAATGGTACCTTTCCAAAAATATTTCCAATGGTTTGAAGGGAGGAAAATAATTATATGTAAAGGGTTGAAGGACAGGTATTCCTATTATTGATGTTACGAACGCATTCATTTTAACATGATCTGAGGTCTTAAGCAAAACGTCTTGACAACAATACACCGAGTTGATAGAAAAAGATTTATTGAATCCATATAGATTTTCACGAGCTTCTGTGTTTGATTAAAAGCCAATGAAATTCTTCTAGTACATTTATATAATTTTAGATAGACTCCTAGCTTGAAGATACAAATATGTCACTTTGTGAGATGAAAGTAAAAGAATAATGTATGTATGTATATATATATATATATATATATATATATATATATATGTGTGTATATATATATATATATATATATATATATATATATATATATATATATATATATATATATATATATATATATATATATATATATATATATATATATATATATATATATGTATATATATATATATGTATATATATATATGTATATATATATATATATATATATATATATATATATATATATATATATATATATATATATATATATATATATATATATATATATATATATATATATATATATATATATATATATATATATATATATATATATATATATGTATATGTATATGTATATGTATATATGTATGTATATATATATATATATATGTATATATATATATATATATATATATATATATATATATATATATATATATATATATATATATATATACCCACATAGCACAAAAGCTCCACAGAATGTCGTATGGACGTCTCTTTTGGGCAGGCCAAATGTCCACAGGATGTCGCGACTTTGCCTTCGGACGTCTTCCCCGATGTCGCGGGGAGTCAAAAAGTTCCCTCGATTTTGGGTCGTTCGAGGGTCGTTACGATGTGTGACATGATGTCGCATGGATATCGTATGAGTGTCTTAAATGCGACATCGATTTGTGGACTGCTAGGGGCTTTCCTCTGGACATTTATCCGCTTCCAAAGTATGTCGATTGGTTTGGAGCGCTACGGTCTACTTTTTGCAACACGAGGGCTAATGAGGCCGGGACCTACTGCTTAAAGCCGATTCCGAACGGCTACGACCATCCATGCCACAGTGGGATTCGAACCCACGAACTCCGGATCCGAAGGCCAGCACCCTAACCAATCGGCCATCGTTCGGCCCAAAGTATGTCGAAAGGACGTCTTTAATTGGACTTCCATTTATAGAGGTCGTAAGGATGTTATATTTTATATTACATGGATGTCTGAGATTCATATCCGACGTCCATTATAGGTCGCCTTTTGGATATTCAGATGTCTTATGGATATCCAGAGGATGCTTCGAATAATACCTTAACCCTTTCGCTCCTAGCGAAATCACGTTCGATGTATATTTTTCTCTCTTATGCCCAAAGTATTGTGTTAAGAAATAGAAAGACAAGTTATACCCTAAACATTGAAACATAATATGCATTCCTGGTCTTAACACATTGCTTTGGACAAAAGAGAAAAAATACATCACATGTCATGAGCTAGGAGCTAAAGAATTAAGGTCAAATTATTTCTATGTTTTTATTGTAATTTCTATTTAATTGTAAATTGTTTAAGTGTACATTTTTTATTGTAAAAAATAAAAATTAGCACAAAAAATATTGCTTTCAAAAAACCTTTTACCCTGATATATACTTATAATCACACTCAGTACTGTTTGTAGAGGGGATCTACCCGTCTTGTTTTGGCTCCTTTCTACTTTGGCGATCTAATTTTACGCCAACATTTTGTGGGCGTGATTTACTTGAGTCAGACGAATCAAGAGATAAACTGTTCGATTTATAAAACTACTTAGTTTAACTGAAACTTGTTTTCAGATTTAGAATATCTTGGAGAAATTAAAGCCTATAATTTGAAAACTTTTTTAAGAATTATAAAAAGAATCTTAAAATTAAAAATAATTAGTTTCTGTAAAAATTTGAAAATAACCAAACAATAAAAAAAATTTTAAATATATTATATGCCTTAGAAAAAAATTAAATATTTTAAAACAGAATTTTAAAGTATTAGACTTTGAAACTTGTTTTCAGACTGACCTTGGTTTCAGTTTGACCATCAGATGTATCATTTAAAAGCCACATCATATTAAAAAGAAAATTAGCTATAATTTTGGATTGAAACATTCCTTAAATCGGTGGGCTACATTAGAAGTCCTTTTGCCTATTTGAATCATTTTGACAAGAGCACAACAGTATTTAATACATTTGAGAATTATATTTGTAGGACACTTTTATTAGATGAAGTCCATAAGTGTCATATTCTTTATATGAGCAAAACTTCAGGTGGAAGATCAGTTTAGTTTGAATAATTATATAGAACAGAACTAACTGAAATTGCCATTCGAAAAAACTTGAATTAAAATTATACAAGAATAGGTATTACAGCTGCTAAATGTCTATACTATAAATAAAACGCAACGTTTCCTCGAACATGTCTGTCATATATTAACCTATGTGCTAATGAAATATTTTACACTTTCAGGAATAATATCACTTGTCGTCCAAAGCATATGTGTGTCAATTGACACTAAATATTACTATGTGTTTCATATTTAGAAAATGATACTTGTAAGCTTTTGCGTTTAGTTCTAATGCTAAAGACTGTATTTATACCAAACCTAGCTGAATAATAGGCATAATGGGAAATTCTGTATTTATACTTATAGATTTGTAGTTAATCTACATACAATCCTAAATGTTCCCGCACCATTGACTGCGCGTGCGTACCCGCATTTGAAATTAACTTTATTCAGACCGAATTGGACGAATGACGTCTGTACAGTTTCTGTCAAATTACTTTGTTTGAGTATAGTTACGGAAACAGTTCAATGGTATGTTTATACAAAATAGGGGTATCTTTATTAGATCAATTATCAAAAATCAGAAAAGAGAAATGTCAGTAAAAAGAAGTGTGGATATATGATTTTATTATTCTCCATGGAAACACATCTTTCCTCTTCGGAAATTTATTATATGTAACACACTTACCCCAATCAACCCGTATAATACAATATTAAAGAATATTTGAAAAAAAAGTTATTCCATCAATGAAGCATATTTCATCTATACCGATTTATTCTTGTTAGATTAACACTAATTTCACTTGATATACCTTTCTTTATTGCAGGTTTTTAAATTTAAAAAAAATTTTAAGCACATCATACAGAATATATAAAGCGCTTGTCTTCCTTTCTGTACATGTCCGTATAATAACATCTACCTGTAATGATACTTTCTTTCATCTCATGAAATGTATTATTCTTTATTTACTCAACGTAAAATCAGTAAGAGTATACATGTCTATTACTGTTGTAATTAGTATTTGCTAATCTATTCATTTTTAATTCTGAAACGTTAACGAAATTAAATCTCTGTGACCCAACATCTATTAAAAATATTCAAATGGTCAAATTCTGTATCCGATAACCTTAATATTATTGTAAATTACTGTTACTGTAAATGTATTTTTACATACAAAAATTAATTATCTGGAGTAATACAAAGCTGTCGTATAAATAATAACTGTATAAATCAAATTTAATTTTTTTTTGTCATTTAGTGAAATTTCCATTTTTTTTTATAACAGCATGCTGGCGAACGCCAATCCCAATCCTACAAGCTAAATTCTACACAAATCATTAATACAATTTCTATATCTATCCGTGCGTGCATGATAGCGTCACCTCGGGACTAAAAAACTAACAACTCACTGGCTAATATTTTTGTCCGGCCATTCATTTTTATAATTTTATCTCTTGTAGGTCAGAATTCTAAAGATCATCGTACAAATAAAATGTATTAAAATGTTGCTCTGAATTGCAGCGAATTCTTGAATATAAATCTCCATGACTGTAATGTAATTAAAATACTAAAACCGGCAATGATGTACATATGAGTTTTAAATAAACTTTATCTATTTAATCGTATCAAATGATTGAAATTTATAACTTAAAGAGATTTTAATTGTATCCAAGCTTAATTTATATAATGAACCTTTAAGTTTTAAGGAACTAAATAGGTTTCATTATTTACGATACCATTTTTAATTTTCGGATAATATTCAAAATACTACACTCCGAGTGCATTCTATCCATTTACCCTTTCAGTAAATGGAGATTCTGAAGTGAAAGGTATTGTAATACGTGGTTTGGATTTCCATTATTTATACCGCAGATATACATGTCCGATAACAATCCCTCAGATGGTCGGTTCCCGTAGGAAATGTGGTAACAGCTTTCGGTGATAATAACTCCATTATGATGGAAATTTAACGACTATTTTTTTTCCTTGAGATTTTATGTTCAGCTTATGCTTTTTCCATTTATCAAGCATGAAACATAAATTTTTAACTTTTCCTGAAACACACACAAATAGAAGCAAGATTTTGTTTAAAATATCTTTTTGCCTCTGATAATTCGTTGTTTGCATCTACAAAATTTTCGGTTGAAATGCTACATTTCAGAAACAGTTTACGCAACAAACACCTTTAGTTGAATATTTTCGGGAATTTGTATTTCATAGTTATACCCAAAGCATAAAATACATTCTTTTGACTCTTTGATACAAGTCGATATTATATGAATATGAATATGTATATAAAGAAGTGAGGAATCAGTATAATTAATAATTTTTACCTGAATTATATGAACTGTAGGTAGATTGTTTTCTGTACCAACAAGTTTCAATCTCAGAATAAATTATTTAATATATTAAATTGACTTATTTATTGAAATTAGAATTGAATCATTAAACTTAATTATTTAATATTTTAAAATTGACAGATTACCTGTTTCAGTACATATAATTGTGTAATAAACAATTTTTACAAAAATCTATAATTAACGTTTCTTTTTTTTTAAATTTTATTTTTCCTTTGGAAATGAACCTTCAACATATCCCAAACACTTCTGGATCATTTTTCTATTTATTTAAGTGTTTCTATGACACAGTTTAACACTCCTTTTAACTATATATATATATTTATAAAATTTTATCACTTGGCCTAACAGCAGTACTAGTTTAATGAAAAATAAATCAAAGTGTGTCATATTTTTTTTCTTATATTTCAAATGCTACAGAAAAGAATATTTTCTTTCAATGTACTATATGTTTAGAACACTAATTCATAAGTTTTAATAATAATTCAAAACTTTCCTTTTATAATACAGTGGTTTTAGTAAATATATTTTGCAAATTTGGAACTCTATGGCTGTACTTTTATGAAACGGTATATGAACTGTAAATGAAAACGTTTAAATTTTTGCTTATGAATTTATATTAATTTTCCTGATTTTTCTCGCATATATTTTTATTTTTTATATTGAAAGATTTTTATTAATGATTAAATTTTGTTAATTTTAAGATACTAGTTTATTAAAACTTAACATCGCATTTTCTTACCTCACCACAAAATAAATTTTGAACTAAATTTGGGAATGTTTTCATCTTTGTTTTGGAAATTTTATTCTGATGATCAGGATTTTTATATAGGTAATCTTTCTTTCTTAATATTTATTATCATACTTTTTATTAAAAATTTAGAATACTAGTTTTACGATTCTAATAGCAATATAAATCTTATTTTAAGACTTGATAATTCTAAGCATTCTTGGTAAATAATTTTCTAACATTGTGATTGTATTTATATGAAAATGCATTTCCTAATATAAAGAACGTTTTCAAGTTTATTGTTAATGAATTTACACTTTTTATCTTAATGGTTGTCTGCTTTTAATTAAAAATTTGAGATACTAGCTTCACTTTCGGGTAGGGGTTTAAACCTTTATTTTTAGACTATGGTGGCCTTAGTAAACAAATTTAGCATTCTAATTTCTTTTCAGATTATGGAATTATTTTATTAAAACTGTATCTGGAAATATAAATAAACAAATCACCTTTAAAATATTTAAGAAAAAAGTCTACATTATATAAGTGTTTTAAAAAAGGAAAACAAAATGAGAATTCTCAATCTATTTAAATCCATTTAACACAAAAGACAAATAACTTACTTTTAGCACATTGTTTTCAGTAAAGTAAAATTTTTAATACGATACCATCAAGAAAGTCACGTTAAGGGACACTATTCTTACATCGGAAATTGATTTTCTTAACAAAGAGATTAGTTTTTATATTGTACAAACAAAAGTAACTAGATATAAGACTATCTTCTTACTTTCAACTTTGTCTCTACACACACATAAATTACTTTGTCTTGAAAAATAGTTTATTTTAGAGAAAAAAACTTAAAAAGACAGAGGAAAGTTTTTAGAATAAAAAATTCGAAGTTATTCGCCACTTTATCTCAAGGCATTCTTAACAATAAAATGAATATTTTTCAAAAGGTGGGAGGATTTATTTACCAATATTGTTTGCTTTCCACAAGACTATGATTTCCCAAATGATCAAAGATTAAAAATTTACGTGCATTCTAATTGAAATTTTGAGTTTTTGCATCCAGGTTTTTCACCACAGTAAAGTAAATTTAAAAGTTGCATTTTACATTTATCCTACTTTCTGGAATATAATCCTTGTTTGCTTAAATGCATGCATGCCAAATATAATTATTGTGATATGATGGATTTAGTCCTTCATATTTTTTCCTATTGATTGATTTTATACTTTTAATAATTTCTAAAGTTTTCCTATTACCCAAGTGTTGTTAAAATAGAATTAATATTAATAGAATTTTGCTTTCTATGTCAGGATGTCAGATTTGTTTCAAATTTTAAAAAAATTGACTTTACTTACTCGACAACTGTGTTTCTTTTGATAGTTTATTCAACAAATGGTTTATCCTGTAATGTTTATATCATTAGTGAGAAGTCACATAATTAAAAAAACTACCAAGTTCTAAAATGATTAATGATACCTAAACATGCTAAGATTCAATATATATGATAAAATTAAGTTCAGAATGTGTGTGAAGCTGAAACTCAAAAATGCGCCCCGGTTTGATGAAGGGCGTTATATGGTGTGGTAACCCTTTATCTTCCATCCTTGATGATGTTTCCCGTTTTTATCTCAAAAGCGTGCTGTTCATGAAGTTAATCCCCGTCTTTTCTTGGACACACCAGCTGGCATGAAGAAAAATTTCTAATAAATCTATTGTTCGTGAATACACGTGCTAAACAACACATTGCCGTTGGACTGGTATCATCCGGTGTTGCAGCTACAGTTATAGAAGGAGGACTAACTCCCCATTCCGGTGTAGAACTAGCACTGAATATAGAGGAAGTATAATTTCCGGTTTGTAAATTCTCAGATTCTAGACTGGGAGCATTTCTAAAAGAAACTAAAATTATCCTCTGGGACAAACGCATAATGGTACATAAAAATCACTGAAAACCATGGACAGAATATTACAAGGTTTACGACGAAACTCCGAAGTGAAGGGAGGAGCTCTACTCAAACTCTCAGTAGATTTTCCAGAAACAATTCCAGCTATCTTTAAGTCAAAACTAGTACACGATATCAATACAGTATTAGAAAATCACATCTCTGACCACACATACAAATATTGCGACAAACAGAAAATATGAAAGCTGAACTCTCGAAAGACGAAACAACAATATATTTTGCTCAAACACTTTTACAACTAGGCGAGAGCACATATCCTATGACAAAACTACCGGCCTCGTTGAATTTAACAGTGACTTTTGCAACATAGTCCCTACTGAAAATGAACTCATCAACCTAATTTATCCAAACATTTTTCACAACTATACCAATTCGGAGTGGTTAATTCAAAGGTCAGTTTTGGCAACTAAAATAATATTGTCGAGGATATCAACTTTAATATTCAAAAGAAAATTCTCGGTGAGAAGAGAATATTCAAATCGATCGACACAAAGGTAAACGTGGAAGAAAGTGTCACCATCCCTACAGAATTTCTTAACTCTTTGCAAGTACTAGGAATGCCATTACATTACCTTCGACTGAAAATCAGATCAATCTAATTCAATCTAATTGTTGTACCATATGACCCATCGTCATAATAATAGTACAATCCGTTTTATTACCTTCTGAACTGGAATGTTCGAGTGTGTGTAAATAATTTACTTTTTTAAAATACTTGAGATATTGATATTACTATTTTCTTGCACAATAGCCCATATGACTATAGAATAACATAGAAGTAAAAAAAACCCACCGATTTGTGGATGAAGAACACACTATGTTACAAATATCTACATTTTTTGTTGAAATGATAGAATTTCATCGTTTTTAAAAATATCAGCTTTAGTTTTTTCATTGTTTCAAAAGTAGATCCTGGAATCTCCTTAACATAAGAACATTTGAGGCTGTATGTTTTAGCACCATCTTGGATTTGAACAAGAAAACTGTTCGTAGTTATGAAGAAGAATAGCTACATTGATAAAGAAATCATTATTTTTTCCCTTCCTACCTTGGGACCGAGGGAAAGACTAAGGGCAATTATTTTTAAAGATTTAGTAATCTTGATCTAAATATTAATATAATACTTTATTTTTCAGTTATTATTCAGAAATTGGTCAATAGTTATAAATTAAAATAATTAATATTTCAAGGAGGTAGTTAATTTGATAGTCCTGAAGATAATATTGATATTTTAGCATTAAAGAAAAATGTCTGTATTATGGTAAATTTTAGTGTTTCAAGGCCTTTTATAATTCATCAGGTCTGTAGTTAATAATATAACTTGTAGGTGTATCGTGTTAGGGCGTAGTAGGGCGTAAGTATGACTATTATAATCTCTGAGTTAATCCAGACGTGCTAAGTGTGGTATAATATCACAGCACAAATTTATTGGTTAAAAATCGGGTTGAATTTCTAAAACATTCCGTATATTCTATTGATTTTGCACAATATAGCTATTTCAATTTGAAAAAAAGTAAATTTTGTGTTAAATGAAACCCGTTTGAATTCTTTAAACTATTTTAAGAGTGTTCTTCTAAACATCATTAGGAGAAATTAAAAATATTTTTAAAACAGTAACTTCAAAATGATTTTTAAGTATAGTATGTCAATTGAAAGCACATTAAAGGAGACAAAAATAGAATAAATTAACATAGCAAATAAATACCAATTTTATATCCAGTTCTGTTATTTTATGGCAGTACATCGTATTTTTGCAAAAGTATAGTGAAAAGAATCATTATTTTAAATCTTATTTCGCTTTAGTATTGTTTATAAATGAACTATATCATGAATTCTAGTGAAACAAAAAGTTAAATATAGTAAAATAAAACCAGACTTCAACTTTATTAGAATTCCTACCACAACTACATCTAAAGCCTTTTCTCTTCTCAAAACTAAAATCATGTTCCTATACCCTAACCATCGGAAAAAAAATGTGTAGTCCGTATCATAAAATATTTTGCTATATTATTTTTGATGTTTTGTAGAGTTTGGATTTTGCTCATATAAATTAACTGAGTCTTATAGAAAATATTTTAGTTTAAAAAAAATCTAGAGTACAGCAGACATACAATAAGCATACAATACATAATAAAATCATTTTTAAGTCTTTTAATTGGACTTATTTTTACTAATCTCGAATCATTAACTTCTGCATAAAACAAAATATAAACAGTTACCATTTTACTTTTAATGATTTCACTTCAAAACATATTTTAATGAAAAATTGTTTTATAAATCATAGATCCAATACCTTTGGCAATCTAAGAATAGAGGGTTTTTTTTTTTTTTTTTGGCATTATAAAGCTGAACTTACAAAACAGAGAACCATAAAATTTTAAATAAACACTGAGTAGCGTTTCTAAAATATGCAACGTATTCGTGAAATCTATAATCATATACTACCCTTAAAGATTAAGTTTCGAATGAAAAATTGAAGCAACATAAATTGAAAAGCCTACAATTTTAGCAAATTTTGTGTGATTCTTCAACATATACATATATCTAAAGCATGTCCATTATTCATAACCTTAAGTGAAGGAATAATTTCTTTTCCAGTGAAATTCTAAATCTATTTACTTTCTGAAGTCGCATTTTATTGAAGGGACATTTTTCATTCCCTTAAGTATGGCAAGGGTTGAAAGTGATTTTAATAACTAAACATAGTAATATTTTGAAATATTACTTTGTTTTAATATTTATTGCACTAATATTTATTTCCCTTTTAAATCAAGAAAGCACATAGAGTAGATAGTTGTATTTAACTAGCATATGTGGGAGAACAGAGTAAACATTGGAAATGAAATACGTAGGGCTCAGCAAACGTTTACAACTGAAATTAGTCAAGTATATTTGATACGAGAATATCACGTGTCTCAATTATTGAAGCCAATCAGACCGAGCATTTACATATTTGTAGAATGCTAATTGATAAGATAGACAGCAACCTAATCAATAGCAATATGCATTATTTAGTACCCATATTCTGTGTGAGAATTATCTGCTTGCAGTACGTACAAATAACTTAGTAAAACAATACATTCCAGCTTAATATATGGTGTGTATACATTTTCCTTTCTCAAACAATACATGTATAACTTTATGTAAATTATTTTCACAACTAATATCTAAAATTATGCATCAGTTTCATCTAGTCATTAATTCAAATATTTATTTCAGTAATATGTTTTTATTTTGCAGGCGTATATTTAAAAATAAATTATAAAAAATATTCATATATAAGGGAATATAAGAATTTGTCAATTATGTCAGTGGCAAATTCGATGCAAATAAATTCAGCAAAGGAAATTGTAATTTCTACGGACTCAGCGTACGTTTACAGTGATGTCAATAAAGGCATACCTAAGTAAGGGAAGATATTTTGTATATGATGATAACCATTTTGTAATCAAAAAATGGTAACGAGAGCTACCACATGAATTATAATTTTCTTTGTACCGACAGAAAACTCAGAGTTTATTCAAAACTTCGGGGTATCATACACCTATATTGCCTTCTACATAATTTTAAGTGGTAGTGGCATTAACCTTTTGCTTAAAAAATGAGTGTCTGTCATGCAACTACAACTACGAAGTGTAAATTTAAACCCCTGATTATCAATCGGTTTATTTCAGTATTTTAACACTATATGATAAAACTACATGGAGTCTAAATTTTATTATTTATTGTTGTACAAAGTAAAGTTTGAGTGCATTATGTATATGCACAAATATCCATCAAACATGTCTTGTTTTATTTCAATGGAATGATATTACACCCAAGTTAAAACTTAACACTAAAGAATTTCATAGTAAACTTAGAAATATCACATAAAATGATATAATAAATTAAATGCAAATTTCCAGACAGCATAAATGGTATTTTAAACACACGTGTTAATATAAAACTGTTAAATAAAGTTATTACATATATTTTTATTAACATAAGTAGAATTACAGGAATTTCTGTGTCTGTAAAGGCTGTATCACAAGAGAAAGAACATACTGACTTCTGTTTCGTTCGACAGCTTCATTTTACAGTCGTATGAAAATATCATACTACATGTAAAATTTCACACACTAAATTTTAAGGCTGCATAATAGTTAATGGCTGTCTTTTTCTAGTGTGATACAGGCCATATAGGTAAAGAAAACAGATTAATTTGAAATCCGTTTAGATCTTTACACGTTTATTTGAATCATCATATTTCTTCCAATAAAGATTATTAACCCGAGATAAACTAGTTGAAAATTTGTAGAAGTTAAAGAAGTCTAGAAATAAATTGCTAATATCATTTTCAATTTTGTCATACATTAGGGCCTTATCACACTAGTGTGTACGCTGTAACAACTATTTCACTACACTTTTTTGAGCTACAGTTGGGTCGTCATGAAGTTCAACTATTACCATCCATATGGAAAAAGTCAAACTTGTCAAACTCAATTAGTCAGAGAGAAAAATCGTGAGAGTGCATATTTCAAGAAGATCGCTGCATCATGAACGATGGAGTGGTGGACTAAGTTGGACATTTTTTTTATTGCAGAAGTAGTGAAAAAATAGCTTATGAAATGTTAGGGACAAGAATATTGGGTTGATGTATAATATTCCCTTAGATAAGAAGGCCACAAATGAGAGTCCCACTACTTTTCTTTTAGGTAGTAATTGTATAGCCATGAATTCCACACCAATGAGAAAATGTGAATTTAAATCGACTACTTTGACAGAATAATAACCCTATGCTCTGCAAAATTAATCGAAATTACAGCGTGAAGTACATGTCTCCGCAAAATGTCCGTTGTCGTGTGATAAGACTTATTATCGAACGTAAAGTTATCATTTAAATAATTTTTAAAAGTATTCAGAACAAACAAGTTACTTGGATATGAACTAAAATTTTATAGACATTGCTATGGAAAATGGGCATTAAAACTGTTTAATTATTCAACCAAACATATATTTTCACTTCTCTCCAGCACGAAACCGTTGTCAGCTCTATTTTCGTTTCGTGTGCCTTAAGAGGATCACATGCAAATTACGAAAACGGATCGAAATGCCTGTTCTTAATACTTCTGGCACCAGCTTGGAAGGTTAATTTATTAGAATTTCGATTTTTTGGATCATATATAATTTTTACATAATGTTTCCCTTGCTGTTCACCCTTTTTCTTCTGTAGATATTCATTGAATAGACGTACTATTTAGATTTAACGATCACCTTCAAGCTAAAAACAGACTTCGTGTCTATTGAACGATTTCAAAAATTTCTAGAAACTAAAATTAAATTTTTGTAAAATTCTAAACGTTATTCATCGTGTGGTTCCAGGACATAAAATATCATTTCCTAATTTGTTTACAAATATTAACAACATCAATCTTAATTTACTACGTTATTACTCATCTTAAATTAAAATAGCCTAAGAATTATTTTAAAAAGTAGACATTACATTTTTGATTAACTGCACATAGACCCCAGAATTGGTGCGCAGTAACTAGTGTTTAATGTTTACCATAGGAGGTCAAATCCTTTTTATTCAATGGTAAAGTATAATGATGCAAGAAAAGTCAAGAAAGAAAAAAAATCATTAAAAAGGTAAAAGCGTTAACCAAGGAAAGACATCTACTGAAGGATCAAAATGACTATTCAGTATATCTAGAATTAAAATCAATTTCAAACATCCATGTCTCTAACTTGTTCAATCCAACATCCTGTCAAAAGTAGAACCTTGCCAGTAAGGCCATCGTACATTTAGTCATAAGTATATATATTGTAACCAAAATGAAAACTGTAAAGTAAAGAATGTACTGCAAGGTAGTATGTAAGCAATCTTTGTAAGTGTTTTGTTCGTTAAGCAAGTGTTTTGTACTTTTCTGCAGTGAAATTGTGTACTTGAAATTGTTCTCTACATATATCACGCTAATTTGAAGACTGGTATTTGTGAAATGAATAAATATAATCGTATAATTGCGTTTATTCGAAAGTCCTTCCACTTTTTTGTTCCAAAAACTGTATTTATATTTATGCTATGAAATTTTATAACTCAAATAAAAGGAGAGGATCGTTTATTTTAAAACTGAAATTCGATCTTGGTCACAAACATTTTCAATAAAAAGAAAGAGTTGATACATGTTTTGTATTTAAATGTTTTAAAACGTGATAAAAAAATTAAATTGTTTAATACATTTTCCAGGTGATAACAGAATGAGTAAGATACTTACTACCTTTCGGTATCATTTGGTAAAAATACATTACGACACAAAGACGGTAACTTGAAAACATACGGGGATCTTGAATAATAAAGAAAATCTTATATTGAGATTTTGAGAAATATAAATTTGTAATTGCGTGTGATTTACTGTTTTTGACACTTTAAAAATTATCAAAATTGTAAGTCAGACCAGTGGAAGTCGGTCAATGTGTCAATACCCCAAGACAAACCTGTTTCTTAGTACTTACGGAAATACCTGATAGGATTTTACCTGTATAAAAATAAGCCTTTGGTTCTAGAAATTTCAGGATATTACTTTCTAAGAATAGTGCCTACAATAGATTTTTTAGAAATTGATATTACTAAATTCGTGTGTTGTTTGCCTCTCGCAAACGGACAATGGAATAAATGTTGGACTAAAGCTATTGGAGCCGAAATATTTTAATAATGTGTTGATTCTGTTTACAAACCAATTCTCGTAATTCCACGATCTGAAGTAAACCTGCAGATTGTTTTAATTGCCAACTAATGAAGAAAATGTGTCATTTTATAGGGTATGGTGTGATGATATGGGCGGAAATTATG
>CM063503.1:22217845-22230345 GCA_032207245.1 Pardosa pseudoannulata | reverse complement strand
ATAATGTTTCACATAATATACAGTCACCTTAAATGACGATTAAATATTAATATTTCTTATATCCAGGAATCGGCAGTAAGTAAAATCATTCACTATTCATACATGATTCTATAATATATAGCATATTATGCTATAGATATAAAATGAAACAAAAGTACAGAAAATTTGCATCGATAGTAAAAACAAAAAAATAAGTCAATTAATAAGTTTATAAATTAAGTAAAAGTTTTATAGTTCTCTTGAAATTCTATACAAGAAGTGAATTTTATATTCAAGAACTGTTTTAAATAACTTCGATGTGAAAGAAAAAGATTATTAAAAGAAAACTATTTCCATTCCTTTAACAAAATTTCAAATGGGGATTTTAATGGAAATTTTTACAAGACGTATACATAAATAAATACTTAAGTATATATGTAAGCAAATTAAATATTTATTATGTAACGGAAAATCCTATATTGTGCTGCAAAATTTTAAAATTGTTTTTATCTTATTTCCTTGAATCAGTCTCTATCAGATTTGTCTTTAGATTTTGAAGCAAAACAAATCTCCGTTCAAAAAAACAGATATGACCGTATTTTTTAAATTGAAAGTTTTCTGAAATATATAATGCAACAAAAATATCAGCTCTTGATACGCTTTTTGTTCTCCTATAAAGGATTTTCTGAGCAAATGAGGTCTGTTCCCGAAGACAAATCGGCAAAGCTGGACGTAGGAGTGTCCACTTAACCCTGCACCTAATCCTAAGACACTGATCTCAACTAATGCACCTCTATATTACATGTTCCTTTGGGCAGGATAGAAACACCGAGGGGACAGTCTCAAATTACCAAAGTTTCCAGTTTCACGTTCTTCAAGATATCTGAAAAGTTTAATAAAAGTAATCTTACAAGGATTTAACTGCTCTACTTTACTTCAGTAAAAAAGAAATTACTTTCTATCAAAAGGTTTAAACTTGTTTCGTATATCTACAAAGAAAGATTTAGATAGAAATTTTGTCCTTTAAAACGTATGCTCTTTATGCTAAATTATGTTATCGCACAAAATTGTAGACATCAATGGATCATGAAACATATGAATGGCTTTTTGCAAAATTTTTATGTCAATACATTTCTATTAAATAATTTTACATTATTTATTTATAAATATAGAAGAATTTGTTTACTAACACCTTTACATGACTACAATAATTTAGGTTTATTTCTTAAAAAAATGATCTATATAAAACCTACAAAGAAAGTTCTAGATAAAAAATTTAGTGCTTTTGCCTGTATGGGTTTTTTTTATGGTAAACCACTTTATGGCATACAGTTATACATTTTAAAAAATTACTTAAAAAAGAGTAAATACCGTTCCGAAAAGATTATTGTTAATATATGTTATGTTAAATATTTTTTTGCTGTATGTGACAATGGAAGTGTGTATGTAAAGTGAAAGAAATTCACATGTTTGAATTTACATAGAAAGCATTAATTTAGTGTTTAGTATAAAATGCATTGCATTCCTTTTGTCACTTTGTGTCACAAGTGTAAATTAATGCAACAATTTCAAGTAATCCCATAAGTATGAATTTTAATACATGATAACTAACGTGGGATTGACATTGTAAAATTTTATTGACTATATATTTTTATGTAATATTTATATCATATATGCAGATGAAAAATTACTTATATTAGGATTCACAGCAAAATGATACATATATAGCATAGTGAAAGAATTTCACTCGTTTCATGTAAAATAAAATTTTTAGAAAGTAACTTAGCCTTTTTAAGCTTAAGAAAGTAACTTAGCCTTTTAGGTTTTTCTTATAATGAAAAAAATTATATATTCGGGAAATTTTTCAAAAATAACAACAAACGTGTAAATTTTATTTGTGAAAATTTTAATTTCAATACATTATGTTAAATATCATATGAATCACACGTAACATAAATAAACTTATTGCGTAACCCCTAAAACTTACTGCAATAAAAAATTGAGTTCTTATAAAACTGCTTAAAATTCTTTTATGAATCTACAAAGAAATCTTTAAATACAAATTTGATATGTTAAAACATATGCTTTAATTGCAAAATAGTTAAAAGATGAAGTTTTTTAATTAATACAAGTTTTTTAAAAATATGTTGGTCAAATCTAATCAATATATTTTGTGTTAAAGGAAAGTTCTATCAAGTGTGAAAAAAATATTACTGCTTAACCTTTTAACTTTACTTAAATAAAAACAATAAATTTCTAACAAATTATATATTTTTTATTTATGAAAAATCTAAGAGCGATTAAGTAGTATAAACGAGTCATTCGTTTTTGCCTAACCCTGTTAAATATTTAGTCATATAATTTGCACAATTTGAATAAATAAAAACAAAAACTTGTGAGTTGTTTAAAAAATTTACTCTGTATAAAGTTTATATTTTGTAATATTTCTATAAACTACAAAATTAAATTACTGTTTAACTGTCTTTATTTCCATTATTGTTAACATAAACTTTATTTATATTTAAAAAACATTGTCTTTTTTTACTAGAACTTCATTAGTTCTAAATCAAATATAATCTTACAAATTTATAACTTATTTTATTATCAAATAACAGAGTTAAAATTCGATAGATTTTAACAAATCACATAAATACACTATGACTCTTGATACGTATAGAATTCAAATATTTATTTATATATATTAGGGCCTGTCTTACCAAAGTCGTTTAACCGCGTTTTAACCCATGGCATCAACCAACGGTGGGACGTATTTCTCTGTTTAAACACGGATTAATCGCCGTTAGTCGTTAACCGACTTTGGCTAGACTGGCCCTTAGACTGGGAATTATTCTGTCTACATATTGTTTTCACTGACAACTAGTTTTTCTCTACTAATTTCCAAGCATATAGTTCTCACAAAATTGTTCCCCGTAATTAATTATACGTGTAACCCTACCTCCACTCTAATTATCCATGCTACTAGGTAGAATATGAAGGTTAGTGATAACCTATACAAGTAATATATATCATACTGAGTAAAGAAACGTTAGAAAGATTCGTTATTAAACAAGATTAAAATATTTATTTGAAGCATATGCTTTATTCCTTTAAATAACTGGTATAAAGAAAAACAACCTATAAAAATTTAGTTTCCTCTCATTTTTAAAGACATGAAAATAATTTATTTCTATATCTTTGCCACTTATAAGTACCAACAGATGGTGCAGTTATGCAAAATTTATTTTTCTCTTAGAAATATGCATGTTTAAAGTTGATTTACGTGGAAACCTCAGCCGTTTTCTTCTTTATATGCCAAAATATTGTACTTAAATATTATAAATTGATTTGCAATATTTATATTATTTTAATCATGATAGTTCATTGTTATAATAACATTTAAATTGTAAGAAAGTATTATTTTCCCGCCGCACAAACATATGGTTTATGAATAAACATTTACATCAAAAGTATGTGATTTATTTTCATCTATTTCCCATTTATAATGTTTATATATAATATTAATAACATTACTAATAATCTATTCCATACCAAAGATTTTTAATAATGAACTTTAAAGAGTGTAAATGTTGTTTCTTTTAATTTAATATTACGACAAACTAAATTAACATTATAAATACGTTTATTGTTTCATTTACTTATTTTGTGCAGGCATACTAATTCTCCATTGCATTATTACCAAAAACCGTAAAATTTATATTAGTTATCTATTAAATTAACAGTCTATTAAATTAATACAGCCACTCAGTTTTTTTATAATATTCTAAAATTCTTCTTCATTACCAGTTACTAAATATTACACATCTTATAAGTTTATTTAAAGGTAATTTTAATTATAGACAAACACTAATATCTTCTTTAGGATTGAAAAGTGTCATCAAAATATATATGAAGATCATTTTCCATAATATTTATGTCGACACTTTATATTATTCTACACAACAACTAAGGTGCTTGAGGAAACATCTATAAAGGATTTGAATAAATGTGCATTTTTCTAGTTGAAATAATATGAAGTGACAATATATATTCTACTTTAAAACTCGTATGCAAATACGGATGCATGTGAGATAGACTTTATATAAACAGAACCCTATAAATTTTAAATACAGATAAAGATAAATCTGAGAATGTAACGTTGGATATTTGTTTAGAAGAAATTTTTATATGTATAGTTTGAATATAACTTTCCGAGAAACATAGCTTTTATTTTTCTCATTTACTTAATAACCATAATTTGTAAACAGAGATTCTGGGATCAGAAGTTCTAAGCCTAAGTATTCTTTAAAACTACTTGAAATTAGTAGAGCGTTGTTTTATATATACAATTTGATCAAAGGTTACATCAACAGCATATCACTAGATCATTGCTTTTTTCCAGAAAGTGTACACCCTTCCTTTTTCTTTTAAATTCTGTAAAATACTTCATTGAAATATTCTTTCAGTTAATGTATTTTTAATAACCTGATAAAGTTAAATCAATCAAAATTTTACAAAATGAAAACACAGTAAAAATTTGAACTGTCCAGTTTCTACAGAGTGAATACATTCACTCATACCGTGTTTGTGAAAACATAATAAGTTGTATAGATTTTCCGTCTAATTCCATAAAACGTATTTGGAAAAATTACAGAAAATAACGTTATTTTTTTTAAAGAACGTTTTCAAAGTTGAAAATGTTTTCTTAAAAAAACTTTTTAACTCGTTCAAAAAACGGAGTATGTAGAAAAATTTAATCTTTTTTTAAGTGATATATTTATCTCTACATACTCCGAAATTTTACATATTCTATGCTGTACAGAAATTGTGTGATCCGTGAGATAACTCGTAGACTGTGTTCTTTTCTAGGACGCCCACTACGAATTGCCTCGTACTGTGTTTACTTCCCATTTTTGTGAAGCTACGAATAAACTCGTGGTATATCGGTGCTAATATTGATAGATAGCTTTTGGGAAAAGAACAAAAAATCAATGCTGACTTGCATGAACAAAAATTTATTAAAAAAGGAACAAAAAGTATATTTTTTACAAGAATAATATAATGTGATTAAATCAAATTGTCATTATAGGCCAGATTTCTGAAAATTGCCGTAGGGTGGCAATTAATAGCTGTTTCAGCACGTAAATTAGGTCCGTATTCACAATGTCCTCCCAGTTCCCAAACGGTATGGTGGTAGGCAAAGTCTGAGAGTCTTCTGCTTTGCCCCTGCTTCAAAACTGAACAAAATCCTCTTTTTACAGTAAGGACGGTCATGAAACGAAGGCCGCACCTCTTGAAGTTAAATCTGCCTTCAGCCCTCGTGGTTTCTCTCCTAAGTGAAACTGCTTCTTATCCTCAGCCATGGTCACATATTGTGATCAGGTCTATTGGGCTTGGTATACGCTTTCCTACACGAGAGATATGAGTAACAGCAGTAACAGAAATTGCCCATAAACTCCAGGAGGATAAGTAAAAACAACAACAGTTCATAATAATGAAAAAATGCTAAATAAATGTTTAAAAATCCTCCTACGTCAAAATTCTATTTTTTGGAAAATAAACGGTATAAAATAATACTGAATGAATACATGAATAAATGGAAACAAATATCAAAGTATTATACACTGCAAAACAGGTGAGGATCACGTGTTCTTCATAAAGCTACTTGAGAAGTTTCGGAAAGCTGCTTGAAAAGCAAGCTGTTTGAGATGATTTTTAGCTGGAAAAGTGGTAATTACATCCGCGGAATAGAAAGCTTTCTGAGCATTGTCATTTGCGTTATATGACATCTAATCACTGATTAGCGTAAACTTCGAAAAAATTACCGAATTAATCCACCATATATCTAACTTTGTCTACCAACAAGATGAGGTTCCACCACATTTGGATTACAGGATCTCCTCATTTCCTTTACGTGAAGCTACCTTCCTTTTAGGTAAATCGCAGAGGACAATATAACGTGATGTTATACAGCTGGTCACTGAGTCACATAATGTGACCCATGAGTCCCCCCTCTTTTGTGGGGATTGTAAAGAGTGAAGTGTAAGTGTTGCCATTATCCACAAATTTATGTGAATTTATAGAGAAATTTTGCTGTTGCATAATCAGTTACCAACGATATTTTACAGCATGTTTGCACGAAGTCTGCATGTTTTCTTGACATTATACTTGAAACTGAAATATTATCTAACATTTGTAAACAACTTTGATATTTGTTTTTTATTACTTAGCCTGTTATGTCATTTAAAGGAAGTATAGCATTTTGCAATAGAATTGTTAATTTTATATAACCATGTATTATTGTGTATTTGATAGAGTATGGGGACTATCTTATATTTAAAATACTTCATTCATCAGTGTTTACGTGTTTTGGATAAGAATAAATATTAGGTTACATAATATTTCAAGAAAGAAATGCACATAGTTTAAAAAAAATATATGCTAAATCCGAATAACGGGATCTACCTAATACTCTTAGTGTAGATTACATTTTCTTTTAAATACCAAGACTCTTGCCCTTGATCATTCGTATGTACAATTCCACGTGTTTGTTGACAATTTGAATATGGGAGACCATATAAGCGGTCATCTATACTCCAGGTGACATCACAAATAAATTCAAGCCTTAGCCAATGTAGTTTACTAGAGTTTGATGTATATATGTAGAACAAGAGTATCGAAATGCTAAAACCTCATCATCACATTACGAAATAGAATGTATCAGTGATAGCTATACTTTTGCTATACTGTGATGAGATTTTATAATTTCTTTAAGTTAGGAGAATATTACAGGTAATATGTTCTTATATAAAATGTTGTTCTTCGTCAAAAAGGATGAATATCTCAAATCATACATACTTACGTCTATGGGAGTAGTGTTTATTTGATTCTAATAAGATCCTATAATGGTGTAAAGAAATACCATGCAATTGCATCGAACATGTGACAGAATAATTATGCACCTTTTATTAGACATTATTTGGAGACTTGTTGTAACTGTGATATAGTTCCGAAAAGCTGATTACTTCCTGTAAGAAAAATTAAAGTTGACTCATAATCTTTCATAAGTATTATCTACGAGTAAAAGAAAGAAATTTATTAACACCTTTTATTTAATTAAAACGGCTAAAAACTGATTAAAAAGTAATACAAGAAAATATAAAGAATAAAGTTAAAGCAAGAAAATGAAATATCATATGCATGTTTATAATTATTTACACAATATACTTTAAGCCCATTCATAAATATGATAGTCGTATTCAGAGTAATTAAAATTCACTAGGGATATTTCAACTTATCGCAAATCCCCCTAACCTGAAAAATATCATCCCATTTATTTGTCTCTTTGGAAATTCATAACCCTTTTCAAGCAGCGCATTTAAATATTTCTTTCCAGTCTGACTGAATATTTGTGTAGAATTTCCATATATATATTCAGTGTAGGTACATCGCATTATTTCTTATATCAGGCAACGTTAACTGACACAAAATCCGTTAATCATCGGTTATTATAAGTATTGATTCCATACTTAACTATAGCTATAATTCCCTTCTCTTTACTTACACATCCCTGTTTAAAGAGTTATTATACCCTCAAGTTAAAATGGCTTTTAGTATTAGTGATAATAAAACGAATACAGGAATTATTTATTACAAATAAAGCGAGATTTAAATAATGAGAGCTATAACTTTTACCCTTGAATAATGCTTAACTATACAGTTTAAAATGATAATATCATGCCAAACTTTAAATGGGTTATTCACGTCAGTTTCTACAACCTTTACCATCTTAATTGCTAATTCATTACGTAATGCGTACTTTCATTATCTACCCTGTATCTGTTTAATATATTTATTGCATTCGGTTCATAAAGGCATTTTCAAATGGTTTCCATTTAAGCACTCTACATGTAGTTGCTTGATTCTAGGTGTTCATTAAGAGTTGCATTTACCAGTGAATACACAATTTGATTATTGTATGCCTATTCAACGAATACTCAAATTAATTTAAAGACAGATAGATCAATACAGATAATTAGGAATCGTAACGGAAGCTTTTCAAACATGATTACTAATATTTATCATTAAGCAGACGAAATTCTTGGAAAGCTTACAAACTGTATATTAAATAAAACTGATTTTAAGTAATCAAATATTTATTTCCTGTGATTTTTTAATAATACCCCAGTGTCAACAGATCATTTATGTGTAACATATTTTCGCGAAAATCAAACTGGCTTTTGTTCTTAATTGAACAACGACAATTAATTATATGGCCTGAAGCATAATAATGAATCTCATATTCTAATAAAAAATCAATGCGTTTCACCTAAATAAAAATATACATTAAATTATTCAGAAATCTACCTAAGCTATCATACCAAATTATGCAAATTTTAAAAGAATATATATATATATATATATATATATATATATATATATATATATATATATATATATATATATGATATATATATATATATATATATATATATATATATATATATATATATATATATATATATATATATATATATATATATATATATATATATATATATATATATATATATACATATATATATATATATATATATATATATATATATATATATATATATATATATATATATATATATATATATATATATATATATATATATATATATATATATATATATATATATATATATATATATATATATATATATATACATATATATATATATACATATATATATATACATATATATATATATACATATATATATATATATATATATATATATACATATATATATACATATACATATATATACATATATATATACATATATATATATACATATATATATATATATATATATATATATATATATATATATATATATATATATATACATATATATATATACATATATATATATATATATATATATATATATATATATATATATATATATATATATATATATACATATATATATATATATATATACATATATATATATATATATATATATATATATATATATATATATATATATATATATATATATATATATATATATATATATATATATATAGTATATGTATACATACAGAACCTTTGTACAAGTTATTAAAATAAAAAATTTAGATATTTTTCTTATTAGATGCAAATTTTGTAAACATCAGCACTACAAACATCGACAGAAATCTGCAACTTTAAAAAAATAATTAACCAGTCGAACCAGTATTATTTGGTTAAGCTTATAAATAGGAGATATTTTTTAATGAAAAGCAGAGAAGTGTAATCATAAACCAAAAAATATAAATTGAGAATACCTAATAACATTTGTATTTCAAAATTTAATTAATCATTCAAAGAACCCTTTTAATGTTAAAATTTGTAATATTCAAATTGTGCTAATGCAGTTACAATTAAAAAATAATGCAAACTATCCCATTCCTCACTTATTCCATATCAAATTTCTTTTGTGGTCTTTCATTTGTTAATTTAAGATGAGTACGTATTAGATAAACTATAATGACATTTAAATTTCAAAATATTTGTCTTTTAAAAGAGGGATTTTAAGAAAACACTTTCTTAAAGAAATGTTTCAAAGAAAAATATTTATTTTCTTATCTCAAGCACTGACTATTCACTTGCGGATATTTAAATAAAAATAAATATGTTATTCTTAAACATAATATTTGGGAAAGTAGTTTAAATTCTTCGTCAAATCATAATAAATATTTACAATGTAATCGACATCATCATCATAAAATAAACAGTATACATTGGTAAATACGTTGTTTTAATATATTTCCTTTTCAAAATAACTTTCTATTTCCTTCATTTCTTCTTTTACGCTTCCATTCCATACTGTTTTTAAACATTATTATTGTTCCTAATTATATTTACACTAAAACATGGAGCTTAAATTTTATTCTATTGCTAATTTATTCTTAATATAAAATGTTGAAACCTTTGATAGCTTTATTCCTTTAGGAATGAACCTAATCTTTTATTTACTCAACAAATTTAGATTAATTAGTGGTATAGTCTATTATCCTTCCACAAACACAGATAAGTAAAAGTATTCAGCCATTAGAAATTAAGAAAAATATGTATTAATGAGATTAGTAAGGCTTTCAAGCTTACATGACATTAATGCGTTATTTTTCTAGTCCCTTTCGTATTTTTTAGCAGAATGGTAACATTCATTGACTAGTGAATCTAGCAGTATAAATGCAATTTTCAGATTGTGCATGTAAGCAATGAATCTTATCTTTCATTTCGTCGTCGAAGAACTTATATATAATTAGGGAAAAACGGTATAGTTTATTATCTTTCAACACAAACATTGGATGAATTACAGTATTCAGGCAGCAAAAGATTAAGAAAAAAAGACATATAATATCTGAGATTTTAAGTCTTAAACGGCATTAACAGGTGGTTCTCATAGGGTATTTATATTATTTACCCTAAAAGAAACAAATTACAGCACAAAATGTCATATGCAGATTGTGTACATTAGTAATTAATCTTATCTTTTATTTGCTCTCCAAACAAATTTAGTAAAAATGTTAATAAAGAGACCATTTTCTTTCCACTAACTTAGCATAAATAAAAACATTACCCCATGAAAATTTATAAAAATTGACATTAATAAGATTGGAGTGGTTTCAAGGCTTACAGGACATTAATATATTGATTTCCTAGTAGGCTTTGTGAGTTTACGTCGAACGTAAGAAATAGTCGCATGATGACGCATAAAAAGCCGATTAGTTTGGTTGAAATATGATTTCAGAATTTTCGTTTTCAAATCTGAAAATGCTTGAATCCGCTGCAGTCAACACTAAGTGAGAACATTAAATTTTTCTAATGAAAGATTTAGTTTTTCCTGATTCATGTAAATTATCTACACAATATTAAATAAAAATATTTCAAGTATTATACAATTATTACATAATAATACAAGCTAAAAAGAGTAATACTGATAGCAACGCATAAAAAGATGAACAAGCCAACAATTCAGGTTAATGTGTTTATATATAAATTAATGAATACATTAGTAACTAAAAAGTTGAATCCATGAATAAATTTAGATATGTAGTAAAAGATGTAGATATAAGCATTAAAATAAAGGGAAGTGGGTCCTTTGTGATAAGTATAAAGTATTTCTTTTGTATTATTTGCACATACACTTCGTGATGACTACCGCAGATTACTAAAAGTTCACAAGTTGCATTTTGAGTTTTTACTATTTTAAATGTCTTTTTTAGGTCTCAGGCATTAAACATTATTTAATATTTTAAACTGACATTGGTTCTTTCAAATTGGAATTTTATAGTATGGAGGCTTTATCTTATTTAACTAAAGTACTTTCGTTTCTAGAAGTCCTGCATATTATTAAGCATTGGATCGACACTTTAAATATACTATAACAGCATACTATTCCTGCTTTGAACAAAATATTGTTATTTTTTAATACTGGAGATCACCTTCAAATTTCTGTAACTGATACAAAATTAACCAAAAAATATAAATTTAAAGAAAAAGAAATTTCAAATTTACTTATTTAACTTTAAAATATAATGATGCCTTAAATACATATATGAGTCATGTTAAATATTTGGATTTTACATTTCCAACTCGCATAAATTTAGCAGACCCCAAATAATAAGTGCATAAAAGATAAATACTTTTAAGAAATGCGATCTTCCCATGGTGGAATTCTCTATATGCTCTGAAAGTAATGATGGAACAGTAGTATAGATATCTTGTTGCTGCAGATGGACATCATTCCAGATCCACAGCTTCATGAACTTTGGCACTAGAAATGATTATATAATCTTGTTTGTTAATTTTCCTAAACTAAAGTCCTATGGTGACCTTATACCTAGTAATCGCCATGGGTATGGTCATGGGGAACAGTAGGTCAATATGAAGGTCCTTTACTGCCCTATATGTCTTACCAATGACATCACAGAAGAAGCTGTACAAGCAGAATGATAGAAACTCGATATTATTTCAGATAGACATCATTCATGGTACTATCCTCATGAACTATGGCATTAAAAAAGTTTTCTGCACGTTGAGGAGTCGCTTGTTACTGAAATATAATTTAATGAAAGGTCCAACACAATAACTTATTGTATGTAATGTTTATTTTTATCCAATTTGCAATTATTATCCCCCCTTTCCAAATTCGATTATAATGGCTGATTTTATACAACATATAAAATCGCCAGAACAAAAATTAAGATAGAAGTGTATAATCATCTTGTTACTGCCTGAGTTACGAAAAATCTACTCAGATGTCATTGTTTTCTTCTGTCAATGCATGCACAATTTTCAGTTTGTAAGATTTTTTAATGTACTTCCTTTCCATACTATGTAGCATTGACTTGCACACTCTTAAATTCAGGGATAGTTATAGTATAGATTTCTGTAGACTACGTTCCAAACTTTCGAGGTTGCTTTCTTGTATTCTGTTCTTTCGAACGAGGTTTTTGTAAGCGTTATTTAAATCTTT
>CM063503.1:22195345-22207845 GCA_032207245.1 Pardosa pseudoannulata | reverse complement strand
ATTCTCTTTATCCATTTAAGAAATTTATATTTCATTTCCCAGGAAAAATTAGCTACTCCAAACAGATTCTTGACAATGCTAAATGACCTATTTAAAAGCTGTTAATCTTAACTATAAAGTTAAGTAAGGACTCAAGTACAGCCGCAGGTCGATTAAATAATGAATCAGAAATATTTATAGTGGAGTGCTTCGTTGCTAAATTATCTATTTAATGCTATACACAGTTATACAAATTCTACAAAGGTTGCTTTCGATAAAAACTTTATTTCGCATTTATTATTTTATGGAAAACGTAACTTCTTTAATATATGACAATCCTATTTGTTTCTATAATTACTGTTATATTACCATCTAATTGAGGATTAAACTCTTTATATAAAAGTTGTTAAAAATAAAACTTGCTAACTACTTGCAAATTTAAAAACCCTACACATATCTTTGTGCTCATGTAGAAAGAAAAAAGAAATTACAGTTACAAATCATACAATCATATTCATAAAAACTAAATAAATTGAATATTATGGAGAAAGGAATGTACTTAAGGTTCGCAGCAGGAAACTGTACACATCAAACATTAGTTTTATTGTACAGAGCCAATTCGGAAAATGGCAAACTGAAGATAGCTTATTGGATTCAGAGGCAAGGTGTCCCGGATTGAAATGCGAATAACGAGGATATAACTTCACTAAGTATTCGTATGAAACTACTGGCAGAATAGTGTCATTTGCAGGTAGAAGGAGGTTACTACTGGAAGGAATAGCTACTCCGTGCTCTTATTTTGATAGTGCCGAGTAAAAGACTTGTTACATCTTTTATTTCGTTCAGACACATATGCACATTTTTGGGTCTTAACGAGGAAGTAAGTTGGTAGTATAAACATTTGTAAATAAAAATAATTAAAATATAAATAAATACAATTATAAAATATTTACACTATTGTGGTCACCAAACTTGCAATCATAGGAGTAAAGTATAGACTCCTTTTGAAATACAAATTAACTCTTTATAAACTCTGTAAATTTATGTTCCAACAAAAGAGGGCTGAAGACATGTGTTTTGTCTGGAATATGGGTCGCCATCCATCAACTGAGGGGTGAATGGAAAAGTCATCTTCTTTCTGGTAACGATTTTTATCCGCATTTGAACTTTAGAAAGTATCAGTTAATGAGATTGTACTAGGTAATGTATCAATCAACCGCAAAGCATAATGAGAAGTGTTTTCTTTTTTTCGTGCCAGCAGGGCGGCGAATTTTAGACCATTAAACATTACAAGGACAAAAATCAAAGGGGGGGGGGCATGATCTGTCCCATCGGATTCAGGTTTCCGTATGAAGTAAGAGAACATGGAAGGGGAGAATAAGAGGGTCTCTCCAGGTAGTAAGTAAGATGTGCTCTTTCTGGATAGCCTGAATGAGGCTGAGTCAGGGAATTTTTCTCCTAGAAACGACTATGCCACAACATTTTTTTATCATTTAATTTGAACAAATGTAAGATTCTTGTTGAAGGAGAGGCCTCGTCTACACTTCACATATAGTACAAGAACACAACGTGTCATGACAGGCAGATATATGGTGTGACAATTAAAAATACAATAGTTGTATCGACAGTTGGGAGTTTTGTTTAGTTAAAAAAAAATTCTGTTCCAAACTCAAGACCTGAAGGAAACTAACACCGGAAGGTATTACAAAGTCCATTTTTCGTATCGAATGATTAATGAAAATACATTTTTAAATGCGAAATATTTAAGGGTGTATTTAAGGTATATGGTACCTTTACAGCTGAAATGTCTTAACTGAAACTGATTATATTTTACTTCATTTAAAATAAAGAGTTCTCTTTTCTTTAGTATAAAACTTTTCCTAGAGTTTTGTAAAATAAGACTCCATTATTAGCAATCTAACTTTACAAAATTATTTAGATTTGTTATATGGTGCAATACATCTTTTAGAGACATATGAACTAAAATACTTTTTAAAACTTAATATCTACATCAAGAAAATTAACTGAAAGTCCATTTACCCTCAAAATTATTAAAACAAACCGCAAAACTCTTAATATCTATAAATTAGAAACTATTTTTTTCTTACCAAATAGTAGCTATTATATATTTTCTTTTAGCCACAATTATATAAATACGAGCAGTATATTTTTACTTTGATAAATACTTTGTTTTAAATTTTCAATTTCATAACAGTCTTTAATTATTTTTAAATTTAAAATGTCAGATAAACTTTTGGGTTTACAGAATAAACCTAATAGTCTTCTTCAGTTCTATACAATAATTTAGTGTCTGCTATACAAATTTTATAAGTTATCAAACGAATAAGTAAATTGTATTTTTTCATTTGGTGTATATTTTCTATGTCATTTAAAAATAAATATAGCAATACAATTGAAATACCAATAAAAATCATTTGAAAGTTACAACGTTATTACAAAATTTGTAAAGAATCTTTCTAGGAGAAATTAAGTTTCTTTTATCTGAAAAATCGGAAAAAAGATTTTGTGATGAATATTTTAAATCTGGATATGCTATGTTCTATTGGTGATAAAAAAAAGAATATATTCCTCGTGATTAAGTGTAAAAACTAAGTCAATAAATATAAAGGATTGAACTAAGTTTGTAAAGAAAATTGGTTGATATTAATACCAAATATAACAACTTACTGAATTCTAATAAAGTTTTAGGATTTTATATTATCTTTTAAATATTTATTTCAATTTGTAATCTTTAAACTGTTTTATCTCAGTTTGGGTTTTTTTTGTATACATAGGTACTGAACTCAAAGTAATGTTAATGAATTGACTTCATTTTATTATTCGTATTTTTAAATTTCTGAGTAAATGAATTAGAAGTGCATTTTACATTAAATAGATTTTTTTAATTTAAAGTATAAATAATTTTATGTGTTTTTAAAAATTATTATACATAAATTACCGTTTTACCTTTTTTTAAAGATAAAATATTTTAATTCAAAATTTTATAATTAAAGTGATTTAGAGTAGTGTTATAAATGTAGTTCAAAATTTGGTAAAATATAAAAAAATGAATGAAAAAACTATTTATTAAATTTAAAAAAAATTATAATCTACCCCCAAAATTGTTATAGTAATAAAGATACCTAATTTCTATAATCTAACTAATTTCTGTGTGTATCTAAAAAAAATAAATATGTAATAATATCATTTTAGGATAGGGAAAGTGTTCAATAAAATAACCTTAATAAAATGTCCAAAGAGTGGCAAGTCTCGTTAAATAAATGAATAAACATTAGTTTTACTTTATAAATTTATAAAAAGAAGAAAGTGTTAACCATAAACTGAAATAAAATAATTATATTTTAATATAGTAAATTATTTTTTATCGAAGTAAACATGGCATAGTGTTTATTGATCTGAATGTGGGAAGTAAAAACTTCCATGAGGGTGACCTTATGAGGTTTAAACGTACACTCTTAAATGACCTGTCCATATTTACGATTGCATTAATTGCTGAGATGCGGGCCACGACTTCTTCATATAAAAGCGTTCACTCTGCGATTGCAAGTCATTCGTTTCCTGATCTTTCCAGTTGCTTAACGGATTATTTCGGAACTAATATCGAAAAAAATGTATTTCGTTACAGCAGTTCTCGCTCTTTTAATGGTAGCTGAAACTTTTGCGATAAAATATACCGATTGCGGTAAGGCTAAATTTAACTGATTTTACAAATTTCCACTTTTTTATTAGTATTTGTTTTCAATTTATGCCTAAAAATTAATTGTAAAATCATAAATTAATTTCAACTTTTGTATCCCTAAAATTTTATAGTTCTCATATCAAAGAAATCTCAAAATTTTTTCTGTATTTTAATTTTATTATTTTCTATTTTTCCACTTGCATTTTATTATAAGAAATTCAAAACAATATTTAAATTTTTTTATTATTTTAAATAGCGTTGCAAATTTTTTTTAAATATCACAGTTACTTTTTAACGAACACAACATTTGCGTTATAGAGTTTGATGATACTTATACCTACAGAATTAGTTCAAGTTAAAATATTAAACCTAAAGAAAAATTTATCCATTATTAAGAAATAAAATAACATTGTTCTTTTACAAGAAAATATAGCCTGTTGTATTTACGTTTCTTGCAAATATTTAATTATCGTAAAAGATTATTAAAAGCTTAAATAAACAAAACCCGATTTTATTTAAACTGAAATGTAATATATTTCTTATTACAGTTTTTCCGTATGCTTTTGACGATTGTTTCGTAGATTTTTGGCCAGTGTATGTTCAATTAAGTAGACGAAAGTTTTTCACCTCAGCATTATGCGTATTTAATTATTAGTAGTAGCATATATCATTGTAACCATATATAAGGCGATTCATATATCGCATATGTTTTTATGCTTATAATTATCCCTAAAGTACTGCAAATTTACAGCAGTTTCTAAAACTAAACGTAGAATTTAGTATTCTAGACATTGCTTTAATTTAAAAATAATAGAGAAAGAGGAGAAGAATTAACTTTTAAACTAATCCTTACCTCAATTTTGAAAAATTTATAAATATATTCATATATCTAAAATACTTATCCCTATCTATAGTTAAGCAAAATAATTTTCCCCTTTTCACCTAACTGCTTTTATTCTGTTTTTTATACATACAAAATATGTATAATTTAATTATTTTTTAATTAAAAAAAAGGCAAATATTCATATTTAAAAGTTATTGAATTTTTAAAATATGTTAAGCTTAGTTTTCATATAAAATATTTTTGCATAATATAAAAATTACTTTTTTCTCTAACCTCAAACTACTCATAACCAAGTTTCACATTTTCTAAGATTACTTTCTCTGCTGATTTGAAACACAGTGAAAAAGATATAAACAATTCTGCATCTTTTACATTTCAGGTTCCAAAAAGGGTAAAGTAGTTGATGTTTTGCTAAGTGGTTGTGAAGATAGTGATGTATGCGAGTTGAAACGAGGAGAAACTTATTCTTATGGATTAACGTTCGAATCATGTATGCAAGTATTATCTGTATTCTTCTTAATTACATATCAATTCAAATAATTCTTTATTTTACATATCAATTCAAAACTAATTTTCTTACAAAATTAAAAGATTACATAAATGTTTGGTTACTTAGGTAAAATATAATTCTTTTTTACGTAGTTTTCTAAAGTATTTTTCATAATATAAACAAATTGTTGGAGATTAATTATCAACTTTAATTATTTGACAGCAAAATTTAAAATCATATTTAAATTTCTTTAGCAGCTTTATTTTTTTTTTGTTTAAAAACATTAATTATAACATTCATAATATGCCAAATAAATTAGAACACTTTCTGGCACTTCTGAATTTTTAAATGAATAATTTAAATAAAAATCAAGTTTAAAATCATTATAAGAAGAAACGTTGAATTTATCTCAAGTTAATAGAATAAACATTTGATCATAAAATATAATTTAGATTTTAAACTTTCTTAATTTTTCGTTTGAAGAATAAGTTCTGAAATTTGTTCATAGAACGGGCTGAAAAGATGTTTAATTATTTGAGAAAATACAGATGTTTCCGGCAGAAATGAAATTTTTTAAATCTCTGACAAAATATTTATGAAACTTAAGGTTATATTTTTTACTTATTACTGTTTTTCTAGTTAGTATAGTCAGTTTACGAAATACTCTAAGAACATTTGTATGTATTTTGACAGAATAACAGTTTTCAAGAAAACCACTGTTTACGCAATTTATGAGTGTTATTTAAAATTTTATTTTCAAAACATTAAAATTGTTTCATATCTTAAAGCATTTTATTTACATTGTATGACAGTAAAATCTATTTTAAGTATTTTTTTAATTTGTCAAAATTTTTATAATGAATTTTAAGGCATAATTAAAAGTAAAGGCATTTTTGAACGCCGTTATTAATTATGAAAAAGAAAACAATGAGTGTAATAAATTTCAAAGTGTCATTAAAACAATCCGTTTAAAGAAATACTTTGAATTATTTCTTTTTGCTAGTATTAGGAATTAAAAAATCTAATCTCGTAATGAAGATAAATGCCATATAAAAATACCTGATAAAGTTTTAATTGTTCATTATTACTTCTACAACATAATTAGTTAAATTTTATTATTGATTATACTAATATACACACACACATATATACATATATATGTGTGTGTGTATTGAAAATGATTATAAGTAATTTGTCTTCAATGGTTAAATCTAGTTAATTCTAGCATTTTTTTAATGAATTTTTGTACATACACAAAAAAGTAAACATGTTTTTGAAAGCTGTTCATAATTACGAAATAGAACTCAATAAGTGGAATATATTTTAAATCCTCATTAAAATAACCGGTTTAAAGAGATACTTTGAATTATTTTCTTTTAATAGTATTCGGAATTGAAACGTCTGAACTATTAAAGATGAGTATGGAATAAAATTATCTGATAAGTTCATCAATCGATCATTAATACTTTCGTTTTTTTTTTAATTTAATACTTATTGTTAAATATTTGGATATATCTCTAAATTGGAAGTAAAGGACAATATCTAACAAATTTCAAACTTTATATAAGATAATTGAGAAGAATTATTACTGATTTGTTTGAGTTTTATTAATGTTAGAAACGAGTTTTATAAATGTTAATGAGGTAGTAAGGAAAACAGAGAGCATGTAACCATAGGAAAGTAGTAGAAATATGTTTTAACTCCAAATTCTGCTCTCATCTCAAAACCAAATTTCAATTTTTTTCCCTCTTCCCCAAAACCACTCTTTTTTTTTTTAAATGGAAGTAATGCATTTATCACTCAAAACACGAGAACAAATCGTAAAAAAAAATAACTCGGATAATTTTAAATGAGAATGAGACTTAAATCAGTGTTATTTTTTATGGCTCGCTAATTTTGGATATATCTGAAGGAAAGTCAATGAAGGTATGGCGACTGGTTACTACTCCCTCTTGACTCCATAAAAAATGAAGGAATAAATCCATGCTGATTCAAACTTAACAGGAGGTTTATTTAAACTTCAAAAACATAAAAAAATAAAAGGCTGTAGAAAGTTACAAAAGGTTTAAACCAGTAGCGGGCGTTAAAGGTGGGAAGCTCGTGCTGTTGATCGAGTGAACTGCCGGAGAGTCGAAAGTGCTCGCCTTCGGAGGGAAAACTGCTAGGAACGAGCAAACGTTTCGCTCTTGAGGGCTCTGCTCCGGTATTTAAAGCGCTAACGGTTGCGGAAAGCGAACGTTTCCACACGCAGAAATTTGCATTTCTGGTGCCAGCCACGGTGATGCCACATATCTTTAAATTTAAAGTAAAGAAACAATATCTCCCAAATTTCAAAATTTATATGTGATCATTGAGAAGAATTTTCACTGAT
Source organism: Pardosa pseudoannulata (assembly GCA_032207245.1). Classification (NCBI taxonomy): domain Eukaryota; kingdom Metazoa; phylum Arthropoda; class Arachnida; order Araneae; family Lycosidae; genus Pardosa; species Pardosa pseudoannulata. The sequence goes on along the minus strand of CM063503.1, from coordinate 22,200,461 downwards.
TTGAGTTTTATTATTGTTAGCGATAAGCTTTATAAATGTTAATGAGGTAGTAAGCAAAACAGAGAGCATGTAAACATACAAAAACAGTAGAAATATGTTTTATGTCCAAATTCTGCTCTCACCTCGAAACCAAATTCAAATTGTTTTCCCATAACCTCTCATTTTTTTGGAAATGGAAGTAATGCATTTATCACTCAAAAAGTGTTATTTTTTGTGTCTCACTAAAAAATTAATGACGAAAAAACTGTAAAATTGACGAATAGAATCCATAGATATTCAGTATTACTGGGGACAGACTGTTCAAAAAGTTTAAGAAATGGTAACATGAAGCAATTATGAATTCAGATTTTTGAAAAGTACGCAAAGAGTGCAATATCAGTGAATCGCATTCTTTATTTAGTTCATTCAAAAAAAAAATTAAAAAAATTTTTCCCAGTTCCCATACCCTCTCATTTTTTTTGGAAATTAAAGCAATGCATTTATAATTCAAAACACGAGAACAAATGGTAAAAAAAATTACGCAAATAATTTCATGACGAAAAAAATATAAAATTGACGAACAGAATCCATAGATCCTCAGTTTTACTGGAGACAGACTGTTCAAAAAGTCTATGAAAGGGTGACGGGAAGCAATTATGAATTCAAACTTTAGTTTTGAAAAGTATGCAAAGAGTGCAATATCAATGAATCGCTTTCTTGATTTAATTTAAGTAGAAATAGAAAATGGAGATTTTGAAGCTCTTTGAGATTAATAATTTATTCTATTTGACACTCACACACAAATATATATATATATATATATATATATATATATATATATATATATATATATATATATATATATATATATATATATATATATATATATATATATATATATATATATATATATATATATATATATATATATATATATATATATGTATATATATGTATATATATATATATATATATATATATATATATATATATATATATATATATATATATATATACATATATATACATATATATATATATATATAGTATATATATATATTTTATATACTCATATATATATATAAAGTATACAGCAAAAGCTTGAAAGCTGTCGTGCACGGAGTTATTGGAGGAATATATGCCTTATATTCCCAACTCCAATGCATGTGAAGGATCTAACGTTGATATGTCCCTTGGATATATATATATATGTATATATATATATATATATATATCGTATATCTGTATAGTATCGAAAATGAGATATATGTATTTTACTAACTCATTTATTCATTAAAGTGACTGACAGCAAAAGCTTGAAAGCTGTCGTGCACGGAGTTATTGGAGGAATTTCGATGCCTTACCCTATTCCCAACTCCAATGCATGTGAAGGATCTAACGTTGAATGTCCCTTGGAAAGTGGAAACACCTACATGTACGGAAATGAAATTGAAATCCGTAAATCTTACCCATCTGTAAGTATCGAATATCAGATCTAAAATTGTTTGTCTAAAAATAATTTTATGCATTTTATATTAGATTTTTGAATAGTTTGAACTCTATGAATAGTTTGAAAAGTTATAAATGCTTTTGAATACCACATTTGGCACTAAATAAAAAATATATACATAATATATTTAGTAAAATTAAAATAAAAGTACATAATCTAATTTAAAAAAAAAGAAATATTATATTGTTTAAATGAAAAACACACAAACGGTAAATTTAAAATAATTTTAGGAATTTTACTTCTTATCTTTAAAAAGCAGTTTTTTTTTTTACTTTTAGAAAGTTTCAGTAGATTTCTTACATGAATACAAAATATTTTTAAATTATCAACTTTTTAAAAGATATCTAAATTTTCATTATTAAAATTTTTTAATCTTGAGATTTACTGAATAACCTATCAAATAAAAAATAAGATTTTTTATTATAAATAAAAATACTTTTATAATGAATGATTCATAGATTGAAATATTAAAAATTATATTTATCAAAAATATGTATCAAAATTAAGTTAATCATAGGAAAATAACCCACTTCTACTACAATGATTGTATCATTTTCATGACCAAACTATATTACTATATTATTTAGAGAATAGATTTCGTGAAATATGAGGCACTCAATATTGTATAAAAGTTTTTCCCGCAAAATAAAGTGTGCGTCATAGCAATAGTAACCTCTCCGGTGTAATTAAGTGATTAAATCAAGTCCTTAACAACATAAAATTATTTAACCGGCTATTTAAAAACAATCATAAAAGGTAAAATATTAAAAGGTCTGTTACGAAATCGATAGTATTTCAAAACTATAAGCTAAAATATTTTTCATTAATTTTTTTATTGAATTAGCTTTTTAGCTTAAGGTCTATAATACATTTTCTCGATTATTTTGCTTCTATTTAGAATTAATTCTTTCTATATATGAGATATTTTAAAATACTGAATGTTACATAATAATATTATAATCATTTTTTTAACATTTTTACCCTATTTAAAGTCTAGTTTTTATAATAAAATGATTTGGTAGTTATTAATATAAAATAAATATGTAAATATTGGTTTTTATATTTTTAAGTAATTTTTCAATATAAATAATTTATTCATAAAAAATTAAAGAAATATAATGTTGTGTAGTGCTATTTTGGTGTTAGTAAATTTGATTACTTAAAATTAATTACTTAAATTTTTAAAATTTTCAAAATATTTAATAGAAGTATTTTTTATATTTATTTCAGAAGCCTTTATATTACAAATACATATTATATACTAACAGAAATTTCTATAGCTATTGATATAAAAATATTAGCAATGCTTTGTATGATAAACTAACTGTAGAAAATTAATTACTATTTTTTATCTCACATGATTTACGGTAAAAAAATTCAGTATCAAAAATAGAAAAGATTGCAAATTTCATTTGCCAGAAAAAGTAGTTTTTAAATCTATAATGGAAAGTTAGTTCGGGAAAATTCGAATGAAGATTTGTTATTTCTATACTATTTGGATTTTCCTCGAGATAAATGATCAGTTTACCAATTATTAATATATTCTTAGTATACTTCTAGCTGATCTTATGATGAATTAAAATACTTGAAACTGGTTTGACAGTGCACCCCTTTTACTAAAAAACCGAAAAGTTTTTTTTTTAATATTTATTAGTTTAGTTAAACCTTCTTGCTCACATATTATACGAAATTCAAAGGAAATAAGCTTATGAATTATAAAACATAATAGTGTTCATGTTTATTTAGAATTAATTAATATGTTGAGCTTCTATTAAATAAATTTCATGCAGTCTCAAAAGGCTGAAAATTCTTTTGGGAAGTTGCAAACGATGAACAGCAAAAAAAAATTTAAATACAATCGATAGTACACTTAGATGAAAAACTTGATTCTTATATTAACGTTTTGCATTGTTATAAAGTGTATTTCTAATATATTATCAGTAAAGAGATAAAAAGCAAACAGAAACAATATTAGTTATACAATATAACATCTTCATTATATCTCAGACATCAACAAGTATCTAGTTCACATCTTTGGGTTAGTAATAGTTTATTGAACACCAAATCAAATATGAAGAAACATATGAGGCTTATGTGTGTAAAGGTCATAGCACACAAGATGGAAGATATGCATTGGACTGTTTTACCCAACAGTACCATCTTTCATTCGGGTGAAAATAATCTTGCAATAACGAATTTTCACCCAACTGCAGTACGAAAGAGTTGCGCAAAATATTTGTCAGAGCATATCCTCGGCTCTAGGGATAGAAGTTTGAGCGATCGAGCTTCAGATAAAAGTTCACTATAAATTTATTTTATTCTATTTATTTTACTGAAATTAGGAGCCCAACAGGGGACACAAGTAAGCAAAAGTTGAAAATAATGTGTTTCGTAAAAGTTATACTAAATTAAAACAGAAGACATTAACTTAACTAGAAGAAAAGTATAACTAATGCAGACATTTTATAGTTTTAACAAACTTTATTGTTTGTTATATAGTTTAAATATTAAACTTAATAAAATTAAATATTTAAAAATAAGCCGCGGTAGCTCAGTCGACAAAGGCAACGATCTAGTAACTGAGGGGTTACGGGTTTGGATCACGAGCGGTACTAAGATCCACATTGTTCGTTAAAGGTGACTGGGGCACGTAAAATATGTTCATGGTCACAAAGTCCTATAAGTTCTTATTCAGTACCTTGGAGGTGCGAGGCCATGCCTATGTGTCTTGTGCTTGGTCCCTGTTTCAAAGTGACGAGGGTCCACTTGAGCAAGATCGTTCTTTTTACCTTAGCGGTGCTCATTGAAACAAAAGACTCACCCCTTTGCCTTAATACGAGTTGCGTATGGATCATGATGCTTGGTTTGTCCAAGCGACATCAGAAACAAGAACACCAACAACAATATTTAAAAACACCGTAATATCCCAATATGTACAGCTATCTAACTAACTATATGTATATAATTAAAGGTAACAAATTTATTACAGGTGCGAGCTGATGTTAAATGGGAATTAAGAGACGAAAACAATGAAAATGTAGTCTGTGTTCTCATCCCAGTTCAAATTGTATAGAATAATTTAAAAAAATTTTGTGTGAATTTGTGTTATTTCAAATTCAGTATTTAAGGTGAAACCAATTTTGATTAATTAAATATTTATGCATTGAAATTGTACCAAATTTTGTTAAAATAATTTAATAAAAAGTTTTCCTTGCAATGGTTGTCTTTCTTAATAACATGTAACTTTATTTCATTTAAATTGTTACAAAGAGGTGAAATAGCATGTAACAATCTGTATAAGTACATCCATATAGATCTTTAAAACTTTTAACAAAAAAATAAATACATTTGGAAGTCCAATAAACAAAGAAACGAAGCAGATACCAGGAAAATGAATTTATAAGTCTCTTTGATAGACAAAGTTACAATTCTGTTACAGTCCTTTATAATTTATATTCTCTACATGACATTTGCTATTAAATCTTTCATAAACGTTCAATAAAGCATATAATCAATTTCATACTAATAATTTAGTTTCATTATTTAAGAAAATATCGTGATGGTAAAGATTAATCTACGGAATATTTATAGGTCTATATTAAAATCCTACCTTAATATTGCGTTTTT
>CM063503.1:22170345-22190345 GCA_032207245.1 Pardosa pseudoannulata | reverse complement strand
AATTATTGAGTTTAACAAACGCTGTTTTTATTTCTATTAAAGATAATATAAAAATACAAAGATTTTAAAATAATATACATAATAAAGGAATTTATTCTTTCAGCTCTTTATTTCTCATAACATGATTCTTGTAATTGCTTAAAATTAAATATTTAATATTAAAATTAATTTTATTTTGAAGTATGTTCAATATGCATGATTCTCTCATTTTTATAATTGAACTTATAGTTTTACATAAACGTGTGTTTAAAATAAAGAAAATTTTCAGATTTGGTCGATTATATATATCTTGAACTATTTTACAGATTTCAATAAAATTTGGTGTTCTATGTGTGCCGCTGATAAGGTATATGAAAGGTTTAATAATTATTATGACAATGCTTGACAACACAAGCTTCATATGGTCGACAATTTTTGGGAAAGTGAAGGGTTAATGGATCAATGGAATTTCCAGACATCACCCTATAAAGCAAAGATTTCTAACAGGTGGCTCTTAGGGCATATTTGGTCCACCCATGAGTGTAATTTTACGATCCACAAAAGCATTTTAAAAAAGTTAATAAAGATCTCCTTATCTTTTTCAATAAATTAATTAAATATATGTGCAGAAACAAGTACATATTGAAAATTTGTATATGCTGTATTTGTTGAGTTTAGCATTAACAGTGAAGCAGTAGACAGCCATGTTTCATACAGGTGACTATCCACACTCCTGCACAAAATTATCTTATTTTAAATTTATTTTTTATTAAATCATTATTTTTAGCTCATCTTTAGGTAATTCTTGCCTTTTTTCTCATTTGTTAATATTATTTGAAATAAACTGACACTGTTGAGTGATTCACTTCAAACTTTATTTTTTTAGCAATAAAACTTTTATATTTAACTTTAATTTCACTCTTTCATACAGCATTAACAGTGCTGACGGTGGATAGCCATGTTTCATACAAGTGACTATCCCCAATACTGCACAAAATTATCCTTTTTTAAATTTATTTTTCCTTAAAGCATTATTTTTAGCTCATCTTTAGATAAATTTTTACCTTTTTTCTCATCTGTTAATATTAATTAAAATAAACTGACACTGTTGAGTGATTCACTTCAAAATTTATTTTTTTAGGAAATAAAACTTTTTTATTCATCTCTAATTTCACTCTTTCTTACAGCTGAAAATAATTAATGTTATAAGAAAATTGTTTTGCTTAAGCATTAAAAAGTCTGTTTCCTTTTTAATTTCGTAAGTTATCATGCTCAACTTGCATTTAAATAGTACAAATGTTCATGAACCATAGACAGAAGATTTTTTCATGAGTTTTAATCTAATAAAAATAAACTTTTGCTTTAAATTAAACTATGCATATTATTTCATAATGGTACATCTGCCGTACTTGCAGGATTTTATGAAAATTAGTTAATTATGAAAGTGTGTCCCACAGACATGCATAATGTTACTTCGTGCCCTTACAAGTGGGATACCTACGCAATAGGGTAAGTTTGGGCAGTTCTGGGGACATCAACTGCAACTTGCAATATGACAACAATTCAGAGCCCTAAAAGCATATTCCAGAATGTGTGTGCAAAACACTACACGAACTCGCATGAACTGGCATATTTCCTGTGTAAAAAGGCGATGCAATGACTGTGTATTGTAAGAAGAAAGCACATCCATTATACAACAATTAATTTGTTAGATTATGTAATCATTGTTTCAAACCCTTCAAATGCGATGAGTGTTACGCGCAATCATACCTGTGTTTAACTTCCATGTGGGTTTATTTAAGATGGTAATTATTAACTGTTTGAGTAGTAATTTTAATGAAAATTCCCCACATGCATACTTTAAATAAACAATCTTATAATTTTTATTTTCAAGATAAACGTAATTGTTATAAAATACAATCCTGGAAAATATAAGACATGGGTATTCACATTCAAAGTATCTATATTACTACACAAAACATCTCAAACAGTTCTTTAAATTACAGAATTAACATACTATGCATATCGAAAAATATTAAATTTGGCTAACTCTTATTCTTGCAATAAGGTAAACACTTCATTAATATTAAAATTAATAAAGTCATTGAAGTTTCACCTTTAAACAATATTTGAATATCTTAAATTTTCATAAAATAAAAAAAATGAATTGATATTTATAATAATAAAATAGTAGTATGTTTGGGTAATGACTAGATTTATGATTGAATAATTGCTAGTAAAAATAATTTTGTTTTCACTTCCAGTTGTATTTCCATATTTATTGAAACAAAACATTGATTTTTTAGCCTCATTCCTTTCAGTTGAAACTCATTTTGATGTTTCTTTAAATTGCTTTTCAACGGATTCAAACATTATTATTCTGTATCTTACTACTAAGTACTTCTGTATCAAACATCTGAGAATATATGAAACGATTCTAAAAGTACTAACAACTGTAAGTACAAAGATAAGTAACTACTATAAGTACACATATCTAAGCAATAAAAGGTATCAGTTCGGTAAAAGTTCCTTTAGCAAGAAGGTTGATCACACATTTCTTTAACGAATTTAACTTTTCACTTTTTGAAATTGTCCCCCCATTCTCTTTTACAATATCGCCAACTTTTTTAAAAGGAATCTACTCAGCACACAGAACACAAAAACACGTGCCAAATTAAATTACTCTCATGGTTATGAAATGTATTTTGCAACCATTTGATTTCGAATTCAGTAACGTTACATAAGTAGTTTACCCTCTACATTGTTTGTTTATGTATTCCAATTTCTGGTTTCTTTGTTTACAAAGTGTTTGTTACAAAGTAATTATTTTGAGCAGATGAGGTAATTTATTTTTCGACAGTTACCTATAGATATTAATGTTTTATATGTTAGTGAGAGACAACTCGTATTACATGTGAAAGAACAACATAATTGATTCTAAATCATTAATGTGTATACTAATGTACTTTGTAACATGTGTATTAAAAACAGATTGGATTCGATTGGTGTGGAGCGCTGATGTTTACTCTCTTGCAACACGGGGTCTAATAAGACAATATTCGAAACAGATAGATATTTTATTGGTGTATATGTTACAATTTCTCATATGCTTAAAGCATTCGTACATGTTTATTCCCGGCTTTAATTCACGTTTGAAAATAAAATAGCTATGAATGCCACACCAGTACATACCAATAACTCACTTCAGATGAAAACATTAATAAGGTTACCATTGTTATTTTTTCGTCTTATTCAATTCTTATAAATTCTGTATTACGTACATTAAATATTATAAAAAATCCACAGATTTTGAAATTGACAACGCGCGCGTTGTAAAGATAGCGTTAAAATTTTAGAACAGCTTTTATAATAGCTTTACACAGCTTTTAGAGGACCATATAGCTTTATTTTGGAAAATACGTAAAATTAATTCTTCACATGAAAGGATAACATAGATAAGGAAGCTGATATAAATAAATCATACTTACGCTAGATATGTATGACTTTCGAAATAAATGTAATATCATGGATTCAAAATTATTTCTCTTATAAAGTTCATTTGATTCACAGACTTTCATATTTTTTTCTCTCTGGAATATTTTGCTATGCAGTATCGATATTATTAAAATGGAGACATATTTTCCTCATTGTATAATTTAAAAATTGCCCATGTAGAAGATAAAGAGCCAATCAGCTTTAATTTGGTAAGTATTTACAAGTATTACTTCACATGAAAGTGTATGCTGGATACCAAGGTGGGTATATAAAACTCAATCCAACTTTAAAAATATTTGCCGTCCGAAATAAAGGTAACATAAATGTTTTGAACAAAAAAGTTAATAACGTGCATGAGTTTTACAAAAAGTCTTCTACTGTTTTTGTCTCTTTGGGATGTTTTAATGCTACAAATTTCACCATTATATAATTTAAATATGGTAGAGATAAGAGATAAAGAGACAAACAGCTTTAGCCTGGTAAGTATTTAAAATTATTACTTCACATGAAAGTATATCCTGGATACCAAGGTGGATATATAAAACTTAGTCAAACATTCAAGATGTTTCTCTTCAAAATAAAAAAAAACCATAAATGTTCATAAAAATTAATAAAGTGCATTTATTTACAAAATGTCTTTTAGTGATTCTTCTCGAATCTTTGGAATATTTTATGCTTATATGATATTAGTAATAAGGTCGCATGTTTACGCATTTCGGGTAGAAAAGGTCAAACAACTTTATTCAGGTAAGTACCTACTATTATGTATTCACACATAAGTGGAAGGATATAAGAGGACTACTATAAAATAATTATATACTTTCAAAACATGATATACACATTAGTACACAAAAAAACAAGTAATATATAAAAACAGCAGAAAACGTACCATAATTTCTATTCACTCTACAACTGGCTTAAGTGCAATCCTGCATTGGGCGAGTAAGTGAGGATGTCCTCGTTTTGTCCCCATGTCACCTAATTAAACGACTTGCAACTTCTTCTATTACAGGCATAGTAAGGACCTTATTTATGTACCTTATTTATGTAATTTATAAGATAATTCTACAAAATATGTGGAACAAGCTCAATTACCACCTGTACATGTATCGCATGCCATAGGAAGCATACATCAAGTAGAGTGGGCAGAAAATTTGATAATGGAATTTGTTTGTGACCACTGATACTTTTGCTTGTAATATTTTTAATGACTATACAGAGTTTTGAAAATGAATGAAACTATATAGCAACCCAGTATATTTTGGATTCCGAACTGCTATAAAAAAACTCAGTTTGACACACATTTACTATCCAAAACATAAATCGAATATTTTTTTAAATAATGGTTAATAAAGTACATTTGTTTTACAAAATTTCTTTATTTTCAGTCTCTATTTTTGGGTCATTGTATTATACCAGTATCAATATCCTTAAAATGGTGGCGTATTTCCCCACTACACAATTAATAGAAGAGTCAGTGAGGAAAAGCCAAACAGGTTTAGTCTGACATAGGAATTTTAATTGTTGTCACATTCAAATTATATTCAGGATATCAAAGATTCATATAGAAGACTCAGTATGACTTTCAAAATAAAGTTTCCATCACTGTTTTGAAAAACAGTTCTTTAATAAAAGAAATTTGTTTCACAAATGTTTCGCCCTTTATTCGCCTCTATTTTTCACTATGTTTTGTTATATGAATACCATATGGGTAAGAAGGTAACTTACTTTCACATTAGATGATGCAAAGGAAAAATTGTCTAAAACAATTATTCTGGTAAGTTTTTACAATTTATTCAGTCATAATCGGATTTGATTCTCTTAAGAAAGAAAAACACCGAGAAAATGTTTTATAATAAATATATTTTTTAAATGTTCCGTTAGTTAAAGCTGTTAATTAATAAACAGTATTAATTATAGTCGAAGTAATAAGTGGGCTCCTAATTATCAAAAAATGGGCATAATCGTATTTACTTGATAATCAATTATGCCTTTCCATTAAAGTATATCCTGGACATAGAATCTGATGTAGAAAACTCAGTCCTAGTTTAAACATTTTGCTTACCAAAATAAAAGTCGCATGAATTATTTGAAATAATTTGTTTAATAAAGTGCATTTTATTAAACTTTTTCTTTTGTTTGGTTTCTATTATTTCTCATTTAGTACATTTCCACCATCCAAAGGTAAGAGCATTTTTTTAAACAAGAAAATAACTTTGGCTTCATTTAACAAAAGTAAGGATTTTTTGTATACAATTAAATTTATTTTAAATTAACGATATTTTGATAATTAATTTGCACAAATATTATGCTTTTATAATAAAGATAATGAATAATATTTGCAATACATAGAATCAATACACAGGTTTTGCAATTTATTGCAAAGGACTGTTTTTTTTTTTTTTTAATTAGAGAAAGTGGTCAAATTCTGCTATAATACCGGGGATACTTCTTTATACTTAAATAAAGATGTAAACTTTATAGCTATAATAAAATTACTTGGTTAAATTGTTTGAATGCAGCTACTACTATGAAAATGTATCTACGGTAAGAGAATTTTAAGAAAATCTCTAAACATTCACAATAATAAACAACAAGTGAAATTAAAAAAAAAAAAAACGAACACAACTTACAGCTATATTTCATGTTTGAATCATCTGATTATCTTCATACAGCGGACTTTTAGATTTATCCTCTGCAGTCCTGGGCTTAGATGAAATGCTGGATATTTGCATATAACATATGATACATCGGATTTCCAGATTACCAGATGACATGCATTAGCTGCATTGGTCCTTATAAGTTTTCTAAAATATATAAACTTTTATTAAAATTTCATTTTAATTACTTTAAATATGCAACACTGCAACATTTTTATTTTAAAAATTTAAATGTATCTGCATTTTTATAACAGAATTTTTGATGGTAAAATTTTCCAAACATAAAATTTGAAAATGCAATAGATTTTAACCACAAAAGGATAAAAGGAAACCCTTAAAATAAAAGGATATTTCCCAATTAATTTTAAAAAATTCTGTTGCACTTTGATTTGAAGGACAAGTATGTAATAAGGTTGTCCTTCGTTATAAGTCTGTAGTTAGTACCTAAATCGGCCATGTTTAAAATTGTCAGTTACATTTTTCGTATTTTTTTTAATCGTGAATCAAAATCCTATATATAATATGATAGTTGGACAGGTAAAACATTGTTTTTTGAAATCAAAATCTATGTGCTCTAATCCTATAGGTAGTTAAAATTTTATAGAAGTTAGGTAATGGCATTCAGTCGATAGGTCTCGCTAGCCATAATGTAACAAAGAAAGTATTAAATTCTACACAAAACCCATACAAAGCCCAATTCAAATATTTTGTATGTCATGGATTATTTTAAACTGAAAAAGAGTAATGTTTTATCGTCAAACTGCAAATAAAATAAATCTTTCGTCTTTAAACGTTTTAAGGAAAAAACTTATTATTTTGAAATAAGGGGAGAATTTTATAATCGAATTCTGGGGTCATACCACTAAAGGGATATGAGAATCGATAATGTCTCAGAAAATGAATAAAAATTAGCCTCTTCAATAATTTTCGAAACAATTTTAAGTAATGTGATTACACTTATTAAAAACTAGTTTCATTAAAAATGTATTTGAAAAATACTTGTATAATACATATGTTTACACTGTGTTGAATTCACAAAAAATTGAAATGACATTCTATTTGCCATACAGTTTTGTATTTATGTGATATTCATTTAATTATTAGTGTTATTTTGACAAAATGTTAAGATAGTTTGAACATTAGATTCAGTGACTTACTGTATTAATCAGTTAAAACAACTTTCATAAAAACTATATATTAAATGCAATCTGTGACACTACATTTATTTACTGAGATATTTTATCAGTAATGAAGAATGCCATAGTGTCGGCAATGCACTGTTTTTTCTACAACCGCTAATTAAAAATACTAATTTATACTGCCAGTTGATGACCAAACAAGTACAGTGAATTATTTTAATATTGTTTTTCATGGTTTCGAATATTATAGGTGGGATAGATGTACATATCCCTTCCGTATGGTCTTTAAAAGGTTTTTTCCCTCTATATGAGGGAGCAACACACAAATATATCCAAGCCTTACTAGAGAATGGAACAATACCCAACGGGAGAGAGCACAATACGCTAACCAGGATGCAACCTTTGCAGCCGGCTTTAAGATGTCAGCTCGGTCGCATTGCAGTGTAAATGTGTTCTTATTTCGACTACTAATAACTTCATATAATATTATTACAATAAAAATACTAGCTTTTAATAACATTTTCAAGTGTAATAACTAACCACAAAATATTAACTAATAATAACTAATTACTAACCACGGATAGCATCCAATTACGGATAGCATCCGGCTTTAAGATGTCAGCTCGGTCGCATTGCAGTGTAAATGTGTTCTTATTTCGACTACTAATAACTTCATATAATATTATTACAATAAAAATACTAGCTTTTAATAACATTTTCAAGTGTAATATTTTCAATTAATAAATATTTTTATTTTATTATAGTATATATATATATATATATATATATATATATATATATATATGCACATATATATACACATATATATATACACACATATATATATACATATATATATATTTATATATATATATATATATATATATATATATATATATATATATATATATATACATATATATATATATATATTATTTTACTAGACTTTATTTTATAAATTTTTTAATTTAACAGAAAAAAAATTTTGATTTTCAGACTCATATGCTATTTGTAAAGTATTTCAAGTTCTAATTATCTTATAAATCTTAATTTTATATTAAATTGTTTAGATATGTATGTTCTAGAATTAATAAGAAATTAATTATTTTATAAATTTAACATCAATATCTATTTTTAACAATCATTCAAAATAAAAAAGCAATAAATATACAATTTTTAATTTCATTTAATCAAAAATATTGAAAATGTTGATTTTAATTTATTCTATAGATAAATATATATATAGAAATAGATAAGTAGAAAAAAGCCTCTAATTATTATAGATCAGCTCACATGAGCGTCAGCAGAATGTTAACAAGCTCCGGATATCCCATATACCTTAACATTATTTTGTTTATAACTCGCAATCTACTGAGAGTTTTTAAAAGTATTTTTAATATATTAATAAATAAAGGAAGAAATATAATCCGTTAGAAAATATTTCGATTTTCTGAACCTCTTAAAATCTCAACACCGAAAGTTTAATACCTACAATACTTCATTTACTTCATAGAAACAAATGAAAAAGATTTACAAAATAAAAACGCTTTTTATCAAAGAAAAATAGCCCTTTGATTGCAGAACTTTGATTCGATAAAGAGGTACACGCTTAGCTCATTTATTCGTCTCAATAATCCTATCGTATTTTTGACGAATTCAATCATGTTTGTAGGTACTCTGTTTACTCAAATATAGTTTCCTCGTAGAAATATGTAAAAATGATTTATTAAAATGCTTTATAAGAAGCAAAACCATTCATTTAAATGAAAATATTTCTATAAAAAGTATACAACTAGCTTATTTTGCATATTTTTTGAGCAAAAATCATTTTTAATTTTGGCAAATATTTATCAGTTAATACGTTTTTTGTTAACTCAAATAAAATTTTCTAAGTAGAAAGTAGTAAAAGTGATTTACTAAAAACACTTTATAAGAAGAAAAACCAATCATCTAAATGAAAACTTTTTCTATAGAGACGTATATGACTAGCCTTAATTTTTACTTCACTAGTTTGAAAAAAACTATTTTGAATTTTTTGACAATTTCTATCAGTTAATAGGTTCTTTGTTCACTTACATATAATTTTCTTCCGAGAAGAATGTAAAAAGATTTACAATATAAAACGCATCCATAAAAGGAAAAGCTATTATTTGAATGCAGAACTTTTCAATAAAGAAGTATGCGCCTAGCTTGCTTTTATTTTGGGGGGGGAGGGGCTAAAATCTTTTTGAATTTTTGGATGATATCTATCATTCTGTTGTCCTGTCAAATAAAATGTTCAATGTAAACAAAAGTAGTCTATAAAATACATTTTAATTTATAGAAATACGATCTTCCGAAAGAAACTAAATATTAGATAGTTATAAGCGTAAAGTTTCATCCTTTTCTCCTAGAAACATATTTACTAACTATCATCCATGAATATTAACAGAAATTTCTAAACGTAATAAGTGTGAATACTATTGCAATTAAAGATCAAATACCTCTGACATGATACGGGCTTCCTGATTTTTGCAGATTTGTTATCAATTGCACAGATGGAATTAATACAAGGCACCGGCATTTCGATCAGTAATAAAGAGTATGGCCCCACATATATTGGGTTATAAATTTATTCAATCCATCTATATTTAAATAATATTAATATTCGCTTCTTTAAATACAACTTATA
Organism: Pardosa pseudoannulata; assembly: GCA_032207245.1. Classification (NCBI taxonomy): domain Eukaryota; kingdom Metazoa; phylum Arthropoda; class Arachnida; order Araneae; family Lycosidae; genus Pardosa; species Pardosa pseudoannulata. Next base: position 22,180,401 of record CM063503.1, on the reverse strand, counting down.
CTATTTAATTATGAATAATATTTCAAAATGTCATGTTGAAAGAAAAATTTTAAAAGTTCATTTCAGGTATTTTTACTATTCATGATGAAAACTTAATATATGCTTACTGTATTAACAAAAATTTATTTAACAAAGAGTAGATAATTTTTTGTGATTTCTACAGCAACTTCTAAAACTTAGTTTATTAATAATGCAAAACACTGTCACTAGAGTCAGTAATATTTAATATTATCTTATATTCCCATTTTTAACTAATTTAAGTCAACTTCTTTTGAAACAATAATATCTGAATATTTTAAAATTTTAAGAGCATGTAACATTTTAAAATATAATACTAAGAGGACAATTTAAGAAATTTTAACTCATTTGCGAAATTTAAAAATAGCCCTTTGATTGCAGAACTTTGATTCGATAAAGAGGTACACGCTTAGCTCATTTATTCGTCTCAATAATCCTATCGTATTTTTGACGAATTCAATCATGTTTGTAGGTACTCTGTTTACTCAAATATAGTTTCCTTCGTAGAAAGAAGTAAAGATGAGTTACTAAAATGCTTTATAAGTAGCAAAACCATTCATTTAAATGAAAAATTTCTATAAAAAGTATAAAAGTATTTTTTTAAGCAAAAATCATTTTTAATTTTGGCAAATTTTATCAGTTAATACGTTTTTTGTTAACTCAAATAAAATTTCCTTCGTAGAAAGTAGTAAAAGTGATTTATTAAAAACACTTTATAAGAAGAAAAACCAATCATCTAAATGAAAACTTTTTCTATAAAGAAGTATATGACTAGACTTAATTTATCCTTCACTAGTTTCAAAAAACTATTTTGAATTTTTTGACGATTTCTATCAGTTAATAGGCTCTTTGCTCACTTACATATAATTTTCTTCAGAGAAGAAAGTACAAAGATTTACAATATAAAACACTTCCAAAGAAAGAAAAAGCTATTATTTGAATGCAGAACTTTTCAATAAAAAAGTATATGCCTAGTTTGCTTTTTTTTTGGGGGGGGGCTAAAATCATTTTGAATTTTTGGATTAGATCTATCATTTTGAAATCCCTTCAGATAAAATGTTCAATGTAAGCAAGAGTAGTATATCAAATACATTAAAAAGATCTTTCGAAAGAATCTAAATATTAGAAAGTTATATGCGTAGAAAGTTTCATCATTTTCTCCTAGAAACATATTTACTAACTATCCTCCATAAATATTAACAGAAATTTCTAAACGTAATAAGTGTGAATACTATTGTAATTAAAGATCAAATACCTCTGACACGATACGGGCTTCCTGATTTTTGCAGATTTGTTATCAATTGCACAGATGGAATTAATACAAGGCACCGGCATTTCAATCAGTAATAAAAAGTATAACCCCACATATATTAGGTTATAGAGTTATTCAACTAATCTACCTTTAAATATTATTAATATTCGCTTATTTAAATACTACATATAATACTTAACTATGAATGATAATTCAAAATGTCCTCTATAAAGAAAAATTTTAGAAGTTTTTTGTCATTTAAGGGATTTTTACTTTTCATGATGAAAAGTTAATATATGCTTACTGTATTAAAAAAAAATTATTTAACTAAGAGTAGATAATATTTTTGTGGTTATTACTGCAAATTCAAAAACTTAGTTTTTTCATAATGCAAAAACACTGCCACTAGAGTCACTAATATTTAGTATTATCCTATATGCCCATTTTTAACTAATTTAAATCAACTTCTCTGGAAACAATAATAATATTTAAATATTTTACAATTTTAAGCTACATATAATATTTTAAAATATAATACTAAGAGAATAATTTAAGAAATTTTAACTCATTTGCGAAATTTTTACTTCTATGATGTAGTGGAATTTATATTCAATATATAAAAATACATTCCTTAAACAAATATTTAAAATTATTTTTCGATGTCTACTGTAAATTTAATCTCTTGTCTAATGTAACTTTCGATTGATTTGTTTATTCAAAATACTTACACACTAAAATTGTATTGTAACTAAGCAATCTTAAAGATTTCAAAATGTAATAAGTTTAATATAATACGTTAATAATTACTTATGCATTTTAAAATTAGTTAACACTGACAAACTTTTTAAAGTCTGAATACTGATACAGTGTTCTAGAAAGTATCTTTCGAGTCTACAGAATATAAAATACTTTCAGCACATCTAAAAAACCTTTTAATGTACATCATATTCTGGAAACTAAAAGTTTAATGAAATGGCTTTCTCTTCCTTGTACTAAATTGTACCAAAATATAACTATTTTTAATAAATGAATTAATGTTTAAATAAATTTTACACTAAATAAGCAAATGAAGTTTTTTATGTGTTGAAGTGAGAATTTTATTTCATGCATATTTCTATACATAAAAGTAAATAAAACGACAGTACTTCAGGAGACGTAATATCAATCGAGACTTATTTTACATCAGTGCATCCATCTCACTCCAAATGAAACAAATGCAATTCACTCATCTGCAAGATTAAATTTTGAAATATGAATATAATAAACAAGAATCCCGTATTAAATTAAAATAAAATATTTCTGTCCAGTTCATCAAAACAAACCTTTAATAGGATATGCCATTGTAAATCAAAGAAAAAAAAATATAGCTTTTAGTTCACATAATAAAATGTAAAATTAGCTTCTAATTGGTATAAAAAATTCATTTCTAATTCATATATTTTAAGAGTTTTTTTGAGTGTAAGTAGATCTCTATTTTTTCATTTGATGTATAGATTTTATGTTTTATAAAAATATACTGTTTCATGTAGCAAAACTAAATACGTTAAGTTAGATACTTAGTTATGATCTAAGAAAAAGTTTATTTCAAAAACAGCAGAAATTTTTAACGAAATTTTTTCAGGCCAAAAGGTGTACTATGTATCGCTAAAATTAGTTTTTCTCGGCGGGAGAAGGAATCCTTTGAATTGGAGATTATATATGAATTACTTGAATTTATCTGAATTTGCAATAATAGATGTTAATCAAGCCCTGATATTTTTTTCTCATTTTTAATTTCCCATAGCAGTACATATATGTACAAAATAGTATTCTCAAGGTGAGAAACATGAAATAAATAGAAAAAAAATATTTGTTACTTTCTTCATACAAACCAATTAGTTTAAATAAAAAACATACCTTACAGAACTGCTTATATTTATCTGCGTTTTTTAGTCCAATAGTTATTGTACTATTACAGACTCGTGTTTAAAACCTTGTAAATAATGAAACGTGAAAAATAAGAAATTAATTGGTTTGTAGAATTAAATAACCTTCACGAGTGGCATACGCGCAAGATAAGAAAGTCCTTTTTTAAACAAATTGGGAAATGGGTAAACACAAAAGCAAAAAAGAAATTACATCCATACCATACATCACAATTCATAAAAATAATGAATAAAAATGGTAAATGTAAATCAACAGTGTTCAAATATTTTTAAGTTATACAGTATCTATGCCTTTGCTATCTTTTAACTGTTTTTATGATCTAATTATATGAAAATAATTACAATCTCTGTTTTTCGTTGATGTGTTATTAACCAGTAATAATTTGTTTTTATTGACATTCAAAGAAGAACGTATATTTAACAATGATAACTGCATTTTTCAGATTTTACTATAATATTATACTTATTATACAACTTCCATTATACTAATTAAAATAGTGTAATGTTTAATTAATAAAAAAAAGAATAAATACTTCTAAATTTAAATTTTTCAAATTTTGCTATAACCTAGGGAAACCTTAATACTTTTCACTTAAGTAATGAGCTCTGTATTTCATTGAATTTCTTTTTTTCTGTGAAAATTATTAATCATGGTGTGAGTACTTTTAAAAAATTAATATTAATAACATCCTTTTATAAAAAGTATAATAGTTTTTATCTTTTACGTAAGGTATAATTAATTATCACAAATAATATAAAATTTATCTTGATGCATTAAAATTAATATTAATATAAAAACAAAATCCTTGAAGTGACTACGGAATGGTTAAAATACAGAAATATAAAAGGAAAAATATAAAATAAAGGCTTTGAATTGTCTATATAATATCAAAAAACAATACTACTTAATGCATAATTAAATTTAATATTTGATATATGAAAATTAGATTAATGTAAAAATGTATACGTTAAATACTAAGTACTTATGTTTAAAATACTAAGATGTGCAAATAACTAAAACATGAACCATATAATTACTTAATTTTGTTAGTTTTAATCACACAACATTTCAGCTTCTTTGCAAACGTTCAAATAAAATATTATATTTTCGTTTTTGTCACTAAGTCATTTTTTTTAAGTATTTTAAAATTTTAAATGTAATGAAATTTTCTGTCGGTAAATGACTAAGTTTGTTATTCATTACTGAATATAAAAATAAGCTTAATTGAATGAATATACAAAGGTATCACAGAAAATTTAAATTAACTTATCAGATGGTATATGTATAATTAATAATTTACCAAATGTCTGCAACTTTACTAAAAATAAAATTTATCATTGTTGCTTTTATTCTATTACTTTTAATGATAATTAGAAATTATTATCTTTTGTTCTGTTGTTAATGTAATTAGCTCAAAATGTTTTTAATATTTAAAAATCTTTCAAGTATAAATATGTTTTAAAGTTGCTAGCAAAACTAATTCTCAATTACAAACTTAATTGAAATATAAAAATAACATTGAGTGATTTCAATTTGAAATTAAAAATCCACTAAAGTTGCATTTTTCAACTCTAAAGATTAACAAATATAATCTATCAACATTTGTGAATGTGAAAATTTGTAGTCTACAAATACATTGAAAATGAACTAGATAAAAAAAAAACTAATGCAAAATTTCTAAAATTTCATATATAATATTGTTTGTAATAAATTTTCAGTGCACAAACTTCAAGAATAATAAATTTTATACACCCTATATTTCATTATTAGCTTATGTAACTTGAAGTTATTGTAATATGTAAAACTCGCTGAAATATAAATATATTTTTACATAGCTTGCACAGTTAGTTCTCCATTAGACACTTTTTTGAAATGTAAAATTACGTTGAAAGAGTTGAATTTTAATAAAATAAATCCTCTAAATATGTCTTCCTATTTGACAAACGCATTGCAGGTAAACTAAATAAAAAATCTAATGTAAAACTTTCTAAAATATGCTATATAATATTACTTCTAATGATTTTCATTTGCACAAAATTTGAAGAGCAGTCACCTTTTTACAGCCCATATTTGATATTTAGCGCAATTAACTCTATCTATTATTTAATAGTGTTTAATATTTCAAACGAAACTATGAGGGATGAATAAAAATGCTTTATGTAGCTGGCAAAACACGAGCTCCGAGCACGTTACGAAATGACCTCTATTTATTAACAATTATCGTAATGGCTGTAATGCGGGCTCTCACCTGCTGATATGTATAAATATGTGCGATGCTTCCAAAGCTTCACATCACAACCTCTTCAGCTCTAGAACTGTCTCAAGCTTATTATTTTCCTAGCTGAAATGTATTTCGCTGCTGTATTAACCCTTCTCTTCGTATCTGAAGCTCTTGCTTTGAAATACACGGACTGTGGTAAGTTATGTTTTCTTCCCTCCATTCAAAATACATTACTATAGAATTCTTTTACTTACCCTTCCTAAGTCGTTGGTAAATACGCTTACCACTAAAGTCACTGTATTTAAATGTCATTGGTAATCCTCTTTGCACATCTAGATATATCTAGCCATTTATTAATAACTTCAGAAATAACAAAAAAATTAATAAACGTTTTGATCTTATAACATAGTTTTAAGAATAAATATCAGCTATGAAGGGAGAAGGGAAGACATGAGGATGTAATTTTCTTCTCTCATAACTATTCTTTCATTTTATTTATTTATTTTAATTCAATATATATTCTTTTTTACCCTCAGTGGTAAACAGCTCTTCCTAAGGATTAGACTTACCGTTGAATAACAGGCTTTTGTACCGTAAGCTTTTTCCCCGTTGGATTCCTAAGGATTAGTCTAAGTCGTTGGTAAATACACTTACCACTAAAATCACTATATTTAAATGTCATTGGTAATCCTCTTTGCATATCTAGATATATCTGCCCTTTATTAATAACTTTAAAAATAACAAAAAATAATAATAAACGTTTTAATCTTATAATTTTAAGAATAAATAAATATCAACTGTGAAGGAAGAAGGGAAGACATTAGGATGACTTTTCTTCTCTCATAAGAATCCTTTCATTTGATTCATTTATGTTAGTTCAATATATATTCTTTTTTTACCATCGATGGTAAACAACTCTCCGTAAGGATTAGGCTTTGAGATGTTTACCACGAAACAATTCACTCCGCAACAATAAATCAAAACCAAAAAGGCGAAAGTAATCATAATTGGTTCCTTAAAAATGTCCAATGTTTAAAATGAATTAAATCAAATTTCTTGAAGAAGGTATAATACTACCTTTTACAGTATTAAAGTAAGCGAAAAAGGTTAAAGCTAGCGAAAAAAGGTTTAAAAAGTTAACCAAAACTAAAACGAAGCCCTATATTTGGTAATGTTAATTGGGTGTCAAAGTAATATTTAGAATAATATTAATAGCAACTTTAATATTATATAAAATTTTACCTTTAAGAATTTTACTTTTGATAATGTTTACAATTTGTATCTTAAGAAACAATTATATTTGTGATTTATTGATATTTAAATACGTGTTCTAATATCCAATTTGTCTTTCGAAATTAAATAAAATTTTATATATACTTTAATGGGTCACAAACATTTGTTCATCAAATAAAAACAAAATTCGACCCAAAAGTATTACGCTATAAAGGGTATTTTATTAGTTAATTTAATACAAAATACTGCAACTTATATTATCATGATAAGGAAACTCATGATATATAATTTTTCTTCCCGAAGGCTCTAAATCTGGAAGAATCATTGACGTTCGTCTTACTGGATGTGAGGATTCTGATGTTTGTGAGCTGAAAAGAGGAGAGACATACACCTACGGACTTTCATTCGAATCCCGTAAGTAAAATTTTTATTTGAATAATACTAACCCATTAATACCTTAATTATTTATTTCTAATTTAGATTCCGAAATATCACACAGCTAAAACATTATGAATTCCTGAGACTTCAAACTATATTTCTAATAGTAAATAAAGTTATTCCTTGAGTTACTTTTAAAATTATAGTTCGTCCTCACTTTGAGATTGACTGTAACCTTAATTACAGGGTCAAATATTGCTTCTAAATTTATATTCAGGAATATTTCAAGTCTAAGTTATTATAAAATCTGAGAGTATACTTTGGAAAGTAAATAAAATTATCTCCTGAGTTATATTATCCTTTAAAATTACAGCCCGTTGTCATGTAAGGAGCAGCTGTAATATTAGAAACTTGAAGATGGCAATTAAAAAAATCAGGATTGTATATTTAATTAGAATCAGTCTTTTTGTGCTTATCTTTTTGTTGGGATAACTTTGAGATTAGAAGCTTATATTTATTTAAAAATATTTATTAAGTTTTAAATTATATTTTTAACTTTAATAACCCACTTAGTAGAAAACATAAGTAGGTAAGGTAGATAAATAAATAAAACTAAAACATACCGCATCTCAATATGTTCAATACAGTGTATTCTTGAAATATGCAACACCAGTTTCCATCGTTTCATACTATCAAATTTTGATAAAGAAGCAAATTTTGAGAAAAACAACTTTAAATGTCAATTGTTATTCGAAAATATAATTACCATAATGAACAATAAGTATTTACAATAATGCAATGTAACTTTGTGGTAGAATCTGTACCCTGTAAGGGGATCAAACAAGTAGAAACACTGTGATTGTCATGGATTATCGTAGCCGTAAGGAATCGGTTTTAATCATTCGGTCAGTTATCAGTTTTTATGTTCTTAGATTTCTAGAGACGCTCTGAATTCATCCTCTAATCTACATTAGGATTTTAAAGTCTTTTAAGTAAATAATCCTACTTTTTTAACCGTAATATTTATAAGAAAATCGAATAGCATATTAGCAAAAAATGAGGAAAAATACCCGGGTATACTTTAATAACTATAATTTCTTAACGAAAGAAAATTTTAACACATTACGTTATACTTTAAGCAATACGCTTATTTAAAATCAAGAGGAAAATTGACATTGAATTTATAACCGGATACAAAAATTATACTCTATTGCATTCTACTGTTAAATTATTTATATTTTGTTGATATACTTTTATTTTTCTCAAATAAGAGCAATATTCAACATTTAAAAAAAAATATTTGACATCTTCTTACTTAAAAAAAATTACATAATATTTCATAACATATACTTTAGGTAGTTGACTTTAATTACATTACATCTGTAGGTAATATAAATTTGAAAATTTCTAGATACTTTAAAAATGTACATACTTTATATCATTGAAAATATATCTATTATATCTACAATTACAATTTTTATTCATTTCCTACATTAAACAGCTCGAGTTAAAAGAAAATGTGTCAGTTTTAAATATCACATTGCATGTAAAATAACTTCAATGATTTTGAAAATTTATTATTTGAAATTGTGATAATTGCAAAAATGGAATAATTTCTATCTCATTTTTGGCAGTGACTGATAGCGAAAATGTAAAAGCTCATGTATATGGAATTGTTGGAGGAGTAACTATGCCTTATCCTTTGCCAAACCCTAATGCTTGTGAAACCGAGGATATTGAGTGCCCTATTCAAAATGGAAAAATTTATGATTTTGAAAACACCTTTGATGTCCGCCAGTCTTACCCAGCTGTAAGTATTTCATTTCTTAAATCTTCGCTTATTTCATAAAATCAGTTATTACCCGAAAGCTCTGCCGTAAATCTCATGGAAAGGAAGACAGTTAATTTTCAGGGATTGGAGAGAATTGGTTGGGATTTATAAAAAAATAAACGACATTGATCACAAAGTAGGAGATATCTCTTATACCATATATTCATTACATACTGAATGAAATAAATATAGGAATTTATACATTATTGTACATAGAATAAGTCCAAGTTTAATGATTGCAATAATTTCTTCATTACATCTATGTGCATTTAGCGATGAATTCTGAATTCCTTACTTTACTAGAAAGAAAAAAAAGCATGTTTTGGTGATAGAAATTTTAAAAAATACAAAATCTTTCTAAATACTTGATATCCGATTGTAATAGGCAGTAATTATGTACATTTGTAGTAATAAAAAATGGAATTCTCGTTATTTAAAGCTCCAAGTATAAAATTTTACCCGGTGGTTCAAGTTAATACTCCATATGCTGGCAGGTTTCTACCAGCATGTGTGATTGAACTCTTAAGCATTACATTACACTTTTTCTTCCACTTACCGTAAGATTGATTACTATACAATGAATAAAGTGGTTATGAAGTGGTAATAAGAAGTGTCCTTTTATGATAAGAGTTCTTCTGGACTATCTGAGAGGGTAAAGGCATATGTTATTCAGTAAAACCAAACCTGCATAGGTATTAGAATGAAAACTACTACTACTTGAAAGTACTTCAAAATATGTTTCAAACAAATAAATCATTTGTTTGTCTCTAGTAAAGAGAAATATTATTTTCGCAAATATAAATCTTCAATTTTTAGTTTTTTCAGTTGTATTAATACAAACTTGTTTTACTAAAATTCGATTAAATTCAATTGTTTTGATGCATCCTCTAGTAACAATATAATACATTATAATGGAATTAAACTCACAAGCGTGATTAAATTAATCATTGTTCATTATTTTCCATAAGATAGATCCTTATGTAATGGATTAACAAGGTATGAAAGTAACGAGAAATGTAATTTTAGGTCAAGAATTTTTCTAAACCTTCTAAAATCATAATCTAATGAAAAACATAATGTTATTCGATGCATCCGCTAGTAACATCATAATGGGATTGAACTCGTAAGCGTGATGAAATTAATCATTGTTCATTATTGTCTGTAAGATAGATCTTTATGTAATGGATTAACAAGGTA
>CM063503.1:22150345-22165345 GCA_032207245.1 Pardosa pseudoannulata | reverse complement strand
TATTACTATGAGTGAATATAAATGGTAATACATTTTTAAAATGCTATCAATACTATAATTGCATTCATATTTACGTATGGGATACCGGATGAAGTATTCAAAGTTTAAAAATGTTAGAATAGGGGTCGCTAAACTTATGAAGGCTAGGATGTGTCGTACCTTTTTTAAATATTATCTTGAGTAAATATAAATAGAAATAAATTTTAAAATCTTATTCATATTATAATTTCATTCATATTAACGCAAGGGAATCTGGTACCGAATTTAAATACGGTTTTCGAAGTTTAAAAGTGTAGTAGCTGTGATAAATAATATGTTGACTATATTTTGCCTGAAAGACGCTTTTGTCTACATAATAGTATTAAATATTGGAAAGGGCTTCGATTGCCTTTTTTTTTTCGAATATTTTTGTAGGCTTTTATTTTCCTTTTTAAGGGTAATGAATTAAAGATATATTTAAGGAACTTTAAAATTATACAACGGAAGAGTAATGTTGTGTTATTCTGGATATCTCCCTGTGAGTAATTTGTCTGGAGTAAACACAGAAATAAAGCATGCACATATCATAAATGAAAACTTCCTATTTTTATTATCATTCATTAAGGACATGACTATTGCAAAAAGAATCTGATGAAGTGTTAACGAAATTTCTATAGAAAAAGCGCGATTTCTGCGATTTACCATTTTTACTCTCGCATTCACAGGTATATCTTGAGCAGTATATCAGAAAGTAAAATTGAACAGAAAAAAAATGAAATGTTGCAATAAGAGCGAATAGTTTACACCCCCCCACCCCCGAATAGTATCGACTTTTTACCTTACATGCTCTCTCTTGTCATGTGACCAAACACATACGCCAATGAAACATGTTTAGAAAATGGAAAAGTTAGATAAACTATTGCTATTCTTTTCTTATGAATTATTTCAAATAAAAATGAACATATATGAGTAAAATTACATATATTGGGTCATACTGGCCCAAACCATACATTAGGTATAACTTTAAGAATATTTCTTCAAGGTGCAAATGAACATAAATCCTTCTAGAAGTACATAATTATATTATTTACCCACAAAGTCAAGAAATCTCATGAAATTATCCCTGTGCTATATTTTTATGAAAATATAAATTTTATTTTGGGTCATATTGACCCGCACAGAACAGCAGAATTAAGAGTAGTTTTTACAAAGTTTTCATCTAACATTTTTTTCAAGATGAAAATTTAATGATAAATTTATATAAAATATAGGTCTCCTCAAATTGTTTAATTGTTAATTTAATTTTCATTTTATTGCATTTTTCGCAAAATTTGCAGAAACAAAAGTTTTAGAAGAATGAAGCGACATGAGTATGTAATATATTAACCTTATAAAATGCAAAAAAGTTAGTGTTATTTCGAATTTTTTTTAATTTTCTAAAAAATAAAAATTATTTAATTTAGGAATTATCTCATTGTTGAACTCTAAGAGAATAAATTTTACTACATTTAATTTTATATTAAATTATTGAATTTACTTTAAAAGATTATGTATATTTTTAATGTTCGTAACACATATTTTAAACTAACATCTCGTTCAATATTTTAAATGCTTCTGAATATTTCGTATTTTTGTTATATAAATAACTTGTTTAATCCATAAATTATCGTTCAAGGCCAATGTTTGCAGAATAATTCATTTAATTGACTTCGTTAAATAGAAGATCATTATATGAAGGCATGTGTACTTAATTACAGAACAAAATCATACTGATACGGGAAGAATGGTATCAACTCACATTTTCCTCAACAGAATGGTTTACCACAATGAAGGATAAATAGAATATAATTACAAAACTTTATATAATTACTTACGCTTGTACATATTTACCTATTCATTTATATTTTAAATTTATTTAAGCGTTGCAATTTATTTAGCTGCAAATAAGGCTTCAATTATATTTAACATACTGCAGTCAAAATCATTTCTGAAAAAAAAAAACTTTTGTTCGCATTCTAAAATGTCTTCTTTCTAATTAAATAAATCAATTCATGTATTAATGATACATTGAAAGCATATTCATAAGTAGCATAGTTTTCAAAAGTTTAATTTATTCATGTGATAAAAATAACAGTGAATCAATAGTAAATTTTCTAATAATTGAGTAAAAGATGCGAGTTATGTTGCTTCAAATTTTCTTTTGTTTCAGTTCTGTTAACTCTGGAAAAGTTTCCATCATGACTGTACAATTAATCACTAATGAAACTCATTAGATTCGTGCATCATGTTTCGTGGTGACTCCGTAATCAAATTATTATGAAATAATTTTATTACTTTCTTGGCAGACTAATGCCGCGTACTACGTTTTAGCTAATGAGGCTCAGGGCAGCTAACAGACTACCATTTCAAAGTTCTTCCAAAATAATTAGAAGTAATTTATTTGGATTTTTTTAATGACAAACGTAATTGAAGAAATTGATGTAGCTATCTTACTTAACATATGTAAAGTGATATCTTAAGAAATTTTCGAAATTTCTAAAGTATTTCAGGTTGATAATAAAGATTATTTACTTTTAATTTTAGTTAATAAGGATCAAGAGGAACATTCTTGTAATACTAATTTCTTTTCATGACATTAACTATTCAAATTTATTCCGGATACCACAGTTTTAATCGCAACAGACATTATCCACATTTTAATTCTAAGAATATTAACAATAGTTAATAGAATTTTATTCTTAAGTAAATCACATATTTAAGATATCTTAAATCAGGATTATCAAACTATACATCTTTTAACTATATAGCAGTACAGGAAATAAAGCAATTGTATAGCAACATATCAGTAATAACAAAATTAAGGCTCAAATAGATGTTTGATTTTCTTTGTATTTTTGCATAACGTTGGCTTTGGTTTCTAAACTATAGCCTGATTATAAAGTTGTACCTTCTCGTATACATTTAAACTGCATTTTTAGAATAAGCATAAATGAAGTGTCTAGATAATATATATAGTAAATCAAATTCTATGTAAATATTATTGAAGACATTCTTTAAAAATTTCACTAATCCATTTTTTCATTGTCTTCCTATATATTTTGACTTGTCCCTCGCTTCATTAAATAACCACATCCGTTCTTGATCTGAATCAGGTGGTTTTTAGTGAGTGAGGTTCCATATCAGTGAATGCCCCTTCAATAAGGCTCTCAGTGATGCAACTTTCGGATGTCCGGAGTTGTTCGTGATCCTTTCAACTATTTTACAGACATATAAGTTCAAAGATTTCAAATCTGGTCTGTGAAAGACCAAATTCTCTTGACAGAAACATGTCAACGCTGTCCGACATCCGACAACCATTTTTGCACCAAATGACTTGTGCAGTTGGACGAAAAACTTCTACGGCTCTTTGTACTTTGCAATGACATCATAAGCAGTCGATATCGGGTGCTTGTAGAACTAAATGATTTCTGTATCAGAGAGCCATCACGATAGTTGTAACTCTTCGGTTATACTTGGTTTGAACATTGCGACTGTTTCAAGGTTATTTTATCTTAAAATATGCGCCAAGCTGTTTGAAGATTATCGTGATATCTGCCTTCGGTATAAATCGGAGATAATTTCAAATTATATTTTCTCTGGATTTTGGCCCTCTATTTAGTATTTTGAAATCATTATTTAAACATGATACTTACATATGCCAGGATTTAGGCATATATACTCACAATAACATAAAAGTGGGAATGCCCTGTTTCGTATATGGGTGGCAGTTATCATAACACAACATAGTTTATGGCCTATTAACATCCCTTATACTCATTATTATTGTCTACGTATCTTCCCTGTGTACTTCTTTTTTATGTATCTTTTCTTGTATGCTTATTAGTTTCTTAGTTTCTTTTTGTTGTATACTTATTTTATTTTCTATGTACCTCTTGTTGAATAGTTGTTTTATTCTAAGTATACCACTTCGTTTCCAAACCATTCTTCTACTTGACGATCTCTCAAGTGTCCAAAAATGAATAATTTTTATTTACTTTGTGTTATTTTGCTTTCAAATACTGTTAATCCTCAAGATTTTTTTAAAAATATTGCAAATAAAGTTTAGGTTTCCTTATGAAAAAGTTGGTAATTCAAGAATAGAAAATAAAATTAGATCTTAACTAAGCTTAGCATATTCCACTAATATTTAGCAGTATCGTATCAGAACTTTTACAGCAAAAACAAATTTTTGTTTATATCATTTTTTTCAAGGTTAAAAGCTAATTGCACATGAATGAAGAAAGGAAGTTTTTACATATTTACATTCAATGGATATCAAAAATTGTGTTAAAAAATCAAAAGAAAAAAGTTATTAAAAATTTACAGCGTTTAAAAGGATGTTTGACTAATGCATTAATTTTAATTTGTTTGTGATGACCGACGAAAAGATAACACTATTAAAGAGATAGCTGTAAGGAAGTAGCTGCAATACATTTCATCATCAGTGGATTAAACTAGTTGACTCTGTTTTCCAAAAAAAAGTGTTACTTCATATTTTTAATGAAAAAGTTAAAGTGGATTACGATAACTTAATAAAAATATCCATTCAAAACGAAATAAAAAATGTTTATTAAAAGGGGAAATTGATTAAAAAAATTGAAAAATCCTTTATTTTTAGGTTTAACAAGTTCAAATTAATATTCTTGTATTTTTTTTACAGATTTTTTTCAGTATGTGTTTCTAAGTGACTAGTATTTTTCTTTATTTTAATGGGAATAATAAAATTTAATGTTTGAAAAAAATTCTAAGGCTATTTTTTCACGTTACAAATGATAATTCATTTTGAATTTATGAGGATTTTTTTTTTTTTTGCATTGCGTAGTATTTTTTATGCTTAGCGTCAAAATATTGTGTTTTTTCTATAATTATATTTTTGTGGAGCAGCGATCAAAATTAAAATTTACAAACTAGAAAGAGATTAAAAAAAACTTTGTTGAAGAAATGTTAAAAAAAAATACTTTTCCTGCAAGCGAAAAAAAAGCTTTTTTTATTTTATTTGAGTGAGCCTTCTCTATAATTATACCTTAACTGAGATATTAATCAATTTAGACACTGCTAATAAAAAAAAATTGTCAGTTTATGATATACTTCATTATTTAATAAATATAAGTCAAGGGTTAGCAATGTTAAAAATCAGAGTCTTGAAACTTTTTTACACTTTTTTCTTATAAATATATAACACTAAGATAAATCTTTCTGTAATATTACATATTTAGATAACGAATTATTTACTGTAGTTTCTAAGAACGCATTTAAATACTTAAAATTAACGCTTTCGCCTCTGGCGTTTGAGAGTAAAGTGCTAGGGAGTATGATACTGTTAGTATAATACGAAATTTCTTTTTTTTCTATGGTAGATTCTTACAGAAAATTCACCATTTTAACATTGGAAGTTGAACGTTAATTCTGTAAGAATTTACTTGTGAATGTGTAATAATATAGTAGGTGATTTAAAAGTTTTGTTTGAGGTCTTTGCTACAGTGTGTAAGCAAATTAGCAGGTCGATGATTTATGTATACAACCAAATGTCTCTCAAAGGAATAGTTACCATAATCTTTAAATGTAAGAGTTTCATGTTTATTCATTTCAAGAATCCGGATGTTTCTGTCACTTGTTGAACCAGTTCTGCGAAAGCCTGGAGGTAATACGGCATGCAATGTAGGCGAAACTCCCGAAAAAAACTAGGAATTGGTGTGATTCTGTTTCCTGATAAATCATGTCCCAATATAGCAAATCACGGCCAAGATCAAGATATGGGTCATTACGGAGTAGCTAGTGGTGGGAAATTCATCACTTTCACAATGCACAGGTTCCAAATAGGAAATTTTGCAGAGTCGTAGCATGTTTTGAATCAAAAAGATTAAAAAGGAGTGAGAGGTCTGAATTCGTTCTCACAACAAAGCTCTGAATACCAACTCGCTGTTTAATTAGAAGATTAATAAGACTATCCTTTGAATTTGATGCTTAGGAAAACTATTTAGAAACTTGCATTCAGGAAAAAATGGACCGGAAACGAATTGCTCGAGCTCGTTCAGGAACACCATCTCAAAATGCAGAAGTTGTAATTACTAAAGTGGGATAGTCTCTATTCGATTTTCACTCTTTCATTCACTATAAAAGTCTTTGGAAAGTTGATGATTCCTGTTGAGCGTAGGAGTGAAGCCATCAGTTTCGGACTTCTTCAAGAGAAAAAAGCGGGATCTTGCCAAAGGGGTATATTCAACCAGGTGAGACAGGGGATTATTGCATCAATTTGCAAGATCATTTTGCATGACTGTCATATCAATAAATCTAAACTGTGAAGCCCTCGAAAGGAAACTATGATAGTACCTTACAAAAAAATTATTTTCAGTGGATTGGGGTATTATGAATTAGGTCTAAATTAAAAAATATATTACTTGTATTTTAATTAACAAATTAAAATGAACATTAACGTGAATATTTTGTATAAATGGAGCTTTTCCTGAAAGCTGTATAGACTAACCCATTTGAACAACAAAAAGTCAAGAAAAGAACTTTCGTAGGTTTATTAATTGTAAAATGTGGCAATAAATAAGGAAAAATTAAGAAGCATGTCATCTTTAACATTCATCGTTATATTGATAAAAGAAATTAACCATATGTTCCTCTTTACACTTCATACACTGGTTTCAATATACAATATAAAGTCTTTAAAATAATAACACGACGTGTACTTCCGTGGTAAAACTTTTAATTACAGCTTAATAGATCCATTAAAATTTGAAGCTCTTAATATCGTCTTTTTTTGTGCGTAATTTATAAACATAAGAAGATATCGTAAAAATTTAATTATTAGTAAAAATAATTTTTATTTATTACTTTTAAAGGTTTTCTACAGAGTCACCATTTAGAGCTATACATGTCTTCTAAAATTTATTGAAATTTTCAATGCAATCATTCTATGATAAAACTCCAAGATTCTACCTTCTCCATACTGCGGCTTACTACGACTTATGGCTTGTTGACACAAAAGAAATCGACATGCAATTTATAACGTTTTGTACATTGTTTAATTTGCTTAAAAGTTATCCAGATAGTTAGGTTATTCTTTGGTAATAATTAAAACTTTACGACTTGTATATGCAATTTCATGCACAAGCGAATGGCAGAAAAAAAATGAATACATGTTTTGAATTTTTAGAAATTTAGTTGAGCCTAAAATATATTTGATTCCCCATTGTTAAAGGCAAAGATAGCTTAACATTCAGTAAAACATATTTTTAAGTCTACATCTTTTAAGATGCAGAAGGTTGAAATCATATTAATTTAATTTTTATTAGCAAGAACTGAAAGAAAAAGATATATTGCTGTTTGACCACTTAACAAATATGTCACAAGAATTTTTGGTAATTAGATTTACTTTTATTTTGCCAACAGCTTTTACAGCCAAGTCTCCTCAAAAGCGCAGTGACTTTATACTGCTATTTAAATGTAACACGAACCAAAAATCTTGATAAATCTCCCACAACGTGGTTTCCATATAATGATTTTCTTACACAAACAAAAATTTATCTAATCACCTATTCTATGTGGTTCTTTTTCTGTTACCATTTTCACATTTATTGGGTATTTCCGTTTAAAGGAATCAAGGATTTTCACTATAATGAGCTCTCTTTTAATTTATGATAAAATTACATTATTTCCATGTTTGTCCGTGCATGACATAAAACTGTTGAACGCATCCAGTTATCCGAAAATTATTGCAACAGACTCGAGATCAAAATATGCTATGTTTAATCTCATATGCATCAAGTTGCACTTATTCTATGTGGGGTTTCTCAGTTTCCTTTTTCACATTTATGAGGTATTCCCATTCAAGGATTCGGGGAATTTTGCTAGAATGAGCAAATAAAAGATCTCTTTTAATTTATATGATAAAATTATTATGTCTTCCATGTCCTTAAGAACATCACATAAGACTAATAAACGCATCAAAACGCATATTTTAATTTTTTTTTTTTTTTGCAATCGACCCTAGATCAAATAGGCTATGTTTAATCTCATATGCATAAAGCTGGATGGACAATTGATTTGTTTATAATTTTATTATATAAGCTATGTATTCTATTCAATAAACTGAAATTTAAATTAGTAAAACTCTAGATATTCATTTCTGTTATTAAACTTCATTTATTAGTCCTACCAATGCTTAACACTTTAATAGTGAAGATTTGTTATAGATTTCAATATATTCGATTTATGTACAGTTAACTTATTTCTTAGAATCTGTAAATTGCAGTACGAATTCATTCAATCTGTATTAATTCAGTGTTACTCATAACGAGGTTTCTATATAATATATAACCCCAAAATATCTTATCTAAAGGAGTATCCGTGACTTGAATTCTCCGAAGCAATTTCCCATAGCTAACTCTAAAATAAATGCTAATTTTCCGTCCAATTGATACATTTTCCAGTTTTCCATGGTAAATGGTTCACTATTTCCACTGATCTAAGTTCCTTTCTGACTATTAAATTTGCTGACTAAGCTGCCAGTTCCTTGGAAATATTCTTTGCATCATCTCGCTGTGAGGCCCAACTAGTCTTTTCATGTATCATTTCCTTCCCTGCTCTTGCCAAAGTAACATTCATTTTCTGGGATATTGAATAAAAGTTAAGTTCCACTACGGTCTGACTGTGCTTTTTATGGAGTGGAACGACTGAATCTTCAATATAAGAATCATATGAATCAAGCTGGATGGACAATTGATTTGTTTATAATTTTATTATATAAGCTATGTATTCTATTCAATAAACTGAAATTTAAATTAGTAAAACTCTAGATATTCATTTCTGTTATTAAACTTCATTTATTAGTCCTACCAATGCTTAACACTTTAATAGTGAAGATTTGTTATAGATTTCAATATATTCGATTTATGTACAGTTAACTTATTTCTTAGAATCTGTAAATTGCAGTACGAATTCATTCAATCTGTATTAATTCAGAGTTCCTCATAATGTGGTTTCCATATAACATCGAAGTGGTTTTCATATAGCACAGTATTAATTAATAGGATGTGTCTTATTGCTAGGTTTCTAATAACGCAAATTCCATAGAACGTATTTTCTGATTTTAATTAATTCTGAGTTTCATATAACATGGTTTCCATATAACGCAATATGAATTAATCTCATTACTGGAAACTTGGCTGCGTTAAATCTAATGATATTATTCAAACCTGGTCTTATGTTTTTCATCAACAGCGAGTAGTTAATGAAGTAAGACATATGTAGTACGCAGAATATATGAAGTGTATTATAGTGAATTCCTAAACATGTTACTAATTGATGTCCAATATCAGAAGGATTTATTAACTTGTTTAAATAAGGGTGAATGTTTAGTTTCGTATGATGGAGGTAATTGGTGCAATACGATAAAGTTTATGGATCATTGACATCTTGTTTTGTTGACAATGTATCTATCCCTATGAAAAAAAAATGAGAAAACAGAATTGTGTGAATTTTAATGTGTCTAGAAAGATTGTACTTACATTAATGAATAATTGAAATAAGTGAAATATAACTAGACTTTTCACAAATAATTTACATGAACACAAAATCCTTTCCATTCGGACTTAAGTTAGATAAGTCTATCCGATAAATGTATTGTTTGCTCGATTAAAGCGATTCATTTTTTCGTTCCTTGCAATAAGCGAAGGAAAAAAATATTTTGCAACGATATCGGGAAGAACAGGTGTCTATGTTTTGGTGACAATTATATGCAGTCTTTGGCATGGTAATCTTTTGTTTAAAAGTTTTCTCTTGTTATCAGATATACTCACATATAGTCCCTAACCATATAATTATCCCAGGAAGCTCAACACTTTCTACATTTTTTTTATATTTTTGCAATGCTTAACTTTTCACTAAAGGATTAGATATAATTCTAAATCCTTATTTCATTAATAAATGAGTTAACTTAAAAGATGTTCACAATAAGCGGTATACTTTAGAGATAGAATTAATTTCTTATTATTCTGAGGAATATCTCCTCACGTGGATTATCGCTGTCACAAGTCATGGCATGCTACGTTTTTACCTATTAAAACAATGTGACCACACAAAAACAAAAATAAATGTCAAATATTTCTACTAAAAATAATTCAATTATTTGAGATACTTAATTTTTTACCTTTAAAATTGAGAAAAGTAAGAAATCTTGAAATGTTTCTTGTGGACATAATAATCTTGCCAGGGACTGTGTGTATCATTTGTTGTCTTATGCTTTATCGTATATATCCATTTATATAAGTGTTTATTATGGAACACGAATAGAAACATATAGTAGTTTGCAATAAGGCAAGAATTCCACTTTCAATTATGCTCTTGACTTTCTCCTTAATAAGACTTGAACTCAGTCCCCCAAGATCCACTTTGCGCACGCTATGTGAGATTTATTAGGGGAAATATTTCCTCCATTGGTATTTTAGGAGTTTGAGAGTGCCTTCAGCATACCTTCTAATACCTGCGATAATCTGCCGAATTATTAAATCACCTTCAACCCATTTGAGGCTAATACTCTGATCTAACCACTACGACAATGAAAGATAAACACTTTCCTTGAGCATTAAAGTGGATTGAATTTCCTTGAGCATTAAACGGATAGTAATATCTAGTGTAACACACATAATAATAATTTAAAAGTGAAAATAAATGTATGTAATGTTGATTCAAAAACTTTAAATTCAGTTACAAGTGCTGGTATTATTTAGTGTACAGTTGCAAACGATACAATTGTTTTTAAGTAGCAAATTCTGAGTCTATCAAAAACTTTATTTTTTTTTCAATTTAATTTCAGCCCCTTTTTAGCCGCATTCATTTTGAACGTTAAAAATTTTACACTATTTTTAATACACTGGTTTAAACATTTTAGTTATTAGTTATTGAGAAATTAAAACTTCAAGTTCAGTAAGTGTTCATTCATTTTCACATGCGAAAACTTTGAACTTCAAAACTAACAGATGGTTGGATTTTAAGTCAAAGATAAAACAATTTATTGAATAGTTGTCGCTATTTTATCACTTAAATCACTAAAAGTTTCTATTTTGCTACTTTGCGAAGCTCGCCTACAGCATTAATTAATCAGTTCTTTGATATAGTCATTAATTTTAGGTGCTATTAGGTTTCAGGAAATGATAAAATGGGAGCCACTTTAGAAGAGATTTTGCTTCGAAGTTTGAATTATTTATGTTGTCTGCTTAATATAGGAAATTTGTATTACGAATTTTAAAATTTAGCAAACATTTTCCATTCTTACAAAGAAATTAACAATGAATATACAAAATTATTTATTTTGAAAGATCATACAATTTCAGTACAGAACAATATGCTGCTGGAAGAAATTTGTTTCACAAGAATTATTTGCTAATCAATAATGACTTTAGTACTAGAGTCTCATTAATTATATACAACACAAGTAGCAATTAAGAAGAATACATGAAATATAATGAATTATTTATTTACATCTGAATTAATAAATGAGCTCATTTCGTTATGTTAAAACCATAAAATATTTTTTTTTGTACTGCAAAGATTTCCAATCTTATTTGTTACTTTCCTTTTATAGTGTGCTTCATAAGTTTTAATATGGATGTAATTTTAAAAGAATATAAATATTTTTCATCCTTCTTAATTGAAATTTGTATAAAAACTATATGATTCTTTGATAATATCTAAAAGAATTTTTCACTAGAATAGTTCAATATATATACTTCTCCATTTGAAAGTGGTAATTACCTAAGAGTCAATTAAAAACAATATTCAGGCCATTAAGTTCTGAAACTATTAAGTAAAATACCTCACTTTCAGAACAGGGTCTATTAAACGTAGCACGATGGCCAGAATTATAAATTATATCCCAGAAAATCATATCATGAATGACGTATACTAAGAGTACTAAAACTTTAAGAGTAGGAAAATTGCAATTATCATAAAATTTAATTACAGTTCACGCTACATTTCCACAACGTTTTGACCCATCATACGATTTCTACTTACCGTTCTTGATTGCTGCGTTGATCATTTGGGTTTGTTTTTAAGTACCCAAATGTCTTTAATGCTAAAAAAATATTTCTCGGATATTATCTTACATTTGAAATGTAAAATAATAAAAGGACAATTCCAAAATCATATCTTATTTTGCAAAAAGTAAGTTTGAAACTTATCACTTCAAGCACGCTATATTGTAATGTGTCTAAATATCAAGATAAGAACAAGAAATGTTGGTGCAATAAAATTATACTACTAACCCATTGTACCTAGCGTCCCTTCATAGAGACAGCTAGAAAACATTTTGTAGAATTTTTATATTTTCTAGGTACGATTTTTTAATGAAGGTAAATGGCAACCCTAGCTATATTCTCTGAAATTTTCAAGTATCTGCTATTATTAATAAATTTTAATTTTGATTGAGATTCGATGATTGTAAACCTCACACTTTAATTAACTTTTTTGGTAGGTACATCAACTAAAATCACAAATCAATATCTTTGTCTGTTAGAAATCTCTACTTTATAGTACCATGTTTACATGGGATACTATATAAATATCTTATCAGAACATTTTTTCTTTGTTATAAATGACCTCATAAATATCCTATGTTTAACACGACATATGATCACTAAAGAAGACAGAATATGATATTAAAGGAAGTTTAACATATCATATTTGGTTTACTTTGTGCTGTCCATAATAACTAAGATTTAAAATATCCATCAATACATAATCGGTAGAAATTACTCAAGCTTTTGTGGATAAAATGCTTACAAATGCAATATTAATAATCGTAAGAGTTTGATTGCAAATCTCACATTTTATACGAACTTTATTCCTTGGCAGATTTATAAACTTAAATAAAGTATTCCAATTAAGGTATCCCTACACTTTTAGATATGATTTTAAGACACATTTGAAATAACAGTTTCTAATGTAAATTTTATGAATAAATACAACTTTAAAATATGGAAAAAGTATATAAAATAAAATTTGAAAAATATACAAATTAAGATTTGGATTTTTCAAATGTTATGGAGAAAAATAAGAAAAAAATTGCATTAATATTAGGCAATATGCAAAATACAGTAACTCAAAAATAAATCCTTATTTCGCTGTTTTTGTAAACTTAATAATGATTCTTTTTATATATTTCAGGTAATAAGCTTTTATCTTGATAATCACAAATAAATTGTTACATATATTTTTATAACCCACATTTAAAATTTCTAAGCATTTGAGTTGTGGAGTTACTACATATTGCTCTAAGTAAAATCACTCAGAAATTAATTTTAATCAAAAGGAATAAACAATGAAATATACTGAATTAGCAGTCAACAAGTAAACAAAATTTTAAAACAACTGTTTGTTTGATTAGGAGCCATTCCAGTATTTAATTTGACATTTGTTTTACATTTCAAATCATATAACTATAGTTCAAATTAGCACAAAAGCAAATTTGCGGCAAAAGTGCGTAGAAAAAATATCAAATTTTAGTAATATGAAGAATTTTAAAATCCAAATTTTAGTTAAGATTCACGTCTAATACAGAAGAGATAATAATATCCGACTTATAATAATAAAACAAACTTAATTGTTGATAAAATTTACAGAATATCAGGGAAGGTATATAGGTGATGAAAATATAAATGGAGCAAAACTTTTACTCCTACATTAATATTTATCTTTTTTTTAAAAAAGAGAGCTTGTATTACTATTATACATATTTATAACTGTGTTATTGATATATCCCACATAGCAAAAAAGCTCCACAGAACGTCTAGTACGGCTTGGATCCAGAATAACATCGTGGCTGTCGAGCTCTGTACAACTCTTATAAAAGGAAATATATATCAAGTGTGGTTACCTAAAATTAATGTTCAAAGTAAATTTTATTAGTTCAATTCATATTTGTTGCAAATGTTAATATTATTCAAAACATAAAAATATAATTTTTACTTAATATATTTATAAGTAAAATCTAATGTTCTACTGATAAATATTAAAAAAAACACAATAGCTTTGTGAAAGAAAACTTAATCAAAATGTTTGATTTGTATGAGAATGTGTTAATGTTCTCTAAGTTAGTAGTTAACCAAGAACTGAATGAATTGTAAAGAAAAAAATATGACTCTATAAAAATAATAATTCATAAAGTGAAATAAGGCATAATGTAGATAAAAAGTTATTTTTAAGCAAAACCACAAATAGCATAATTGTGATGTGGATGAAAAAGCTTTTTACACAAAAACACAATTGTTTAAGTAAGATAATGCCCAACAATCAAAGAAATAACTTAATTTTATGACATTTTTAAACATCAAAAATATACTCTTTCAGAGGAATCTTATTTTAAGTAATTGCTTTTATTACAATAATCATTAATAAATATTCATTCCTGATCCTTTTAAATTACCTTTCCTTATTTTAGATATATTTATATTATAAATTACTAAAGCATAGAGTAAAATAATTTGAAATAAGTCTTAAATATTTTAAAAACGCATATAATTCTTTGTCTTAAATAAGTTTGAAATAAGTCTTAAATATTTTATAAACGCATATAAAATATATGAATATTTATAATAATTAATTAGCAGGGTTTTTTATATAACCACATACACACACACACACACACACACACACACACATATATATATATATATATATATATATATATATATATATATATATATATGCTAACTTATATATATATATTCTGTTATGTCAAATTTCACTTGAATATGAAATTATTAGCGAATACATTTTAAATACAATAAATATAGAAAAATATATGCTGTAAAATTGTCAGTATACATTTAGAACTGGAATTTTACATTTAGAAATTTACTATAATGTAGAAAAATCTTTGAAATATTTATAAATTCATGTGAGTATATTTGTACCGCAAACATAATTAATAACATTTTCATCTCTAAAACATTTATCAAGCAATTGTTTATATGC
>CM063503.1:22130345-22145345 GCA_032207245.1 Pardosa pseudoannulata | reverse complement strand
TATAAACAAGTGTATTAATTATATAATTGGATAAATTTGATCCCTTAATTTTTTACATGAATCCTTTAAAAAAATTCTTAATAGTAATTACTCATTATTGATTTTTTCCTGATTACTATATATAAGTTTTTATAACTTTCTGAAAGATTATTTATACCATGAATGCCATTTTTCAGCAAATTATACACTTTAATTTTTACAAAGTTTTGATGCATTTATAAGCAGGGAAAAAATTACAGTCAAATATTTTTTCATACATTCAACTATTTAAATATTTTTTTGCGGTTTAGAGAACATTACAATACAAAAATTAGAATTACAGTTATTTATTATTAAGCTTAAGAAATACCTACTTTAATGAATGCAAAAAATACAAAATAATAAAATTTAGAAAATCTGTTGACTCATTTAAAAAAAATGAGAGAAATATGTATTATCGTATGTCGCTTTTCTTTTTAATAACAAAATCCAGTCAATCCAGATTCAGTCGAAATCCAATCTTGTGTCACTTTTATCCTTAAAGCTTTCTGATAAAAATTTCTGATAGATATTTCAGAAAAGGAGTGAAAAATACAGCCAACAACACCCAGAGAGTGACAAAAGTCCTTGTTTCTTAACATTATAGATCTTTTTCCTAAGTAACAAAGCTCAGTTATTTCTTAAATCCGTATGCATAGGTTTTCTAGTTTCTTCCCAAGTAAAACAAATGTAATCTCACTCTCCACAGAAATCCCCTACGGACACTTCCATACCATAAAGATCCACTGTGGCGCATTGGGAACAAAGCTAAATGCTGAGAAATGATCTTTCCTACTGATTCTTCTTAAATATAGTTTTATAAGGGATTAAGATCCCCGATCACTCGAAGAATCAAGTATTATTCAAATTTATTTTTGAAATACTTTACGTCTATAATTAAAAATCCTATGAAGTAACTCATTTCAAAATTGTTAATAAATCTTTATGCTAGGTGTATATTTTGCTCTTTTATATATGTTCCTTTTTTACCAATGTGTAAATAGTAACTTCTGTACTACGAAAGTACAAATGATTTTTTTTTCAATTTTCTCAAACTAATTTAATAATTATTAAAGTAATAAATTTAAAGGTAAAATTTAATAAATTAATGTAATTTTTTTCTATTACTTAAAATATTATTTAATAATAAAATAAAGTTAAATAAAATTTTTCACTACGATTTCATTTGCAACTAATACAGTGTTTCATCTATTTCAGCAGAACTAAAATATTTGCTTCAGTATCTTTAATGTATATTCCTTTGACTTTTATATCTCATACATTAAGATTAACGTCTCAATTTTGAAACACATCTAACACCAGGTAATGTATAGTACTATTACGTATTCGCACACTAGTGTTTAATTTGACCAAAACTGTATATCCCGACACATTTAAAAGTGTGAATCCGGGCTTTCAAAATTACTCCCACATTGATAATGATTAATTAAAAAAGGTATTTGGCTACCTGGAAACCAAATTAGTCACTGCATTTGTAATTAATGACTTTACAGCTAAAATTGATAGTTCGTCATGAGAATTTTCGGGAAACTTATTCAACGGTTTCTTATTTGGGACTCAATACTTTGGAAACTTCAGTGAGAAATTTAAATATTTGCCGTCAAATTATTCCATATTCGACCTCTCATTTCATCTTAGATTAACTGGGACAGAATTAAATATTCCCAGCATTTAATATCGTCGCAATTAATTTCAATTGACATGAGTAAATAAAGACATAAAAATTGCATGCCATTTTATGCTAGGTATGGAATGAGTGCAATCAGATCCGTTTACATAAAGCTCTAGAAACACTCAATTTCGATTTCAGAAATAATCGTATTAATAACAATCGTAAACGTAACAAAACCTTTTTTCCTTCATTCTTTCCTTAGTTGAAATATCCGTTATGAGTTTTTTACAATATGCTAATGATTAAACTTAATTTTGACAGTTAATTTATAATTAACATCAGAGTCTCGAGCAACTTCGTTTAAAAGCTAGATAAATTAATTTCATAACAACAATTTAATTGTTTCCGATACAACTGGTAATACAGACGGATATATCTATACCAAACATGGCCATGAAGCAATTACCTATGTAACACCACCCAGGAGGCTCGTGTAGCTAAGGAATGCTACAAACAATTATACCAGTGCTCCCAATGGGTTCTCGTAAATTAGAAGCAAGGACCATGTCGAGTATACCCCAGGATTTAACTGCAACCTCCAAAGTTGTCTTTTGACATTGCTACATATACCCTATTTTATCTTGCCCCAGCAGCTATTAATGAGCACGGTAGATTTTTGGCAGGATCAAACCATCGAATAATCACCCTAGTTGTGATATTGACACCTTTAGCAACTAAACTATCGTGGTTCATAAAATTATTATTAGATTAATAAATAATTAGGTAATAAAATTAATAACACTCAAACTAAAATACTTTATTATAATGTCTTAGGGTAATAAATTAATAGCTTGCATTTTCTTAATTGGTGCATATTTATATTTTATTGAGCACAGTATTGAGAGATTTTATGCTTAAAATGAAATATATAGATACATACATATATATATATATATATATATATATATATATATATATATATATATATATATATATATATATATATATATATATATATATATATATATATATATATATATATATATATATATATATATATATATATATATATATATATATATATATATATATATTACGGTTTAATTCACAGCAATTACAACCTTTTTATTTATTCCTGCAAGAAAAAGGCTTTACAAGGAAATATTTGAGTTTTTTCATTTATACAATGGTTAACTGCTCTTCTGGAACATATCCCCCACGTAATTCTTAGTATGATTACTATTTCCAACACTATCTTTAATTCCAAAACTGAACATTTTCGACATATCTAAAGTGTAAATCTGGGCTTTCAGTTACACTTCTTTGTTGATAAAGTATAATTAAGAAAGGCATTTGGTAACCTGGAAACCAAATTAGTTACTGCATTTGCAATTAATGACTTCACAGCTAAAATTGATAGGTCGTCAACAGAATTTTCTAGAAACTTATTTAACGGATTCTTATTAGGGATCAAATACTTTGGAAACTCCAGAGGGAAATTTTAATATTTGCTGTCAGATTAGTTCATACTACGGGTCTCACTTCTTTTAAAAATGTATTAGAAAAATGCATAAAGCATTGAATTCTGATTATTTAATACCACTGCAATTAATTTTACATGATATAAACAGATAGGGACATAAAAACTACATGTAATTTTATTAAAATTAGAAGATAGTTTACAGAGATATTCAGATCGGTTTAGTTAAATCTCCTAAATATTTTATTTTATTATAAAAATAACCATTTTAAAGACAATACTAATTAAAATTACAGGTTTACTCTTTCGCTTTCTAAACTCCTTATAAATGAAATCTTTACAATTAAAAAACCTGCCGTGATACTTTTTTAAATATAATCGTCATTGAACAAAATGAAGAATAATTTATTAATTAATATCAATAAATTTTTTATTGGAAGACAGGTGTTATTTATAGTAAAATTGGTATTTGCGTGTATTCATCAGTAAAATGCTTCACATTCTAAATAAAAGATTTAACATTAAATACTTAATTATAATTTCTTCACGTGATAAATAAAATCCAAAACTTTTAATAAATTTCAGAGATATTGCTCTTATTATATTGGGTAAATCTTGAGACATTTTATGTTATATCAAGATTTAATGCTATTTCATTCACGTGAAGACTTTCATTTTTTATTTCAATAGCAAAAAAATAATTGCTTCACTAGCTATAACTCATTTATATTTTATTTCATTTCTCATAAACAGCGATTAACAGCTAAATTCTGAAACATATCTAACACTAGGTATCACTTAGTATGATTACTTATTCAAACACTAGCATTTAGTCTGACCAAAACAGTATTTCTCGACGCATCTGAAGTGTAAATCCGGGCTTTGAAATACACTCCCACGTTGATAAAGCATAATTAAGGGAAGCATTTGGTTACCTGGAAACCAAATTGGTCAGTGCATTTGCAATTAATGACTTTACAGCTAAAATTGATAGCTCGTTAACAGAATTACCTAGAAACTTATTTAACGGTCTCTTATTTGGGACCGAATACTTTGAAATCTTCAGAGTGATATTTGAATATTTCCCGTCAGATTACCCCATATTCCGGTTTTCATTTCATCTGAGATTGACTCCGAAAGAATGCATAAAGCATTCGGAACCTTTAATATGGTAGTAATTAATTTCAATTGACATGAGTAAATAGAAACATAAAATTAGCATGGAACTTTATAAAAGGTATGGAGAGACTGCAAAATAAATCCTTTAGATAAAGCTCTAGAACTATTTAATTCTGATTTTTAGATACAAAAGTGTTAATGACAATCATCATTAAAAACAAAGGTTTTCTTTTTTCCATCTAAAACTAATTTTGGGGGGAATTTTTAAAAGGAAATATCTTCCATATACGTTTAGCTAAATGCTATCCCTATATTGAGAAACAATTTATAATTAATATCAGTCTTTGGTGCAACTTGTTTTTTAAAAGACATATATATATATATATATATATATATACATATATATATATATATATATATATATATATATATATATATATATATATATATATATATATATATATATATATATATATATATATATATATATATATATATATATATATATATATATATATATATATAATATATATATATATATATATATATATATATATATATATATATATATATATATATATATATATATATATATATATATATATATATATATATATATATATATATATATATATATATATATATATATATATATATATATATATATATATATATATATATATATATATATATATATATATATATATATATATAATATCTATATATATATATATATATATATATATATATATAAATATATATATATATATATATATTTATATATATTATATATATATATGTATATATATACTATATATATATATATATATATAAATTATATATATACATATATATATATATATTATATATATGTATATATATATATAATATTATGTTCATATATATATATAAATACATATATACACTATTTATATATATATATATATTTATATTCCTTGTGTACATTTGGCATTTTTTTCTTTTGCAAAATAAACGAATTATATAATCGTTCAAAGCAAACATTTAGAATGCACCAATACTTCTTTAGACTATATGCGATATTTAAACTGTTTGAATGCATGACATTTGAATAAATAGTATTGAAATAATTTTAAAATACAAAGAACTATATTTAATGCCCATGTTTAAGGCATATAACTATATTTATATAGCCACCTTTAACCCAAAACAAATCAAATAGCGTATTGGTTTATTTTAAATATTATGCTTTCAGCTATCCCAAATAGATTATGGTCTGTTCTTTAGATCTTTAAATTAATTTATTTAAATGCAAATTAGTTTAATATGTGAAATGTTTAATACACTCAATGCACATGTTAAAATAAGTAGAATTCCAGCAGATCCTTTATGGTTTTTTAAATTTTTTCTTCCTCATTATCAATAAACCACTTCCATTCCATAAACAAACCATTTTTCAGCTTCTGAGATATTTATGATTTCTTAGTTTTAGAGTATATTTTGAACGATCAAAGAAGTGGGAAATGTTTCAAATACTATATCAAAGCCCAAAAAGAAGTGGTATGTTTTGTTGAAGCAATTTATTACAATTATACTTCTTGTGTAACAATTGAAAGTATTTCTTTTCTTCTTAACCTGAAATGTTTCTGAACAGAATCTATTAAAAAACCTTTTTATAGAACACTTGACAAGGATAATGTTTATCTAAACAACTGTCGGGAAATGAAAAACTATTTAGCTATACATTTCATTAGTAATAGATCTTAAAATGTTAAGGATAAAATGTATATATATATATATATATATATATATATATATATTTATATATATATATATATATATATATATATATATATATATTATATATATATATATATATATATATATATATATATTATATATATATTATTATATATATATATATATATATATATATATATATATATATATATATATATATATATATATATAATATATATATATATATATATATATATATATATATATATATACATATATATATACATATATAATATATATATATATATATATATATATATATATATATACATATATGTATATATATATACAATATATATATACAAATATATACATATATATAATATATATATTATTATACATATATATATATATATTATTATATATATATATATATATATTTATATATTATATATATATATATGTATACATATATATATATATATATATATATATATGTATACATATATATATATATATATATATATATATATATATATATATATATATATAGTATATATATATATATATATATATATATATATATATATATATATATAAATATATTATATATATATATATATATATATATATATATATATAAAGAGAGAGAGAGAGACAGTATCAGAAATATTTATTGTTAATTAATATTACACGTGCTGTAGTATATAGAACCATTTTAAAAGGCTTCGACTGTTACTCAAAGTTTTTCCATTACACTAGATGCAAGCATTACATCTACGGACCGTGGATTGGAGGAGACTTTCAAAAACACCAGGATTTCTTTCGACATCTTCAGCAGCACAATCAATTCTTGCAACAAGATACATGTCAGACTCGTCCGGTGTGTTATACACATCTCTAAGACCACTCAGAAGAAAAAATCCAGGATGCTTATATACCGAGAGCGTGGTAAATCCGATCTACCATACCCAATCCACTGTTGATCACCCGGTGCATTCAAAGAACTCCGAACGTATTTTTCATAATGGGGAGGCATCCCATCTAGATGAAGACATTCGTTTCTTCCCACATGTTCTTCTCGCATATTGCAGCTATAAATATGAGTTTATAGTCCACATTTAACATTTAGTATAACAATAAATAATCATTTTAAAGATTATTTAAATATGTTAAATAATAGAAACTTATGTGTTACTCATGAATTTTGTCTAAATATATAATAATATTTTTACTAAATATGATATTGGTTTTAAAAGACACTTAATTCTCTCGGTAGTTGTAAATATTTTATTACACTGAATGAGTTGTTAGAAAGTAATTAAATATGTTAGAACTAAATTTAAGTAAATATCGAGTGTATTTTTTATCTATAAAACATATTGTAGATACAGTGAACTCATGTCAACTGATGTCTAGTGTGATCAGTTTGGGACACCGTGATTTCGATAACAATAACCGATTTATAACAATAAACGATATGTATAATTCAATACATTTACCCCCTCCCCTTTAATTCACAAGTACTAAATTTCAATACAAAATGAAAACACACACCTTTATTTTAATGTTAAATGATTTCGCTTTCTAGCTTCCATATCGAGAAGCAAGCAAGGCAGAAAATGTGCATACGCTTCTACTCAGTTCCGATAAGAATGTGTTGCCTTCTGCTTATCTAACCATTAACCACCAGCAGGGTGTGCGTATTTCTGGAAATTTTTCAGGAACGTGGTCCCCAACTCCTTTGTTAATTTCCCTTTTCCTTAGGTGGAAGTGGAGAATTCTCGGAAATTCGAAAAGAATGATATCTTACTGAATATATTGTGAATATTCTTTTGCCAGTTAAAATGAGGTTCGAAAACTGATAGCATTAACTCTGATGAGGCGATTTAGATCAGTAATATAATTGATTCATTCATACAAGAAGTAAAATGCTCGGGATCTAAATCTGACCTCATCACATCTTTGTAAAAGGACAGAGGACCATAAATTTAATTTATATTTTACGGATATTGTTGTCTTATACGGTGGTCTCGAACGGGATTCTGATCCCAGTCTCAGATTAGAATCCCGTCTCCATACTTGACATTAAATAAGAATGTACCTTTGTGGATTATTTATGAGTACATAAGGGACAGTGCCCAATTAGAGGGGATAACGTTTTTCACGTTGACGGTGTCAAGGCCGGGTTTAAGCAGACCAATGAGATTCTTACAACTATCCCGATTGGACGATAAGAAGGAAGAGGGGACAAGGTTGAAATGAATAAAATATGAAAAATCTAAAAATTGAAAAGACTAGAGGTTCGGAAGTCCCAAAAAAGGTGTTCGAGAGTCGAGACTAGAGGAGAGTCCGACAGAAGGTGTTCGAGAGTCGAGACTAGGAGAGAGTCCGACAGAAGGTGTTCGATAGTCTAGACTAGGAGAGAAGTCCGACGGAACGAGTTCGAGAGTCCAGCCAAGTCCGACAGGAAGGGTTCCTGCATCAAATAGCACAGCCGCATCCCAAACACTCAGGAGGAAGCCCCTGACCAGACCGACGAAAAGTCTATAGATACCCATCAATCAACAGTGTTCCGGGCATACCATTTTCACTCCCCAAAGGTACCCCCTTTTACATACATTTTGAAATTGAGATTAGGTCCTCCCTCTATTTACAAAATTACTTAATATTAAAAAATTGTCAGAACTAATTTAGAAGATGTTGACATAGCTTATTTTATGAAAATTAGCATCAGTTTTGTATGTACATAAATGTATATATATTATAATAAATTTTCTTTTTTTATATTAAGCTAGTTTCGGATGCTGTTAATTTAGTTTTTAGTTTATCTTCATATTTATGTCTGTAGTTTCTCAGAACCTGTGGTTAAATTTAGTACAAAAATACTTTTACACAATGCAATCAAAATAAAATCACTACTATACATTTGATCACAGGTTAATACTCAAATATAAACCAGGACTACACGACACATGGTGCCGTGACCAGGATTATTTTTTGTAACGATCACATAAAGCTATAATTTTAACATACAAATCGGGACCAAGTATTTTCAATAACAATAAGTGATTGAGAACATTAACCGCGACCACATTAAGCGGAGTCCCCTGTACCAAGAAATATAATTTTTATAGTGAATGAAAATCCCTTTAGAGTATTTATTTAATTTTATGTTAAATAACTAATAGCTATTCCAGAAACTATTAAAAATGTTTTTAAATTATTTAACAATATAATACTTCAGTTAATAGTTTCTATTAATTATTTAATATTTGAGAACAATTAAAAATTGAATTTCAAAGGCACTTAATCCTCTTTTTTTCCTGTGTATTTTACTTAAAATTAGTTGAAATATGTTCTGAATAAAGACATTCCTTTGTTTCGTTTCAGTAAATAAGTTGAGGTTGGATATAAGCAGTTTGAAATTGTGAACATATCCTTTGCAGGATAAACCTCACGATCATTAATTTACAACTGTCATGACGGTATTATCGGTCACCTACGATTTATCTTCAGATAAGTAGTGATTCTCAATTACATAATTAGACTAGTCCACACATAATTCATTTGTCATACTTAGTTTGACATATATTCTTCCAGCGATAAGGACAAGCTAATTCTTTAAACAGTTTTGTTTTAGACAATGAGTAAAATTCCTTTTATGTCTCTTTTACGTATTTCTACCAAATTTCAAGCTCTCACGGAAATACT
Organism: Pardosa pseudoannulata; assembly: GCA_032207245.1. Taxonomy (NCBI): domain Eukaryota; kingdom Metazoa; phylum Arthropoda; class Arachnida; order Araneae; family Lycosidae; genus Pardosa; species Pardosa pseudoannulata. The sequence goes on along the minus strand of CM063503.1, from coordinate 22,135,662 downwards.
CACTCACATGTAATCCTAAGGATGGAATGACATTACAGTGCATCCATTACCCTCCTCACGTAAACACGTCACATGGTAAATTTTAAATTCATTAATTCCTTTTGTTGTGCATACGTGTGCATGAAGAACATTTCACTATATAATGAATAAATGAACTGTTTTCACTAAACAAATTATAAATCTATGTTCTTTGATATTTTAATAATATATGATATTTATATTTTTCATCTAGTTTAATGCCTCGGCACATATGATCAATTTCACAAGCATATTTATCTGTTATATATCTGTATTATAACAAAATAATTACCCTAAAATATCTATCTAAAATTTTTCCCTTTTTCCACCTCATTTTTAATATCTAATTTCCAAGTGCAATGTCAAATTTAAAATTTAAAAAAGTGTATTCCTACTTAATTTTTTAGCTCAAAATTAAAACGACATAAATGCTAACTTTTTGCCCACTGGCCATATTATTCAGCCACCCCAGGAAAAAACTCGAATAACTAAATTGCTTCCTATTGTGCTTTTTGAGCTAACTCAAAATATCAAGATTCACTCTTGAGTCCCCAAATGTGCTGAACAATATTAAGTATCTTGCGGACAAAATCACGAGATCTCTTGCTATTTGGGTTTGAGCTATTGGTATATTTGAGAAAACAGCATATATTATTGAGTATTCGAGACAACGCACTTTTCTTATGCAGACAGTCAGTTGACCCGTTCATTTACTTTCTCGATACATGTAAAATTTTACAGTTCTAGAGCTGTGTTTTTTATGAATCAAAATTGCATTTACATTAAGAGTTATCTTATTGCCCAGAAAGACAAGGCAATTTATATAAGGAGGGCTACTTTCCAGTGTAATTGGTAAGAAAATTTTCTCCGTTTACACATTCACACAGTTTTAAAAATGTGGGTTAAGAATTAAGCAAGTTATAATTAAAAATAGTTAGAACTCATTAATGATAACGTAATAAGAGAAAGACACATCCTATAGCAGAACTATAAAGAGCATAGAAGCTGACGCGGAAGTACACATAGTTATTTGCTTAGGTAGCAAAGCCAAAAAAGACAGTTTTGAGCGGAAACTTGGTCTCATAACATCCTCCACGCTTGTCGTAGCAAAATATGAGAACAGAGGATATTTAAAAGGCATAACCATGGACAGAAGGATTACAATAAAGGAGTTTTCATATATGAAATCAAATGTGTCTTCCATGCTTTAACGTCCATATGATTATGTATATATATATATATATATATATATATATATATATATATATATATATATATATATATATATATATATATATATATTTATATATATATATATATATATATATATATATATATATATATATATTTATATATATATATATATATATATATATATATATTATATATATATATATATATATATATATTTTTATATATATATATTAATATATATATATATATATATATATATATATATATATATAATATATATAGATATATATATATATATAATATTTTTATATATATATAATATAAATTTATATATGTATATATATATATATATAAAATATATATAATATATATATATATATTTATATATATATGTAAAATATATATATTTTTTATATATATGAATGAATTTTATATATATATATATATATATATATATAAAATATATAAAATATATATTAAAATTTTTATAAAAATATTATATATATTTTTTTTTATATTTTATAATATATATATATATATATATATATATTTATATTTATGAAATATTTAATTTTTTTTTTTTAAATATATTTAAATAATTTATACATATAATTGTATAATATAAATGATATAATTTAATATATATGCTATTTTACAGAATATAATTTTTTGTTATTCTTTTAATATTTTCATACGTTAATATCAAAAATTTATTTTTGTTATAAAAATATTAAAATCTGTGAAAAAATATAATTTTAGAAACGCAAGAAATGAAGTCTTAATTTTATAATATTTCCTAAAAAATATTATAAAATTGTACTGTTTTTTAAATACAAGTCCTGTATATTTTATTTTATCCAAGAAAATTACATAACATTTATTTAAGAAAATAAAATTATTTGAGATATTAAAAGCCTTTACATATAGGCAGGAATTATTATAAGAATTCGCACATAGCATATAAGATTTGTGGCTTTTTAACACTGTTTGAAGTCTGAAATTTGTTATAATTTGCTATAAAAAAAACAAATATACACTAAAAATGTTTAAAAAATTTTAAAGACCATTGAAATAATCTTTTTGTTTTACTATTTCTAAAATATATTCAATATATTCAATATTTATTTTAGAAAATAAAGTTTTCATTCTATAAAATATTTCTACGTTAAACATAGACAGGAATTAAAAATTTATAAGATTCGTGCATAACGTATAAGATATGATACATTTAAAACAATATTTTATTCTATATATTCCTAAAATAAACCTTATTAAATGTATCATAGTCAGTTGTTTCATTTATTCAAAATATACGTATTTCGTATTTATGAAAGGTACCAAAATATTCAATACAGAAAAGCAATTTTTCGCATAAAAGCATGAAATATAAAAACTTCAGCTTTCCTCCTACAAGCATAGACCTGCCTTTTTTGTTTATATACTGTAACTACTGTTTATGTAAATTTACTCCTGTTTTCAAATTGAGATATGTCAATCTATATTCATGAGCTCCTATACGAAAAATACGAGGTTTATATAAAGAGGAAAAAAATTTCAAACAAGTAAAGATAAGGCTTTCTAGAGCAAAATTTACAATGCATTGTGAAAAAATGAAATTCGATAGCGATATATAATGCATACTTTTCTCGAAAATTCTGTATTGAAAACTTACTCTCCTAGAAATACACCACTGTATCGATATTTCTAAGCTTAATACTCTGTAGAACTCTTTCAGAAATTTCCTTCCTTATAAGCATTAGTAGAATTTATGAATCATCAGTTTTCGTCAATACACTATCAATCTTCATATGATTTTTGATTTCGTTTTAATTAGGGTGTGTAATAAAGTATGTATCAAACATTTTCCTTGTATAATATGCTTAGTTTCTCTTAGTATTAAGACATACATGCAAAATTATCATATATTCCTAATCCAATTAATTGACCTTAGGATGAATTATAAATAATTATTTAAGAGTGTTCTATTCTGCAACCCATAGCCATTCAGAATTACCGGTAAGCAATTGGAGTCGGTCTGGTTACCTCTTGGTAGTTCCAAATCAAGCTAAATATGATCACATTAACTACAATCTATCAAGAGGTATACCTTAGGTTTCACCCAGCCACTCATTCCTTTTTTTACGGCGTAAAAGTCGAAAAACTGAAGATAGATTTAAAATTTCATAATATATTCATCATTTAGACCAATTAGCGAAGTAAACCTGCAAGACTCAAACAAATTGGGACAGTTGTGGCCAAAAGAATGTTTTTAAAAAAACATAAAAGTGAGAATTTTCAATTACCATCACTCTAACCCAAAACCAGGCATAATTAAGAAGGAAATAGAAAAAATAAAATTTATATAATTATAATTTATCACGCCTTTTTTATTATATATATATATATATATATATATATATATATATATAGATATATAGATATATATATATATATATATATGTATATATATATATATATATATATATATATATATATATATATATATATATATATATATATATATATATATATATATATATTATATATATATATATATATATATATGTATATATATATATATATGTATGTATATATATATATATATGTATATATATATATATATATATATATATATATATATATATATATATATATATATATATATATATATATATATATATATATATATATATATATATATATATATATATATATGGGTGGGTGGGTGTTTGTGTGTAATTAATAAGAAGTTATTATTCTAAATTCCTCAAAATTTACCCAATTTACGTTTAAATTTTTTCTTTTAACTTTCCTAATCACCCAAGTTAAATCGAGTACGTAACTTATTGATATTGGTTTTCTTTCCTATTGTCAAAACCAAAAACTGAATAAGTAACTGAAACAGTTTGGCCTTTCATACATTTATGCAAAACCAGATGCAATTATCCCAGGAAAAACTAACGATCTTTGAAATTTTAAGCGGCAGTTTTGGCCTTTTTGTAGCCACTGTGTATATTCAACCAGAGTGGAACCGCGGTCTTCAGCTCTCTGTCGTTAGAAACTATTCCAAGTAATGAATCATGCCTCCAGGACAGCATTTTTCACAGCTACATCGATTCTCAGTGACTTTATCTGTGTAAGATGTGTTTACCGTACCTCTGAATGTGAGATTATTGTAATAAAGGAATTTTAGTAAGCCCTGGTAACTAAAAGACAATATGAGCTATTTCTAGAGTTCAGAAAAACTGTTTTTAACATTTGCATATAAACACTATACTGTTAAAACCTACCAGACACTTAGATTTTAGTACTTATTTATGAATTCTTTCTTTGTATAATATGCAAGGCTTTTCCTTTGTATTATGGAATACAGGAAAATTTATTAAAATATCCCATCAAGTTTATCTTATGCTTGATGGTAGCTACACAAATAAGTACGTTCTCCTACACATATTTGTGAATCGCGGTAGGTCAGTTTGTAAATTCAGTGATCTCGTAACTGAAAGGTTTTTGGTTTGGAACCCGAAACGGACTACGATCTGCCGTGTTCGTCTAAGGTGACTGGAGCACGTAAAATATGTTCGTGATCACAATGTCCTCCAAGTTCTCAATCAATACCTCTGGGGGTGACAGGCCAAGTCAGGGGGACTTCTGCTTGGTCCCTGCTTCAAAATTAAGAAGTCGATCTTTCACCTTAATAATGAACATTAAAACAATAGTTTCAACCGTGCTTGGTTTCTCCAAGTGGCATGAGAAACAATAACAACACATCTCTGTAGCAGTTTGGGCGCCAAAGGTAGATTGTCTCAATAAAATCTCCATTTTTATTTTCAAATTTTACTGTTTTGTATTTCAAGGACTAATAACTCTTCTGTATTTAACAAGGATAAAAGTATCAGCATTGTGTACACACACTTCAGAAATATAGAAATGCCACAATAATTTAATGCTTGGATGTCATTGCTTATCTTCCGCCTTGGTACAATTACATTTAAGCCGCAACCTCACCATTAAAAGAAAACTGTTTTATGATTCTTGAAATTCATTTATTCATTTAACAATAGAGTTTTCCCAAATAATTTAAAATAATTCATTTGAATTATTT
>CM063503.1:22085345-22122845 GCA_032207245.1 Pardosa pseudoannulata | reverse complement strand
AAATCTTTTTTTAATATGTAAATTAGTTATTTCTCGAATATTCCGTTCGGGTATAAAAGCTGATACCCACTAGTTGTAGGCAACTTCTAGATCTTGTAAAGTTGCGAGTTGCTACTTAGCTTCAATAAATTCTTCTGTTAAGTTAAACGGTGTGTTCATTCGAATCTTCGTGACAATATTTATGAACCTCATTAATTAGTATAATTCATTATAGTATAATTTAAATTAAATATATTTAAACGTATAAATTTTGCTTCCTTTTTATTTTATTTATTGCATTTTTGAAAGCTGTCTACATTATCCTAAATATTGTATTATAGGTTTTACAATATGGAAAAATTATAATAATTAACTATTCAAAACAGTTAAAAATACTTTACTTGATTAAGTCTGATGAGTTACATGTGTTGGCCATATATTATTTCAATAAACTTAGTTTTTAAAGTTCATGTAAATCTTACTTATGATTATTTTATATTACAAAGCTAAAAATAACTCTACAGAAAAAGAACTCATGGTGATACTTTAATTTGTAAAATGGCGTAAAAAGTAATTTGCAACCCTCTGACACTCTTAAAAGCAAAGTTAGGAATTAAAAGAAAGTTTTAAAAGTTAAATTTAGGTTTTCGAAAGTTTCGGAGAAGTAAAACAAAGTTTTCTTCCATCAAGAAAAAACTTAAACTCTTTTACTTAGAAATTCAGTAAAAACATTTTAAGTATACTTTGATGCCAAATATCTCTGAAGAATTCGGATTAAAACTACAGCACCTTGCTATGCAACGTATAGTTCATGTTTTTGTGGGTATAATAGACATTGCAGAAGTTCGTAGTGCGGGCACTAATTTCGTTTAGATTAAATTGGAAATAAAGTCTTGATGTTTCCTAAGACTGCGAAACTACTCTGGAAAGTAAAACTGATTTTAATCAAATTGGTTCTTCTTACGTTGTAAGTTAGTTATAAACTTCACTCTTGGAGTAAAAAAATATCGATATTAGAATAATTCCACCACTACCAGTTTTCCTTCATAGTACGTTATACTAGAAAAACTATTATTTCTTTCTAGTTTTGTATAGTATTTTAAAATATTATTCTATTTTCTCAGTTAAGTATTTGAATTCCTTCTGTTTTTTAAACTGTATTTGAAATAAATACCAAGCATAAATTTTCAAATAATTATTACAAACCATTGCCACATTTTTGCTCATTGATAATGCTATATTGAGAAGGTGTGTATGAAATGTTAGTTTTATCAGCTTTTTGTTGTGCAGTGACATAAAGAAAAATACTCTTAAATATGTCTTACTTTTTCAAATTTCCCTACCAGTTTTCTTAATTTAAATTATTCAAAGCGGTAGAAGGAATTAAAGTAACATTTCCGTTACACACTGGTAGTCGAAGCTTAATGCTTAGAAATGCTGTCTTTAGTATAGAAGACCCTCATTTTTAAACTGTTCATAAGAAAGTGAAAAGTGCCAATGTGGTATTCTGACCATATAGCTACAAGTGGGAGGTTTTACACCATCAGTGTGAGCTCCATAACCAAAATTATTCAAACGTAGATGATAAGGTTCTTTAGTGTCACATTCAAGAAGTGAACGCCCCTCATCAACATGCTCTTGCTATGCCGAAGGTCATGTTTCCCTGTATAATCTTGGTGAATTTCCTGCCTCTCCAGTCTCCCTGCCCCACAAAAAGGTATATAACTTCGGCCTTAATTTCCACTTCCTCAAAAAGTGAAACAAAAATCATTATTTATAATATTGATTCAAATGATTAAACATTTGAATTCTGAAATAATGATGATCTGTTAGGAAATTTACAATATGTCATAACGAAACTAAAATTATGTGTATCAGATAACAAAGGTTATTTAATTCCTTTAATGAAAACACGTTAAATCCTTTTTAAAATTCTATACTTAAGCAATTAAGCATAAATACATCTAGATCTGCCATGCCGGATATTTCCCAGCATAATCTTGGTGAAATTCCTGCCTCTCCAGTCTCCCTTTCCCACAGAAAGTTATATAGCTTCGGCCATAATTCCTACTTCCTCAAAAAGTGAAAAAAATTCATTACATATAAAATTGATTCAAATGATTAAACATTTGAATTCTGAAATAATGATGATCTGTTAGGAAATGTACAATATGTCATAGCGAAACTAAAATTATGTGTATCAAATAACAAAGGTTATTTAATTCCTTTAATGAAAACACGTGAAATCCTTTTTAAAATTCTATACTTCAGCAATTAAGCATAAATACATCTAGATCTGCCATGCCGGATATTTCCCAGCATAATCTTGGTAAAATTCCTGCCTCTCCAGTCTCCCTATCCCACATAAAGTTATATAGCTTCGGCCATAATTCCTACTTCCTCAAAAAGTGAAAAAAAAATCATTATTTATAAAATTGATTCAAATGATTAAACATTTGAATTCTGAAATAGTGATGATCTGTTAGGAAGTGTACAATATGTCATAGAGAAACTAAAATTATGTGTATCAAATAGCAAATTTTATTTAATTCCTTTAATGGAAACACGTTAAATCCTTTTTAAAATTATTTTCTTAAGCAATTAAGCATAAATACATGTAGATCTGCCATACCGGATGTTTCCCAGCATAATCTTGGGGAATTTCCTGCCTCTCCAGACCCCACCCTGCCCCACAGAAATGGAATATATAGCTTCTGCCTTAATTCCCACTTCCTGAAACCGAAAACAAAAATCGTTTTTTATAAAATTGATTCAAATGATTAAACATTTGAATTCTGAAATAATGATGAACTGCTAGGAAATGTACAATATGTCACAGCCAAATTAAAATTATATGTATCCAATAACAAAAGTTATTTAATGCGTTTAATAGAAACATGTTAAATCCTTTTTAAAATTCTATACTGTAAGCAATTATGCATTAAGCTCATATTTACCCACAACTACAGTTGTATCTATGCAGTTTATGTGATTTTGAATTCCTCGCATTTAGAATTGCACATAATCCATAAATAAATGTAGATCTACACTTCTCTTTAAATATTTATTTGTTTTACTGCTTTCATACACTTTGGATTGTGTTTCTCTACATTTTTAAGCATGTTTTGGAATATGATCACCACATATTACGGTGGAATTAAACGTTTATATAAAACTCTATTTTCATTTAATTCAATTTTTAATTACCGTTAATTTAAACCATTCTCCTATTAAATAATTTTTTTGACAGTGGTCTTTGAAGCGAGTGAAAATTTAACGATTTCATTATTCACATGATGTGAAATTATGACGATTAAAGGCAGAATAATAATTAACTTATGTACTTTAAAATTATTTATATAGTAAATAATCGGTTCTTATTAAAAATATAGTTGATTCATCAGTATGCAAATTTAACATACAAAATTCCATCTGCTCCATAAAAAGTCTTTAAATTCAGTAATTAGTATTAATCGTTTATATATTTCATATTTAACATAAAATATTTAATAGTCATTTTGTAATTGGAATGCAAAAAATTTTTATATAGAAACAAAATATAAGCAGAATTAATTATAATCTTAAAAATGTTATTAATCGACATTTATATAATAATAAATTTATCACCTTTCAGTAATATTAAACTAATTAACTCCAAGACTTCTGAGATTAAATGCATTTTCTTATGTAAATATGAATTCACACTATTTTTTGTTTAATTTAAATTTGAAATAAAACTAATAAAATTGAATTCCTAAGAGTAATCATCGTTATAAATCTAATTAAACACAAAGGAATAACCTGAACAGGGAGATTATAATGCAATTAGTGTAAAATTTTAAATTTCTGTCTGGTAACATCAAACAAGTTAAAAGTCGCATAATATTTTTGATTTTTTTATTTTAACTGAAAAAGTTTCAGCATCCACGTTTCATAATGCTTCTTTCTACATATTGAATTTTTAATTTAATATTTTTCCCATGTTTAATGCATCATACACAATCTATGCACAACTTTTTGAATATGTTTAAAATTTATATTCCGTTTTAAAATCTCATTAAATATGAAAAACACTTCAAGGAATAACACTTTTTCGTTTATTTAAACATGATGTATTTTCCAATCACATCCATTTTTAAAACCTAAGATAAACTTTAATTTTCCTCCTAAAATTAGCATGAATTTAAAATTGTTTGAAGCATTTAATTTTTTTTCATCCCGTCTCTTTCCATTTCTCGCATTTATAATTTATTTCATGACTGAATATACTTGTTAATGTAATTAAAATGACAGATTATTTTTCCTACGCTAAATTAAGTCGCTTTCAGTATTGACTGTTCTCTCATATACTACGTTTTTAAAAAGTCTTAAATAATGCTTAACAAAAATACATTTTATTCATTACGGTATGAAAATTAAAAATGCAGGAATTATACATGTTTTTTTAAATGCAATTTAACCTTTAATTAAATGCGGTATATTTCAAAAGAATCGAAAAGCTTTGTTTATTACCATTTTAAAACATCAGTTAGGATTTTCTGAAATGCTCTTTTAGTAAAACCTTTACAAAATATTTCTATTCTCACACAAAATCCTAATCATTTTTATCTAAGCAATATATTTAAAATTAAATCGAATCACACCAAAACCAATTTTCCTAATTTTGATTCCATACTGTTATGAAGAAAGAACTGAATACAAAAAAAAGTGTACTGCATACTCTTCCGTTTTCACTCATTTTCATAAAATCTTAACTTTTCGTTTCAATAAAATCTTAACTTGAATTTTTTACTCCTTTGTTCTTTTTCAATCGCACAGTATTCGGTGACGCAATCGGACTCTCTAATTTTTTGCAATTTTTAGTGACCAACTCCAAGTAAACCAACCCCAGGAGTTTTAACCTCTTAACGCATTTGCCCGTGTCTGACACAGGCAAAATTCAAAATAAATATGCAATCAAATCGTTTACACTTTGTTTGTGTAGCAATTTTTTATAACTTTTACCCCCTTTCTCGCTCTCTAGTCACCACTCAGAACTAAAATTGCAAAAAATAACTTACACTATACTTATATATTCTTTTTCTGTCTTAATGCAAATAATTTTTTTGTCAGATTTTCCTAAAAATATTCGTGCTTTAAGAGGTTAATTTGTAGTTCCGAGAATGTGCCTTTTTTCTTGAACTTGATTTATTGAGCTGCTATCAGTTTTCTGGAAACTGTGTTAGCTGACAAACATTCAACAGTGAGCTCTATTTTTTAAGTTTTAGATTGGATTAAGAGTTTGACTGCGAGACGCAATTTTCGATGGTTTGCCCAAGGCGCCGACGTGAACTTTTCATTATGCGATGCATATGCAGAAATATTATTTGCAGCATATAAAATGATTTATAAAATCTTTCTTGAAGCAGTTTTCGTGGTGGAGGTCACCAGTTAATCCCACGGAGCGGTAGGCAATTGTTACGATTGTCCTTTTTTTCAAACAATCGTGCTTCGATTTCTAAGTGATTACTCTTATTCTTTAGCATTCAAATCAGTTAGGAAGAACTAGAGCAAAATATTTGATTAAAAAATAGTTGCATATTGTACCGATTGCGTTAATTCACCTTTTCTTTGCCTTGAATGTTTCGATCTGACTCATCACAATATGAACTGATAAAATGTATATATTTTTCTGTACTAATAAAATAATTTTTGTATGTTCTATATTGCATTAATTTCTTCAAAACATTATAATAAGAATGATATTATTGAAATATTTATTAGCATCCATATTTACTATAATTATGTACTTCTATTATTTGTCGCCGGTCACCGGTGACCCCCCATGACGCACAACATGTTAAATGAAATACAGAAAAACACTTTGAGTTTTGAATATTTTGGACTTTGAAATGAAATAATGACAAACGTCAACTGAAACTGTACAAAGCCTAGATATTGCGCTATGTGGAGCTTAATTTTAAAATTTCATAAATATATATCTACGCCGCCAGAGTCATAGATATATATTTATGTATTTGTTTGTATGCATGTCATCTGAAAGTAGTTAATTCATTAAGAAAATATATCCAAGGCACACAATCAGTAATGAGAGCAAAAGCATATATTAAATTCTCATATGATCATTTTGCCTCTACTAGAACCCTCTATATAACTGTAGTTTATCGCCATTTACACCAATTATTGCCAATACACCCTAGAATGACAAGGCAGAACATCAATAATTGGAAGCCAAGTGCGTAGAGAAAAAGTCGCTACCACGGACAAAATCAGATTGCCAATGTCATATCAAGCTGCAGCATATATAAAAACCATGTTGTCAAGGTTGAAATAAGATAATTATAGAAAAAAAGATAATTATTTCACATTTTTATATATTGAAAATATCGTTTTTAACGATTTACACGATAAAACGAAATTAAAATTTCTCGTGCCAATTTTTTGACATTTATGCACACACACACACACACACATATATATATATATATATATATATATATATATATATATATATATATATATATACATATATATACATATATATATATATATATATATATATATATATATATATATATATATATATATATATATATAGGTATGTGTGTAAACAAATGAGATATGACATATAGACATTTCTCTATCATACTACGGAAAAATTTAGGTGATAGACATATAAGTACTGTAGATATTTTAATACTGAATCTTCGACATTAATATAGCTATTAAAATTTATTGAGTGATATCCAGCTGATGTTAGGGACAACTATATTTACCAAAGCGCAAACATAGTAGTAAAGGCATAGGGATATACTTGTATCCATAACGAGGAACTGTAATTAACGTTGGTCTATAACATCAGTCAGTAACTATCATCAAAATGCAGATTACCGGCAGAATTTAATGATGTTCAATTCAAACATGCAAAAATATTTTCCTCAAAAAGGAGTAACTTAAACTTTTTTATAGGGATCATTATTACAAAATATGTATTGAGTTCAATATTTTAATATAAACAGCACTACACGTCTCCAACCGGTCTGCATAAATTTCTCAATAATGTAAACCTTATTATTCGATAAAGCGGCATCATACTGAGGAAAGATTTGAAGGTGAGTTTAGTACTAACCACAGTCCTTCAATTGAGTAAATGTTATATCAATTTTTCGAATATTACTTTGTTTTGGTCTTATAACAATAAATTCCATGAAGTCTTATTCAGAGTAATGAGTTTATGAGGGTTTGTGCTACCACAGTTTGTCACGAAGCCATTAGAAGACATTTTCTTCAAGAAGAATTATCTGAGAAATGTTATATGTGTATCCTCATCAAGTGGCAACTAATGGTTTATTGGAGTGAATGGAAACAATGGGATAAGGAAGTGGATTTTCCAAGAAAATAAATTCGATAATTCGGCGTGTTTACCACTTAGTTTAGATAAAAGTATGTTTTCTTACTCCAGAGAATGTTCCATTGCCACATTGCAACCTTTTACTACGGCATAAAAGGCTAATGAAAAAAGATGACAGTCGATAACAAGCAACTCTTTGTTGTACATGATTTTGTGTAGAAAAAACTGCGCTAAGTCTCATACTATTTCCCATACTATGGGATAGACTACGTCAAATTATAGAGACACTGCAAATTCACTTCCGATGACAAAAACATTTGCATTTACCATTTTTGCTTCCTCAACAACTTCTTGACTTATATATTTCGATCATTTCTAAGACGTAATGAACCCTATTCTTATTAGTGTTATAATTTTTCTTACTCATCATAAAGATACCGGTCCAAAACATAAACCCTAGCAATCACAAAATTCACGAATATCTCACAAATTATTCCTGGTTTTCTTAAACTGCTAATACATGTTATTAAAATTATATCTATTGTAGATAAAAGGATTCCAAATCACTTAATATCCTAATTTCTATACCAAGAACACACGTGCAATTCAAGTGTTTACGTAAATAAAACTATTTCCATTTGCAAAGTCAAATTTGTCCTTTTTTACTATTTGTTCACAATGTTTCAAAATGTAAAAATATGCTTAAATTACAATATTTCCCAACCTTTTTTTAATTACCATGCATTTTCCTCTAATGTTCACCTAGAAAATGTTTTAACTTAATAAATATACAAATTTTAATCTACGAACAAAATTTTTATGATGATTACCCGGTATTTTTCAGCTTTTACAGCAATCTAATGTAAAATAATAATGTTATGTATAATACCATATGCATTAAGGATTCTCATTACCAATAATGTTTCTGAATCATCAAGTCATAAATTTTTATATTCGTAACCTACGAAAAAAATGCATTAAGAGGATATTACCTTTGCAGAAGCAAATTAAGAAATAATTATGGGTTACTTAAGAAAATTCGAGGCGAAAAATACATAAGAGGAAACATGAGTGATTTCAAGCAATTAAAAGTCTTTTAAAAAAACTTTCATTAAATTAAATCATCTTGTCTAAATTGTAATTAATGATGTTTAAAGGGATTTTTAAGCTAGAGATTTTTTCTTATACTTGATGAAGAGTAATTTTATATTTTTTATTACTATGAAACTAATAAAATCGTTCATGTTATATAATATAAGGCATGTCCAGAACACAAAAGTTATAAATTAGAAAACTTTATATATACCTAAAAAATTTATATGCTTGAATTTAACAATCTTTTTCGATGTACTTGTCTTCTTTACAATGCATTTGGTAAACCGAAAAATTAGCATTTTTTTAGTTTTAGAAAAAAAGAGTCTACTTTCCCTTTTTTAGCCAATTTTTTGCTAGTAGTAGATCGAAAATGTTTTACCTTTATTATCGACTTACGAAAAGATTAAAATCTAAAGTTGTGAAACCGTGTTTGTAATCTAAAGGAATATATCTATAAGATCCTTTATGGCACTGGAAGTGTGTTTACGTGTACTGTCAGGTATATAACATAGTTAATTTTTAACATTTTGTTTTTGTTTTTTGTTCTGCATCAGCTTCTATATTATACAGGATAGCAAATTATGGGATTAATAGCGGAATTCATAACATTCTTTTTAACACGGCTACTGAAACAAGACTTTCCAATCTAATGAGAGAAACGAGAGCTTAAACGAGTCACAAGAACTAGACATTGAACACAGTGCTGCCACCTCTCTCGAAAACATTTCCTATGATCCTCACAGGATCGTATACTTATTTTATAGGTATCTGCAGTATCATGTACATTTTTTTTTAAATTAATATGAAACTAATAAATTCGTTCATGTTACATAATATAAGGCAAGTCCAGAACACAAAAGTTATAAATTAGAAAACTTTATATATACCTAATAAATATGCTTAAATTTAACAATTTTTTTCGATGTACTTGATTTCTTTATAATGCATTTGGTAAACCGAAAAATATGTATTTTTTTAGTTCTCAATAAAAAAAGTCTACTTTCCCTTCTTTCACCAATTTTTTGCTAGTAGTAAATCGAAAGGCTTTGTCTTTATTATCGACGTATGAAAAGATTAAAATCTGAAGTTATGAAACCGTGTTTGTAAACGGATAATCCAAAGGAATTAATCTGTAAGATCCTTTGTGGCACTGGAAGTGTGTTTTCGGGTACTGTCAGGTAAATAACACAGTTAATTTGTTACAATTATATTTTTTTTTGTTCTGCATAAGCCTCTATATTATTCAGGATCGCAAATTGTGGGATTTATAGCGGAATTCAAAACATCATTTTCAACACGGCTACTGAAACAAGGCTTACCAATCTAATGAGAGAAACGAGGGCTTAAACGAGTCACAAGAACTAGACTTTGAACACAGTGCTGCCGCCTGTCTCGAAAACATTTCCTATGATCCTCACAGGATCATATACTTATTTTATGGGTACCTGCAGTATCATGTATAATTTTTTAAAGAAATGTTTTCGGAATTGTTTATTTCGAAAAATCATAAATAAATAAATTTTAGTATAATCATATCCGGGCATTGTTTCGAATTATTAAAAGGGTTAAAACAAATCAATTTTTTCAGTGTCGAAATGATCCTACAAAAAGTTAAAGTAGCTCTCCAAATGTATTAAATTCAAAGTCAATTAATATCACTTATCGAAATTTTTTCCTGAGTAAAAAGGCTGAATAAAACTGGCATAAGCTTATCACTCGAAGTGCGACACAGTCACTTTTTTTCACTGAGATATATTGCAGTTCAGCTATTTTCTTCCTACTTCAAAAATTATTCTTCACGCTCTAAGAATTATTGAAAACTTCTTAAATATTTTGAATGGAGCATTGAATAAAAGATTAAATTCTCCCCTGTTATTTTGAGATAAAGTGTGACCGCTTAAAGCCCCCTAGAAAGGAGTGCGTACGGATTAGAAAAAAATGTTGACAGAAAAATGCCTTATAGAAAGCACATGTTTGAATAAAAGTAAATTTATTTAACAAGTCTTACTTTCACACGTCTTCTGGAGTGTATCGAAACAATCGATCGTTTTTTTATTTAGCTAGTTATTTTTTGTGGTATAACTGTTATCACATAAGCAAAACCAAGGATAATCAAGCAAAAAAGATTATAAATTCTTTATTATAAAACATTGAGTAAATTATTCTAAAGCAGATTTTTTTACTTTTGTAATTCTTTTTACTTCAGTTCTGATTATTTAGGTTTTTCAGACGCGTGTTCTTAAAATAACTGTATATAAAACTGCATATATTATTTCTTTACGTAGTCGTATCCCATTCTGTATTTAAAAGTACTTCTACCCATTAGCTACACTATATTTTAATCATTTTTAACAATTAAAATATTTTTAAATTAACAATATTTACGAACACATTAACCTAAAATAAGAAGAATTCTTTTATTTGTCTGTTACAGACAATTTTTTATTTTTTTAAGTACAAATTCTTTAGTATCATAGTAGAATATTTTGAATAAGGTTTATATATTCATGGCGAAAATAAATCTTCACTTTTATGAAAGAAAATATATAAGGAAATTTGTCTTTGGTTACAACATATGATCATACCTCTAAAAATGCATATACACACATATAATATATATATATATATATATATATGTATGTATGTGTGTATATAATATATGTATATGTTTATTTATTTATTTATATGTATGTGTATATGTATGCGTTTAATGACTATGGTTATATAAAAATTGTAATAAAGTTCTTATTAGTATAAGCTTAGTAAGAAAAATAATTATTTTAAGAAATAGTTCTAAATTTTTTTCTTTAATATAATGATTTTAGTGATGTGTATAATCATTGATCAACCCCCCATATATATATATATATATATATATATATATATATATATATATATATATATATATATATGTATATATATATATATATATATATATATATATATATATATATATATATATATATATATATATATATATATATATATATATATATATATATATATATATATATATATATATATATATATATATATATATATATGTGTGTGTGTGTGTGTGTGTAATATTGGCGAGACTCATTCAAAATCGCAACACAGTTTACTTCTGGTAAGAAACATGAAATCCGTACAACAGGCAAATACCTTTAGAACTTCGAGCACACAGACCATGTGATCCCGCACATACGCTTTTCAAGTGGGGATTCCTCAGGTGAAAAGACTACGAATAATCCCTAAGCACAATTGATCACGTGATTAAAATATACCCATGTTTAAAGAGAACGCGCTAACTATTGGCTAAAATAGTACAGACAGAGGCTGAATTAAGTCTATAGCTTGTCTGAAGGGAAAAATCAGAATTACTGCGCAAACCCTGAACTCACTTTATGAACAAAAGTTATTAAATTAATATTAAAATACGTAAATAAGGGATTTTATTATTACATACATACATACATATATATATATATATATATATATATATATATATATATATATATATATATATATATATATATATATATAGCTTCTAAGACCGTATGACTGAAATGCTTGAAAAGAAATCGTTAAGAAAAAGTGGAATTGACGTCTAGTAGTGCTACAAACATTTATTCATGAATTCGATTTCGGTATGTTCTGTGGAAGAAATTAAAGTCTCTGCTAATTGTATTTTCTTCGCACAGTCGTAAACGTTGCATCTTCCGATTGGCTTTGTGTCTCATTCTAAAGAAAAAGAAGTTTTAATTAATAGAAAATGGAATCAGACTTCTCTCTATCGTTTACTTCTTCCCGTAAAGTTTGAAGAGTTTCATGATAATAAGTAAAGACTCCAAACGAAAGGTTTAAATTACAAAGACATATTCTTTCCCAAGTGAGATTTTTAGATCACGAATGCTTAACTTTTAATTAGCTCTTATTACCGTCTTGAAACAATCAATTTATCTCAAGTTCGCTAATTGATTTGGAAGACTATTTCGAAACAATTTCTACAGTTTTATCCAAGGAAAACCTGTTATTTTTTTTACCTTTGACAGAGATTATTTTTTCATTCTTTTATAGAAAGAATTTCGTTACTTTAATGATTTTTTTTATGTTTGGAGCTTTTTCGCGTGCCATTTTGTTTGCTTTATATTTTGCTGGTTTAAATAATTGTGTCAAATTGGGTACATCTGAACTTTCTGTTAATATTCATTTAAATGAAAACTCTAATATAATAGATTACAATTATATAACAGTTATAAACTGTCAGAAATCATTTTTAAAATATTTATTTCAGCAAAGAATTAAAGTACTGGGACGCTTTAAAGAAATACAGACATGCTACAATGTTGAAATATAAACAAACCAAAAGTTTATTATAAGGTTATTTATTTTTAATTATAACTTGCATGTGTCTCATAGATATTGATCAGTAATTGGGTCCTTTTTGGTTATTTATACGATTCTTTTTAGCCTTTGTTATAAAAATTGTAGCAATCATTTATGGAAAATATTAAAAGAAAACAGTGGTGAATTGGAAATACTTTTTTTTTTTCCTGTGCAGAACATCTATAATTTTTTTCTGTACAAAACTAACTGCTTTTTCAGTTCGAAAAAATCTTTTATTTTATATGCTATAATATCAATACATTATATATATAGAGAGAGAGGACTGTGAAAGATTCGCTTTAAAGATATCAAGTATTGATTAAAATATAAAAATGTTTGTTTTCAAAAATGTTTGAAGTTATTGTTAGTAATATGTCCGTTGATTATTTTGTTAATAATTATATTCATTACCTGTGTCAAGGTATGATAAAACTATTTTTGTTTCGCTTCCTTAGTTATATTTTCCTGTTTAATAACCTCGAAATATTGCATTTTAAGACAAACTGAAAATTTCTTCTCTACTTAAGCGTTATTTTGAAAATCTTATTGTTAGATATGTGGTTTATCATAAAGCAGTACATTAATTACGGAGTTAGATGAGAGTCGAACAGATTGTGCGTTTCAAGTGTTTTTCTTTATAAATACTTATATTTTATTCTAGTACATTTTCTGGGACTTCAAATATAAATAGATGAGATCTTATTAGTAAAGCAATTGAAACACTCTATCAATGTAAATTCCCATAAATAAGAAAGTTTGTCTTGAGCAACTGATATTTCAAATTGTGGGACTAGACGATAATTAATTTTAAAGGAAAATTACGAACCCGAATAATATCTGAGTCTCTAAATTTACTACGTATGATGAACTTTTAAAATTTGAAAACAACATATAAATAAATGAAATGAAAAAAGTAAGTGTGGATTGAGTGGGACCGATACATTTGAATTGCCTGCTGCAAAGATGTACTTTGATGTCTGTATTGTTAAGAACGCTGTAAACATTTAATTTGTATGGTATCTAGCCGAATTGGAGAGATATTGGCTCCTTGGAGAAGTTTTGGGAGAATTATTTTATAGGCTATAAATTTATTGCCAGCATTTGGCGACATTTATTGCCGACCCCCTTTATCTGGATTTTACTAGAAGCTTGTAGAAATTTCCAGAAACCTGAAAGCTATATAAAGGGACAGTGAGTCATAAAAAGTCAGTCTTCGCTCAAATCTGGTGAGAGTAGGACATGTGTTAATGCTCTCCGTATTCCTCTGAAAAAGTTCGCCAAAAGGCTGCTTAATTATAAAAGCTTTATGGCCGTCCATTGTAATTTTGATTCATTTGGCGTGTTAATAAATTGTTATTGTTTTTGTCTTAGCCAGAGTCTTCAGTCAACAAGCTTTGCAACAGTACATTTACATAATTTTTTGTAAAGTATTAAGATGTTTAGCATTGCAAGTACTTCTCATTGTTGTTTAATTAGTTTCACAAATTTATGTTCACAAATTTTTAAAAGTTTTTTGAGTATAGAATTTGTTTTATTTTAAATTTTTATTTATATAATTCAAATATTTTGGAAGAATTTAGATATGCTTTTCAACTATATTAACCATTTCTCTTTATTATGATGAGTATATTTAGTCTGATCACTTATTAATTCTTTGATAAACTACTGATCATGTAAAAAAAAAATTAAAAATGAAGAAATAATGAATTTCAGAACTAATGGCTAGGTATACAAGCTTAATTAAATGCTATATAGTAGTTATGTAACATAGATAATTTAGTTTTTATATATACTGTTA
This sequence comes from Pardosa pseudoannulata, assembly GCA_032207245.1. Classification (NCBI taxonomy): domain Eukaryota; kingdom Metazoa; phylum Arthropoda; class Arachnida; order Araneae; family Lycosidae; genus Pardosa; species Pardosa pseudoannulata. The sequence goes on along the minus strand of CM063503.1, from coordinate 22,108,254 downwards.
TAAATCTTGATCTATAATTATTTAAATGTATATTTAAATTATTTATTCTTGTAAAGTGACATACATTTGTAAGAACTCTTAGTGAATTCTATAAGATGAGTAATGCAACAAATAAAATATATTATTTACTTAATTTCCGAATGGTGACAAATGTTTGAAAGCACAATATAGTTATAATCCATATTAAAATTTTAAGCCCAGTGAAGTGATATGAAATTCAAAGTAATGAAAATGGTAGTTTTTACATCATTTATAATTTAATTCTATATTTTTGCTACTCGGTTAATTCTATCTAGTAATAGTTTAGTACTAGTGTAAACTTTACATCTTCCATATATTTAAATATTCTTCACATGAATTATATCCAGTTTGTAATGCAGTGTATATCATATACTATTAATTAAAATTATTAAATGGGAGGCATCTAAAAGGTAGTATATTTATAGCCCCTATTAAAAATAAATGGTGTGTAATTTTTCTCTGTTATCCGACTCTTTTAATTATAAATCCTCCATTAAAATGAAAATCAGTTAAAAAATCCCCTAAAAAGTAATTAAATTTTAATTTATTGATACAACAAGGAAAAAGAGAAGTAAACGTATGAATATATAATGACATACGGAATCAATAATGCATAATATTCTAGAAATAATTCTCACTCAGCTTAGGGATTTCTTGGGAAATGGACAGTGTTCTTCAAATATGGATCCAACCCTAAACTCTGCTCTAGCGTGTTTATAACATCATGATAATCCTATTACAGTTTGGGGTATATCACCTTTTAAAGTGTATCGTGGGATTAAAAGACTGATAAACAACTTTCAATGTGATTAGTTTAAGCCTATAAGCTAAATTTGATCATGGCGAAACAAGATTGTGGTTTATATAGGGAACAAGGACATGAACATTATCCAATAAATGCAAAAGTTTGGGATCGTAAATTTCAGTTCTTGATTAGAATTTTATCAGTGTTTCATTTCAAATATTTACTCTTAATTGAAACATTTGACGCTATGCATTTTTAATAAGATCGTCGAATTTGGATATTGAATTTTGAAATTGGGATTTTATTATTTAGAGCAAATCGAAATTGCAATCCTCCGTGACGAAGACACTAATCTTGGAACAGATTAGCAATAAATGAAATTCAGGTTCAAATAAATGAATAATAAGTGTACTTAAAATGCATGATTAGTTGAGAGCTTATAACATAAAATAAAGTAGATTGGTACAATTTATTTCAGGGATTAACTGAAAATATCTATAAGTAGAGATTTTATGGGACCCGAAAAACAGATTAAAAGGCTTTACAATAAACAATATCATTAGACTAAAAATTACACTATATCATGCTTTTTACTTAAAGTCTGATTTTTATATACAGTTTTAACATAGACATATCAAATTTTATACTCGATAATACCTCAAAAGCTTAATAACCAACACATATCTATAGATCTTAGATTCACACCCCTCTTTCTATTTATCTATCTATACATATATATATTTATATGTGTGTGTGCATATATATGTATATATATATATATATATATATATATATATATATATATATATATATATATATATATATATATATATATATATATATATATATATATATATGACGTATCATCAGCGAATTATTCATAACTATTTATTTTTGTTACATTTCATACTTCTTGTATTATTGGTCAGAAATGAAATAAACAAAATTCTTTCTAAATTTATCTAGTAGGCTTTTTCAACATTGAACTGAATTATCAAGCAAAACTTTTTGTTTCATGTAGAATACTGGAAAATCTTTAGGATGCAATGAGTTTTATTTTAAATTTTCATCATTTAGTAATTAATGTATGTCCCACAGAGGAACTGAACAAATATTTATAATACAACTCTAACAAAGTGTTTAAGAAAAATAGATTGTGTTGTATATTTATATTATAGTTTATTAAAAAAAATATGTCCTAATATAACTTAATATTTTAACTTTATATCTATTAACGACATGATACATATCTGTGTATTTTAATGCACAATATTTTTCAATTAATACGTTTTCACTTAGCAGCATTGGTTGGAAAAAAAATGAAAGCATGTATGCATTAGTTTATGATTCTTTTTACTGTAAAGATTGTAAAGATTTCATGTATTTCAGCAAAAAATGTTCAACCAATTAAATTTAGTTCAGGTTGATTTGTGATAATGTCTTGAATCCATTGCTTATTCTTTAACGATAAAAGCAATCCTAATCTAAATCTACTTCTTTTCAACACGTACATGCTGACGTGTGATAAGGCCTTAATGCAGCAAGTGATAAAGGCAATTGAATTTATGCAAATAAAGAAAACAAGGGAACAAAAGCACAAAAAAGCTACGAGTCAAACATAAATAGAACGTCGTAAGTGACAATTACCAATAAAGTATCAGTCATATTCAAAGGATCTTTGTTAATAGCTTCTGTAGAATTCATTAATCAAAACTTTTTCCCAGGATAGAATTAAAGGATTAACATAGTTGTCAGTATTAAACAGTAGAGGCAGCAAATATCAGTATATGCATGGAATACTATCATCAAAGTTAAAACTTATTTATCTACATTTCCATTATTATTTGCTTTATAAGCAGCATAATTCTCTATGTTTTTGTGTTTAATGCATCATTTGAACAGTATTTAAGTTCAATTAGGTAAATAAATCAGTCCATTTACATATTTACTATTTAAAGTTATTTTGTATTATGTACTCAAAAGGTAATTTTTAACTTTATATTGTATTTTCCAAAAATAATAATTTAGCAACTTCCAAGAAACACTTCTCTAATGATTAATTAGAGATTTATAAAAATTTCGCTGCTTGTAAAAAACATAAGTATGCATCAAATGACTTACTTTTAGCTTCCTTATAAGAAAAGTTTGAAAAATATGGTTAATTATATAGAAAAAAAATTGTGATATATCATTTTAAAATTTTTTGACAGAAAAAAGGATTTGACAGGCTTTTAAATCGGTCATTTTAATTATATAATTTTTTCTGTCTTTAAGAAAAATTCAGGTGAATGCGGTAGATTATATACATGTGATGTTGCTTTTAAGATTGAATATTAAAGAATGAAAGAATATCTAAGAGAAGGATAGTGTTTATTTTTAATATACATTTATAAACTTTAAATGTGTTGAAATATTTTACTGCAATATACACTAGAAAAAAGATATATTTATATAAGTATGAAATAACAAACGTATAAATGTATTACATGTAGAGATATTGAAAGTCGAAGGAATGAAAATTTTTCCAATATTTTTTTCGTTCAAATGTACCTGAACCTTTAATAAGAAATTAACTTTATATTTAGCATTTACTGTTGTGATAAGTATAAAATTTACGAAAATGAGCCCGTCAAAATCCACCCATTATATTGATATAGTGGATGTATTTGTGAATTAATATTGTACTTAGAATTAATACTGTACAGAAGTGACTTGCGGTTACAAAATATTTCAGTGCAGTACTCACATTTTATATAAATAGCTTTTGTTTACTATCAAATTTTAATCTAAATGTTTGTTTGAATAATCGAGTTTTGAAATTCATAAAATATCTATCATATTATTAATTGTATACTTAAGATTTTAAATTACTATAAATTCAATTTAATTTCAAGTTAACATACTTTAAAAATATTTTTTCCACTGAATTGTATTAGTGTTATGAGTGTACATGTATGTTATTTTTCACTCTTTTCTATTTCACTACTTTGATTTTTATCATTCTGTAAATTTTTCAGAAACTATTATTAAATGATTCTACATATTTGGAGAAAGTTTAATTCCAGAATTATTTTTATAAAAAATCTGTGGTATTTTTTTACAAAACTAGCTTTTCAAGGAAATGATTGGATGAGATTTCCCATTCATATTTTTATTCGCAAGTTATTTATAGTAAAAAACTGCCTAAATAGTCAGTGATATTTTGAAAAGTCAGCTAAAATTTTGTTACACTGTTTAAGAAAACAACATCGAAATTTTATATGACTTTTATTTGAATCCGAAATTTCTATGTAAAATCATTTTTTCAACGAAATTATATCTACTATTTACACAATTGTAGAGGCATGGCATAATGTTTTCCAATGTCTTCTGCAAAGAAATACCATTTAACATCCAATAAACATTATTGGATTGCAGCGTCCACATCGTCCCTCGAATGGTATCGTTTGATAGCCCTTTCATTTGAAGAAAAACATGAAGTTACAAGTATAGTTTAGGTGATGTAGGAGGGTGAAACTAAAATACTCATCTAAGCCTTTTAAGATGGTCTCCCGTGTAATTTGTTGCATGAAGTCATTTAACACTAGATTTACCAGCAATTAAAATATACGTTGAATTGCAATTGCAAAACCAGCCATTTTGACTGGTTTGGTAAACACATTGTTAATAATACTTTAACGTGATATTTCATTTTCACTCTAAATTTCATTAAGTTGAGCTAAATTTTAGTACAGTTACACATGTAAAAAAAAAAGAATCCCTGCATGCATTTCCAATTTAGACGCTTCTTGCAACTGACGAGACATTTTCGACTGATTATCAGACATACTAAAATTACAGCTGCCAAGTCATTAGATACCACGACTATAAAAATGTCCGACGTTTTGTCACGAATGTTGGTAAAAATAGTTTTTTAATGAAAAGTTTTACTAAGGAATGAAACTCAGTTTTTGATTAACGTATATAATCTATGCGTATATACATTATTCTAGATCTTAATTTTATTTCAAACTCTAATATAAAATAAGCTACAAGTCAAATCTACGCAACTAAGATCTTCTAAAGGATAGCATTCTTATCCTTAATAATTTTTTTTTATATTTTAGTCTGATCTACATCGGACTAGAAAGCAATACCCATGTATTTTATTGCATTATTTTTTTATAAATAATTTCTGATCACGTTTCAAAGAAATGCTCTTTTAAAGCTTGAATAATATATTATTTTGATGGAAAATTGTCTCTCAAATTCTATTCACTTAAAAAAACTTTCAATTTTATATTTGTTGTTATTCTGGATAATTTTCAAGCGTATCACTGAGGAAATATTTGCATGGAAGAATATGGGAATTTCAAATAAAAATTATTCCGCATCTACAATCTGTGTATCTAAAGTAACTCGAAGAAAAAGTTGTCTTAACCTTTTATAATAACTATATTATAATTGTTCTGAAGGGATAAATAACATATCAAGTGGGTGTTCATGAAATTTACACACAAAAAAATAAGAATAGATAAGCAATAGAGTTATTGCCTATTCATTTGGTACTATTACTATTTCTACTCGGCTTCTTATGGTATTCTTGTCTTCTCTATTTTTTTATTAAAAACGAAAATGCCTCGGAAATTCAATATGGTGGATCAATATAACTGTATGCTGGTAATATAACTGGATCAATATAACTGTTTTCACTTTCAGTTATTAAACCCGGCTATACATCCAAGAAAGTAATTTGTGCTTTTTGACAATATGTATTTGTTATTCTAATGTTTCTTTGATATCAACAATTGCATTTTTTCAATATTTCAGTTCAGAAGATTTTATATTTGTCCTGTTTTCATGTTGACATAATATTATATTAAGCTAATTAAATTTAAAAGCGAACTAGATATTAAAGGAAGTGGTTGAAGAAGAATTGTCTTAAAATCAAGCATTAAACTATTACCTTGCATTCAGATATAAAACTAAGCAAACAATTAATTATAAACATATATATATATATATATATATATATATATATATATATATATATATATATATATATATATATATATATATATATATATATATATATATATTCGTGTGTATGTGTGTGTGAGAGAGAGGGGGGGGGGGTAAAGAGAGATTAAAGATATGGTATGTATACTCTGCCGCTAAAGTTCTTTAAATTTCTCTTGATTCCCCCCATTCTACGTTTTTTAATCTTATCTTCTCCAAGTACTTAATTAAATCAAAGGCGGAATTATTTGCAATTGCATGCCTAACACAACCTTTAAACAAAAGACTGAATTAAGGATTCCTACATATGACCATTTCTTGTACTTTTCTCATCAAGGTGACAGTTCTTCCAAGAAAAGCCGGAAATCTTTGTAATCTTTATGTAGTTGTATGCATTTTTGACGCTTGATGATTATACATAATAAATCAAATATAAAATCTAAATAACTCTGAATATTGCAACCTGTCTTCATTAAAAATCAGCTATCATTTTAAATATCATAGGATAACATTGATAAAAAAGTAAAATATTAGGGTGACTCATTTCTTTGATATCACATCTAAACAAAATACTGAAAAGTTAAATCTAGATAAATTTATTTTGCAGTAGATATAGCAGCCATAAAAGTAAATATATATGCAAGTCACTCAAAGTCATAAAAATTCAATTAAATTGACGGAACTATAAATAACATCAGATAACAAGAAATTTTAAAGAATTTTTAAAAGATTTCCAAGTATCTTCGTTGAAAAAACACTGGTTCTAAAGAAACATAAAGTTACAGCAACCTATCTTTTAAATGTTCCTCAAAAGCTTGGACGCTTAGCATTAATAAGTTAAATATACCAAGAAATTAATGCTTACATTTATTTATAAAAAAATATTAATAAGAAGTATATGCCTACGACCAAATGTTGTGGAAAAAATTTCAAGTTAAAGACGGACTTTTTCTAAAACTTTTATATACCTACAAAAAAGAAGTAGATAGCTGGATACATTTAAATATAGCTGTATTGAAATGTTACATTGCTAAACCACCTATTCATTTACAATCAGATATTATTAATTCAAGATAATACTTTTTGAGAATTGATATTCAATTAAATAGAAATATATAAGATGATAAATTAAAAACCTGTAAACAATATATAACTTACTTCTAAGCTATACTAAAGCGAATGTTTCGAGGGCAATTTATTATTTTACCTTATCTTTCTGATAAGAAAGACATAGAAAAAAAGTTGTTTCTTTTGTTTTCTTGGTCGCATCAAATGTAGCATACAACTAAAAGAAATTCGTGATCAAGTAGCGGAATTATAAAGAATTCATCAAACTAAGAAATGTCTTGGGAAGTTTAACTAGAATAACATAGTTCTAATCACACACAAAGCACGGTTATAGTTTAAAAATACATTTTCTAAGTTCGGCACGTTCTTTGTTCAGAGAAAAGATGTAATACATATATATATTTGGAGAGCATAGGATGATACCAGAATATTTGAAACTTTTGTAATTACATAGAGCTTAAAGTTTAGAAGATATTGTGTTTTCACTATTTTAATGTTTAAACAGCGTTATTATAAAATAAAGCTATGAACAGAGAATAGAGTTAAATGAAGAAATTGTAGAAAACTACAGCCCCTTGCACCTTCCCCAGATCTTTTACTTCCTATACTCTCTATAGAAAAGGAGGTTTTTATTTGACTATGTTATCGATAGAAATGTAATAGTAAAAAAGCAATTGTAAAATATATGTTAGACAATTTTCTAATGTAGATTTTTATAACACAAAAGTGAAAAATATTTCATTTCCTTCTGGCGTATAAGGGAATTCGAAAAGTCCAGTTAAATTTCATTCCATTTTAATGAAAGGAAAATATAATAGGTTTTGAGACAGTGATAAGATAATGTTTGCAGTTATGGAGTATTACAGTTTCTATAACAGCATAAAATTTAAACTAATAGTGGGAATAAAAGTAAATTTACATATTATCCATAGAAATGTTGTAATAAAAAGGCAATCGTAAAATATTTGTTACAAAATTTTCTAATGTAAATTTTTATAACACAAAAGTGAAAAATGTTTCATTTCCTTCGGGCGTATAAGTGAATTCGAGAAGCCCAGTTATAATTCATTCCATTTTAATGAAAGGAAAATATAATAGGTTTTGAGACAGTGATAAGATAATGTTTGCAGTTATGGAGTATTACAGTTTCTATAACAGCATAAAATTTAAACTAATAGTGGGAATAAAAGTAAATTTACATATTATCCATAGAAATGTTGTAATAAAAAGGCAATCGTAAAATATTTGTTACAAAATTTTCTAATGTAAATTTTTATAACACAAAAGTGAAAAATGTTTCATTTCCTTCGGGCGTATAAGTGAAATCGAGAAACCCAGTTAAATTTCATTCCATTTTAATTAAAGACAAATATAATATGTTTTAAGGCAGTGATAAGATAACGTTTGAAGTTATGGAGTATTACAGCATAAAATTTAAACTAATATTGGGATAACAATAAATTTACATATTATCCATAGAAATGTTGTAATAAAAAGGCAATCGTAAAATATTTGTTACAAAATTTTCTAATGTAAATTTTTATAACACAAAAGTGAAAAATGTTTCATTTCCTTCGGGCGTATAAGTGAATTCGAGAAGCCCAGTTATAATTCATTCTATTTTAATTAAAGGCAAATATAATATGTTTTAAGACAGTGATAAGATAATGTTTGCAGTTAGGGAGTATTAAAGGTTCTATAACAGCATAAAATTTAAACTAATGGTGGGAATAGCAGTAAATTTACGTATAACAAAACGTAGATACCGTTAGGCAACAGGTTCCAATTCAAAATGTTTTATGGACGTTGTCTTGTGGAAGACGACCGGTTGTCTAATTAAACCTGTGGGAAGATAAAGTGATGATCATTACCTCGTGATCCCGATAACATCATAATTTACATCAAAGCTAGCGCTATAACTTTGAGTAATTTCCAACTCCGCTTTGTTAATTATGCTTTTCCTGCATCTTAATTTGGTTAATAACTTAATTTTATGGTTTTTCTGCCTTGGTTTGATTTGATAACTTGCAATGGATCTCTTATCTGGATGAACGTAAGGCGTCCTCGGTAGAACGATGGAGTTTCCTCTGAATTTTCGGCATTTTTAGATCTCTTTATCCCGTATCTCTCTACGTACGTCTCTTGTCTTTCAGAAAGGTTTCGAGTTGGATTTTGATATCTATGATCTACAGTTTTGCTGCACTATGGCTCATAAAATAAGACCTACTAAAAGCCGATTTTGATAGTATCTATGCTATTAGTGGGATTCGAACCCACAAACTTCGGTACCAAAGAGCAGAATCCTACTCATTAGACCATCGTTCGGCAGAGGTCATCCAATCACACAGGTTTAGTCTTGCTCCTACTTTGAAACGTCAGTGACAGCTAAAACCGTTCTGAACATGGCATTACGGTATTTCATTACTAACCCCTAGATCATATCATTAAAATTATGCTATCCTCATATTATCTATAGCAATCTATACCATTTTTAATCATTATATTCGTCAAAAAAAGAAAAAGCTTTAGATATAAGCTGTATATACTATGCACTTTTATTATATAAGTATTCTTCTATATTTTCATATCTCTAAAACATATTTTTTCTCTTAGTACAGTACGTGCTAAATCTTAAAAAATGTATTTTTAAACTATAAGGATATTTGTGTTTGACTAAAATTTTGCTATCTGGTTAAACAGCTTCAAAATTTTTTTAGTTTGATAAATTCTTTATAAAACTGCTGATTATGATTTTGTTTTAGTTGCCTGCTAAATTTTATGCGGCAGGTAAACAAAAGAAAAAAGTTTTTTATACTTTGCTTCCCTCTATTAATAAAAGTTTTAATTGAAATCATAATATACTCAATTTTTTAATAAAATACTTCTTTTATTATTGATTCAAATATCTTAAACATTTTTCGTGGGCTTCAATTTTATCTTTTTATCATTATAATATCTTGTATTATAAAATGAAAATCAACTATTTAATATATCCCACTATATTATAAATATATCATTAAAAATAACAATACTTTTATATGACCGGAGACTTTCAATTTTAGATATTCTCGATTACCTTGTAACTCTCTTGGAAAATTATCCTGAAAGTGTAGATAAATTAATAGCATATTAAACATTCTATATTTCTGCGCCAATTTTGTTCCAAAAGAATATAGTGGATCTGAATTAAATCCTAGAGAAACAATAATTTTTTTTATATCACAAAAAAACAAGTGTTTGAAATATGTTGCAGCTCTAACATTCGAAGCTGCTTGTAATTTTATGTTAATTTCGAAGAGACAAAAAGATAACTTATATCGCAAGTATTTTAGTTTATAAAATACAAGATATTTAACCCAGTGTTATTTTCAGGACTATTGTAAAGTCAGAACTATTTATTCCGCAGAAAAAGAGAGATACATTTTTGATGATACGTGATAATATTTACTAAATAATTTTTCAGTTCTCAATCTAGTATGTTCTTAATTTTTTCTAGATTTGCATTAATGTCGCATATCTGATAATACATCTGAATTGGTTTCTCTTTTCGTTTATAACTCGCAATGGCAAATTATCAACAGGTAGAAGTCCAGTCTCTAGAAACAATGGCAACCATTCTTCAGCGAGAGAAAAGATTAATTATTATTTCTCTGTTTTTCTTACCTGGATTATGTTCTCTATAAACATCTAAAAATGATCATTAAAATGCTGTATGGAATCATCAGAAGTTCAGCCGAGTTATCGTCGCAACTGCAGATATTCGTGGAATTCGAAGAATTTTCCAACGTGAGCCTGATCACTGTAGAGGAACTGGTGGTCACTCATCAGAGCAGTTTTTGTAAAGTTTTCAGTAATAAAGATTATTTATCTGTATTATGACTTTGATTTCCATTAAGTAAATTCCCTTGTATTCACTATTTGCTTTCGTACCCTTTGTTGTATTGGGAAAGCTGTATATTTTGGCAATTACCACAACGCTTTAAAGTTCACTTACAGGTGTTTTAAAAACAGAAAAGAAATTTTACCGGAGTGTGAACCTTCAAATTGAGTATCAAACAAATGCCTGTAGAATCATACACATACTACCTTCTTGAAGCCGTCTGTGTATGATTTAATGTATAATTTAGTTTTTAAGCACAAAGGGATTATATTGAAGCGGGAAAACTGCTGGATAAATGCTTAAGCTATAGCTTTCTCCAGCTTAAGTTTCAATCAATGAACACTATATATATAAAAAATAACCTCTAAGCTCTTGTACATAGCTTTACTTTAGCATTAATTTTAATTGTATAAAATTAAAGATAACGCGACAGCTTTATAACACCTTTTAAGTTATTATTTATCAATTATAAAGATAAATCTCAGTAATTTTGCGAAATGGTTATTTATAAGCTTAAAAATTATCCAAAGTAATATAGAAAATAATATATGAAAAATTTGTTTAAAGGGAGCAGAATTTGAGAGTCAATTTTCAGCAGAATAATATATTATTTAAGCTTCTAAAGCGCAACTTTTCCCAAATCTTATAAAAAATGGAAACCTGGGTAGCAAATGTTTGTAAACAAATGATGTAATATAATACAAGATTATTGCTTTCTCGTACGACGGATAAGTAAAACAAAAAATATAAGGCTAAAATTTGTTTATCCTTCTTAATATCATAGTAGTACAGACTTTAGTTATGGAAAAATTTTTATTTTACATTTTGAAATATTTAAACATGTAGCATAATATTTGTGCATACAAACAATCTTCAATTCAAATTGGCTGAGACATGGATGGTTTTTGCAAAGTATGCAAAAGTATATCGATCACAAAATTAGAACATAAAAAAAAAATTCGGATTAATAATTTTATTCTTTTAATTCGAGTAAATCTTTGTCGTTAGAATATTTCCCTATTAATGGAATTAATTTACTTAAAAATTAGAGAAAAAATAATTTTAGATTTGTAATCAATTCGTAATCAGCTCACATGCACCTCATAAGATCTTAACACATTGTATGGGGGATACGTGCTAGTACGTTTTCTGGCGATTGATACTTGAGTGCTAGTCACGTACTAGTACGGGTTAGTGTAACAACATGGTTTGTTTATGGGTACAAAAATAACGGTGTATACAGGAAAACGAAGCCGAATGTTCTTGTCTACTACTTAGATTCTGGAAAAATTTAGACAAATAAAAACTAGTATTTACATTATTAGTTTTATGATTGCTCTTTTCATAAAAATGTTTTTAAATAAACAAAAAAAATGTAAAAATGTTTATATGTAACATAATTCGAAAAAATTAAAACTATATACTACTATTTCTATTTATTTTTCATATTTACAATACTATTATAAATTTTTCCACTAAAAATATATTTTTTGTTTACAAAAGTTTGTGGTTGTTATTTATATATTTCTATTTATACATTAAGTTTATATTTTTAAATATGAAATACGAAAAGTTGGTTAAAAAATTAAATAATTTTCGATCTATTGAGATTTAACTGAATAACTAAATTTACGAGCAAAATGCCCGGTCCCGGTACAATACCCGAATGTACCTGCGAAATGTACCTTTACTTAATGTGTTAACTGAAGTAAATAAAAATAGTTTTAAATGAAATTTTATAAAAATCTGCAATGAAACATCTCATACAGTATGACTCATACGTTTCTTCGAATTTTGTTTAGTTCTCGATAACAGATGGTAACAGAAATTTAAAAAGTGGATATCTCAAATTTATTGAAGAAGGCAACACAGAATAAAAAACAGTTGACTATGTGCTTGATTTTTTATTTCTATACAATAACAACTTATTGAAATACTTTATATAACAAGGCAAAATTTTATTGCATTTGAACTTCAATTTTTATTTCCCCCATTATTATATATATTGTCCGTAATTGATTGTAGAATTCATTCCCCACATTCATCGTTCTTCGTTTTCGCGCAATTGTCTCCAAAAACTACCGGACTTATAACTTTTCTTGCCAGAAGTATCATTTTAGAGGAAATTTAAAAGAAATTGGATAATTAGGGGTTTATATCATTATATTTATCATTATATCATTATATTATATATTCATAAGAATGTTTCAAAGAAATATGGGTGCATGCGAGGTGGGTTTGCATGGAAATATTCCTTTTTCTTCTTCTAAGCCACTACAATCCTTTACAGGCCAAGGACATTGCAATCAGACTCCACCATCTAGTTCTATTCGAGTCAAAGCCCCCTCCAGTGTAACCCTTACTCAAGATTTTTAAGTCTCTTTCAACAGAGTCAAGCTACCTAACTGGTGGTCTTCCTCACTTTCTAGTCCCCACAGGTGTGGTAATGTCAGCTTTTTGAATGAGTCTGTATTCTCAGCGAAGATATCTCAATGCTCCACACCTGTTAACACGTTGAATGCCACAGCAATTTTCAGAAATCTGGCCTAAAATGACAATTCGATTTAATCACATTATTTATCTATATTTTTTGTTCGTTTTTAAAAAGAATTTCTGTTTATGCAAGCCAGCATTGGTTTTTTGTTCTTTTCCCAAAAGCCATCTATATATAGCACTGATATACTACGAGTTTATTCGTAGCTGCATAAAAATGGCAAGTGAACACAGTACAACATAACTCGTAGTTGGCGTCCTAGAAAATAACGCAATCTACGAGTTATCTCGTAGTTGGAAATGAACATGTTAATAAACTTTGTATTCCATGTTCCAATAATATCCTTGTATTCCAATAATGATTCCATATAGCAATAATAATTTTTCGCCAAATCTTGTTTCTAGAAGCCGTCTGTTAATATAGATTGCTCATTACAAAATACTATAATTGTTGCTGTTTGGACGAATATTAAAACATAAATCAAACTACAACTCTTCCTCTAAAGCCAGATTTAGTAATATAACATCTAGAGAAGTTTATAAGAATGAAGGACCTATGGGCAGACCAGAAGCAAGGTAGCAAAAATCAGTAAGAAATCTAAGGCAAATAAAAATTTGTATCAGACAAAGTATTTTTAAAGTTTACGAGAATTTTTCAAACTATTTTATTTACTGGCACAATGTCTTTTTTATAAATGGTTTTCATTCATAAATATCAATTTTCGATTCTTGAAAATACAATTGCTTGGTTCCACTGTATACGGATAAAATTTATAATCTAAATATGTAGTCTGTTTTGTTTATTTTTTCCATTTCAGTTTATGCCAGAAAATTATTATGAAAAATTTCAAATTCTGGGTGACATACAACCTGATAAATAAATTGATACACCTTGTGTGGATCCCAGTACCCCTTTTTTTTAAACGAGAACAAACATATTTAAATATTGTTTTGCGGACGTGTGTTACGTGCATATTTTTATCTGTCACTTCTTTAGAAGTTTTTTAAAACTATTAAAAATTATATATTTTAATTATTAAATGTATTTATAATTGCACATGTTTATATAAGTAGAAAAATTTTCAGGCAAAACAGTAATTAAGTGTTAAAGAGATTTTAAAATAGAACTTAATTTTACAAAACATTGTTTTACTTTATTGTACACATTATTATTAAATAAATACAATTCATTTGCTATTTCACAATTTAGTATTAATTTTATGCACAGCAGCACATTTTATATCGAAATAATGATGACAGTTTAACCCTGACAAAATTTTAGAGTTTGCCTCTACACGATAAAATTTCTCTTTTTCAAAAGATGTATATTACCAATTTCAGAGTAATTTCTAGTATATTTTCCATTATTGATTGCGGATTCATTACGTAATCATTGTTTAGTCTCTCTTTCCTTTTGAGCTCTTTAATTAAATTTTAATATTTTAAACTAATACTTATTTAAAACTAGAATTATACATGAACGTGCCGGAAATAAGTTATATAATTCTGCATTTGTTTCAAGCGTAATGTCTTATTCACAAAGAATGAAATTTTGTTATCTTCAGAATATGTATATATTTATCCTATTCAGTCATAAGATATTTAATTATTTTAATAACACAATTACACGAAATTCACGAATCTATGATTCCTCCTAATTTCACATACATATTAAAATGATCTAAACATTGAATACATACTTGTAATTCTCTTTTTATTTTCAATATTAAAAGCTCTCAACTTCTCATTTTTAATAGTTTATTATTGACAAAATTTGTATGTAAAAATATTATTTTACCTTTAAATTAAATTTTGTCATCTATACAGCAAATAACTTGCATAGAGCATGCATCTGACATGCAAATGTCATTTAGATTTAGCGGGCACTTTTGCGTCTATCAGATGTTCAGGTTAAACTCTATGCTCCGTTAAAAAAAATAGTACCACTCATTTAAACGTAGTTAACAATCTCTCACTCATGTTAAAAGTAGTTAACGTCCCCCCTTCCTCTCTCTCTCTCTCTCTCTTTTTCTTTTTAGCATGCATTGATATTTTTTGAACGTAATACGATAGTGGACTTTCAAAAATAATTAATTTTGACTTTTAACAATTTGCTTGAGCATTTAATATCTTACTATCAATATATCAGGCGAAACTTAAAAAATAAGCGGTAAAATCATGATAATTTTAGATATTATAAATTATTTCTTATTTCTGTAGAATAATTGCAGAAAATGTTCCGTGCGCATTCTTTTGATATATAATAGGGTCATCTGTATGTATTTACATGCATATGTCTCGACGAAAATAGTCAAAATGCATCGAGGAATCGTCCATATGGATAAATATATATATAAGGTCCAAATGGTTTATTATTTAAAATTTCAAATTTAAAGTTTCCTTTCATATACATACACGAATAAGGCTTAAATGAATGCAGGCATGGCTAAATAAGTATTTCCGTTAAAGTCGGAACACTGAAAGCTTCGGTGATTAGATTTCATTTCTACTAGACGCAAGTGAGATCTGCGGTAGATTAGTTTGCAAAGGCATCGATCTCATAACCGGACGGGGTGCGAGTTCCACTCTCAAGCCAACCAGATATCCATCATATTTATTAACAGCAGCTGAGACACTTAAAGTAAGTCCCCGTCGTATTTTCCACCAAGTTCCCAAACGAGACCGCTGTAGAAAGGTACGCAAAGCATAGGGGTGATCTTCTTCGTTGCTGCTTTTTAATTGAGGAGACCCAATTTGTTTCTTTGTGCTAATATGTTTTTCGAATGCAGCTTTCAATACAGGCACATATACATTTATGCCAATACATGGCTGCGAAGCTGTTACCCACTTATCACCAGCCCGGGAGCAAGTTTAGCTTAAGGTATACCAAGCATACGATTCACAGGCTTGGCCTGCTACCCTCAGTGTATCATTTGGGAACTTAAAGAACTTTGTGCCCACGAACATATTTTACGTGTCCCAGTCACGTTTAACGAGAACGGCTGATCTTAGTACGGCTCTAGCCCCGAACTCACAACCTTTCAGTTACGAGATCGCTGCCTTAGCCGACTAGGCTACCGCGGCTCTCTTCGTGATGTTATAGAGAGCAATGTTAGCAGCCTTTTTGATTCTTCTACTATGCTATACGAAGCTATGGCCCCTTATTTTGAAATAATAACAAAATAAATTACGTTCAAGTGGTTGAAAATTATTATTAAGTAGGAATGGCTGAAGTACGATTTTTAATATAGAGTCGAAACCACAGATACTCGATATAAAATTTTAACAATATTTCATTCTTAAAATACAAACTTTCGGTCAATTAAAATAGCTAAAGCAAGTTCTAAAGCCCATTTAAAAAAATTAGGAGGATGATAAATACAAAAATTTCCTACTAAAGGTACAACACCAAGTGACTATATATTTTCGAAAAATCGAGGTACACAGGTCAAAAATCCTGGTTTAGATTCTTTGAGGGCTTCTTTATTATATCTTGTTGATAGATCTTTAGCTTTATTTGTAGATGAAAGATTTTTGGAGAAAAAATGTTGCTACGTAAGTTTAACTTCATGAATTTTAAACTTGTATTCAAAAACTACACATAGAAATCAATACAATCGTTCTTTTTTTAAATTTCCTAAACATAAAACATGGGAAGATAAAAAAAATACCCTATTTCAATTTCGAAACTCTCCAAGTTTATGATAAGATAAGCATTTGTACTAGGAAGTAAAATAGTACAAATGTCAACACAACCAACTCCTAATTGACACAGCCTCCGATTCAAGAATTTTTCATTTGATTTTAAGCAATGTTTACACAGAATTATTAGAAAAGAATTTTCTCATTCACTTTATTGACATATAATTACTTTAATGTTTACAGCCATTTCTTCTGCTTCAAATGTTTTCTTGTATTGCTTTCTAAACTTCCAATAGGTATTGAAGGAAAAGGGAAGAATTTTCATTAAAGATGACACTGGGGAATTTTTCTTTCTAAAACTATAGTTATTTTAATGAAGATTTATCAATAGGACATTTAGAAAGGAGATTTGTGCATCAAAGCATCAAATAAATGTATTTAGGTTCTTTTAGGATACGTTGAATTAACCAAAAAGCATGCAAATATTTACATATATCTTTTAAATTTTTATAAGTAATATTAATCATACAACGTCTTTTAGGATACGTTGAATTAACGAAAAAGCATGTAAATATTTAGGTATAGCTTTTAAATTTTTATTAGTAATATTAATCATGCAACGTAATTTGTTTTAATTTATGTAATTAAATTTCATGTATAGATATTTCATTTTCCAATACTCTAAATAAACTGTTAAAAATGTATGTGCACATAATATTTAACTTTGGTTTTGTCCATACATTAAGAAATGCAATCTGACATTTAAAAATAACCGCTCAAAGTACTTGATTCTCCGTTTAGTTACTGTTTTTCTTTATTGAATTGATCTTCTTTATATAATTGAATTCACATATTTATCTGCATAACAAGAATTTCCTTATAATCCAATTTTTAGAAATAATAATAGCACTATAGTGGTACCTAACTCTATATATATCGAAAAAAAAAGCAGTACATGATTGAAAATAAAGTAACTTGAAAACAAAGATCAGATAATTTAATTATAATTTAATTATGGCAAAGATATTTTAAAATAAGAAACTTTTATTATTTAAATAAAATCTTTGCCAGGGATCTTTTTTAGTTGTAATTTAAGCATTATGAAATTAAATTATATTTTATCCTACAGATTATACAATTTAAAATATTTAATGATCAATAAAATAGCGTTGCTTATCTCTTCAACAAATAAATTTCTCTAAGGAAACGTTTTATTTTTTAGCGTTGAAAGTAATTTTGTTCAATAAATTAATTTTCTTAGGTGGCTTGAATTGGTGCTCGAGCAACACTGAGAAGATGTAGATCTGAAGATTATTTCATGGATTACACTTAGTGCCGGCCATGTCGTACAGTGATTATCGTAAAGAGTTTCCGCGAAGTGGGCTTAGATTCGATTTCCAAATAAGGCTTGGGTTTGTTTGGATTATAATTTGAATGTTCACGGGATGAACGCCACACTACTGAGTATAAGAATTTAATTTTACTAATCTGGAGAAATAGTTCTATTTACACTTGACCCACTTAGAAGAGAGAAAGCTGTGTACATTAATAATAACTAAAAGGGTAAAGTTCTGTGGAAAAATTTTCTATAAATGTTATAAAAACTCTACTCCTAGTCGACAGTCTATAATAATATTATAGATAAACGGTCATGTAAAAATTATTTAATGTATTACAATTAGTGTCGTCCATATTGTATAGTAATTAGCTTAAAGAGATTATGCGAAGAGGGCTTAGATTCAATTTCCGAATAAGGCTTGGGTTTGTTTGGATTAGAAATTGAATGTTCACATGATGAAATTCATACTACTGGTTGTAAGAATAATTTGGGTACTCTAGAGAAATACTCTTATTTTCCTTGTCCCAATTAGAAGAGAACGATAACTGCATATATTACCAATTACTGGTAAAGTTTCTGAGGGAGTTTGTCTATAAATGTTATAAAAATTCTACTCCTGAACGACATTCTCTTACAAAAATGTAAAAAAATGGTCGTGAGAGATTTATATAATGCATACTACTTAGAGTCACATACATTGTATAGAGATTATCGTAAAGAGATTCTGCAAAGTGACGCGGATTGAATTGGAATGCTTACAGATCTCAGTTTACCCTATAGGGTGTGAAGTACCCTGGAAATAGAATCTACCTTGAACGAGAAGCAGGACCTAGGTAGAAAAGAAATGAGTGCTGGTAATATAATTACTATTATTCTTCTTTATGTGTGTACAGTTGTTGGCAGCGTTCTAACTCTTAACGACATCATGTCACATAATTGTACAATAGTGGTAACGCGAGGGAATTTTCTGGGATAGGCTTTAAATTTTAACATTTCTAAGAATCGTTTTTGATGTGTTTAATAATTTAACAAATA
Organism: Pardosa pseudoannulata; assembly: GCA_032207245.1. Classification (NCBI taxonomy): domain Eukaryota; kingdom Metazoa; phylum Arthropoda; class Arachnida; order Araneae; family Lycosidae; genus Pardosa; species Pardosa pseudoannulata. Next base: position 22,089,033 of record CM063503.1, on the reverse strand, counting down.
ATAACTCCTTTTCGATAATACATAATTGATACACAATTAATTAAATACTGCTGACACATAAACTCTCACTGAAATATAACAAACACCAATACAAGAATAGATATATCGATACAAAATAATACAAAACATGAAATGTAAGGCTTTGCTTCATTTCACAAGGAGCCATGTTGCAAAAGAACTAATGTTGGATTTTATAGACAATATGTCTCCCCCCTCAAAAAAAAATAAAAAACTATTATGAGGTTTGGAAAATAACATAATACTGAAGGTAAAAAACTCCACTCTATTTAGAAAATGATTACACCTAGAGATGTCAATAGTACTCCAATGAGGCTAGATCTATACTGCACTTTTTAGAGAAAATTACTATGTTTACAGAAAGGCTTGTAAAGGAAGCGAGCTCACTTTTGTGAAGCGAGAAAAGATCCTAAATAGATCTTCAGATCAGTCTTGCAGAGGTATAGTGCTCATCTTATCATTTGCAATTAAAATTTCCAGCTGCTCATCAGAAATATTATATATTTCATTCAAATTACCTTTCAGACATTGCTCTTTAGGCCTGCGATGACCCAATGGTCAGCATGTCTAGACTGCCAAGATGCAGGACTATAATTTAGCAGGCGCATTACGTATTCAAATATATATCCAAGAATGTGTTTAGGATAAATGAGTGGATCTGGGTGTCCTCTCTCTAGGATGTCGGTAGATGGAAAAGAGGTACGGAATCAGGAGAAAAAATAGACATTATTATTACAGGTGCCCTGTCAACACGGAAAAATGAATAATGCGAGAACTATAGGACTAAAACGACCTAAAAGAAAGTCTACTGAAATTGACGATGTTAACAATAGGGGAATTATCGAGAAAGTTTATATAGATTCTGATCAAAGTTTTAAACTACACCTTCAAAAATTCTAAATTCATGATTTTCATATAAAAGCTAAAACGTCTAAAATATTTTCCTAGAATAATTTTGAGAAACATGACTTAGATCTTCTATAAAATAACTCCCTTTTTATTATTTAATTTTCATATTTTGTGATGCATAGTTAAAGACAGGGGTGTATAAATACCAGACAAAGGACTATATGGCGGTATGTCAGTAACATTTTACGGCACGTGGTTGAATTCATAAATTTTGACATTGAAAAAGTATAATTTATTGTAATAAATATAATATTTGATTGATTTATTGATCATTATCTGGAATATATATGCAAACTTTTAACCGTTTTATTGTCGATCTATGAATAATACTATAAACATGATGTACTGTTTTTAATTTTCCCTTTATATTTGTATCTACATATATGCATATATATAGTGCAGTCAATCTGAATTAAGATCCTCTTTCAATGCAGTCCTCGGAGCCTTTCTGGTAAGACAGGCCTGATTAAGATATTTTTTGTATTAAGAATCCAAAAATGTAATAGTTAGAAACACTTAAAAAACAAATATTTTATAACAGTCAAAGACCAATACTAAAAAAATTAAAAAAACACTATTAAATTCTTCATTGTTTTATATAACGTATGCCTTGAATAATCAACAGTTGATAAAAGAACAGGTAATTAGTGTCAAGCACTCTTTTCACAATGCATACATATAATTTTTTTTTCTTTTACTTTGGTGAAGACAGAAAACAGGCACGTGTTTTATCACTCAATTATCATTATAAAAACTGAGATAAAAGCATACAATACTGTCTTTAATTGGCAAAACTGTCATTCTGTAAATAAACAGTTGATCCATATTTCCTAATACATATTGCCACGATAACTTCTTAGAAATATGAGGTAAATTCAAACTTCGAAAGGAAAACTTAATATTTGTTCATATAAAACATTTGTAACAATGAGTATACTGTATAAAAACATAATAAAACATTTTATACTGCAACTGTCTAAAATTTCATGTTGAAAACTAATATTTTAGAAATGCTCCTTTTATATCATTTTATGAGCCCTAATTGTTTAAAGATTATGGTACCATGCAAAATGTCCATGCTTCTTATACACAAAGGGAATACATTGATCTAACGATAATTCATTCAGAGTGTAAAACTAGCCATTTTTGAATTTCTAAAAAAATAGAATATATTAATTTTGATAATATGCAAAATATAATTTATGTATTTGTATCGAATCAAAATAACTAAAGTCTCAAACAGTTAAATAAATGCGCCGTTGTATCAAAAACTATGAATGAAACCCCAGTTCAAAATTCAAATAAATTAAACATTTATAAAGCCAAGTCAGTCAATGTATTTATTTTATGTACATGAAATTGTAATCTAGGTGTTTTATTTTTCGGAAAAAAGAAATAGATAAAAAAAAAAAGTCTTGGAAATCAATTAGAGTCTTGAGATAAATTGATTCCTTCAAGGTGGTACTAAGATCTAATTAAAAGTTAACCTTTCGTGATCTAAAATCTCACTTGGGGAAAGAATAGAGCTTTGTAATCTAATCATCACTAATTTAGTTTAGACTGCAATAATTATCGTGAAAAACATGACATTTTACGATAAATTAAAAATAGAAGAGCAATTTCATTTTCTATAAATTAAAGTTAATTTTATCTCCTTTGGACATAAAATATAACGTTAGAAACTATATAAACAATTTTATAACGTAAGACAAAAGTGTTGAACATTTAATATAAAATCTTTTATTATAAAAAAATACATTGTTAGAAATTTTTCAAATAATGTATTTTTACAACTATTTTTTAGGGGTAAATTTATGTAGTAGTTAAATGATTTTTAACATCCTAATCTACATTTTATATCATATAAAATGTTAAAGGCGTATAAAAATTGCAATCCTTTTAGTAAGGAAAATGTTCCTAATTTTGCATAATGGGGGTTCAAAGGATTACGGTTACAGATTCTTAATTCGGTTACGTTACTCTTAGAAAACAAAGGAGAAAATGATTTAAAAGAAAAATACAATCACTACAGAAATTTGATGTGATTTGATTTATATATCTAAGAATAGTTTATCAGAAGTCAGTAACCATTGCTTTGAAATAATCCTAATCATTGATCCATGTATTTCTCTTCTTAAACGCAGAATCTGATATAATTTCATCCATTAAGTAATAAATATGATATGTTTTCGCTTGTTATCTCATATATTTACTCCTCTCTGGTTTTCATATGACCTACATTACAGATGAACACTGGATTCACTGTAACACTTTTATGTTCCCTCTTAATATGTAGATTTTAAATTATAGTTATTCCTAATTAAGTAGTGTTTGTGTTCAAGTAATTGTTGCTGAGCATATTAAATGTAATTTTCTTTATTTACTTTCTTCTACTATTTATCGCGAGGGGACAAGAATGAAATATTTTGCTTGGATTAAAATTATCTGATATATTTCACCCATTAAGTAATAAATTTGATATATTTCCGCGTGCTGTATCATATATTTTCTCCTCTCTGGTTTTCATATAACCTACATTACAGATGAACACTGGATTCACTGTAACACTTTTATGTTCCCTCTTAATTATATGTAGATTTTAAATTATAGTTATTCCTAATTAAGTTATGCTTGTGTTCAATTAATTGTTGCTGAGCGTATTAAATGCAATTTTTTTATTTACTTATTTCTACTCTTTATGGCGAGAGAGCATGAATGAAATATTTTGCTTCGCTTAAAATTAAACGCCTTACATCGAACT
>CM063503.1:22062845-22080345 GCA_032207245.1 Pardosa pseudoannulata | reverse complement strand
GCTCTATAGGGCTTCATTGACGCTGGAGTTTTGAGGATTGCGCAAAAAGAGGGCTACATATTTATATAAGGAGTTACCAAAGTACGACCATTAGACCATTTCGTGTGGCGCTCAAACAATTGCTTACTCAAATGAAGAAATAATACTATTTAACAATTTTTATATGTTGTAAAAAAATAAATAATTGTAGTAAATATAGATATTGATGATTTGTATTTAAATGTTTGTATTTAAAATATTTACTTTCCAACACCCTTCGAAACTATCTATACCAGTATTATTATTAAAATTAAATAGCAAACATACTATAAGAAAGTAGTAATTATATAGTATTCTTACCAATTAAGATACACAATGTGGTCAAAATAACATTGCATAAAAATAGTATGTTATGTTATACCTATTTCATAGAAATTCTATTATAATAAATCAGATCTCCGATGTAGTAACGAATGTAAGTAATACCACCTTCAAAAATGTATTAATCCAATAATATCCAATCATAAATTAAAAAACTAATTTAATGAGCAGCTACATGAATAATTTAGAGCTCGAAAATATCAACTTTTGTTAATATTGGCGTTAGATGGAGTTTAACCTGAGGTGGGTAATGTATTGGTAATACCAAGAAATGTTTTTAAATTTTTTACTTAGTTCTATACTAAAATTTAAATGAATGTTTTCATATATATGAATTATTTATAGGTTTATGAATAATTTAAAGCTTGAAAATTTCGACTATTCTTGTTCTTGGTGCTTAGACGTAAATTAACATGGTTAGTAATGAATAGGTAAATGTAATAAATATTTTAACTACTTCAGTTCAACTATAATAAGAATTAATATCTGGTTTCGTTTCTACAATTCATCAACTGTTTAATGAATCATTTGGAGTTTGAAAATGTGGAATTATATGTAAAAAATTAAATATATATCTCGTTTGACCTAGAATTTGATAAGAAATCTCTCAAATGAAGAGACAATTTGCAACCACCATACCATAACGAGTAATTCCCTATTAAATATTTAGCAAGCTACAGTGTTTTTCCCCCACGGTGTTAGATTCCCCAAATAAATCTTTCATAACAATAATTAAGAAATTTGGTACATATGCGAAAACGTTTGGTAATTATTGCTCTAGATACGCATCATAAACAGTAGTTTTAGTTAGTGTGGTTTACAGAACCATGGATGATATTTTTCAACACAAGGGCTAATTAGTCCTTGGTTTATTACTTAATATTAGAGAGCCCAAACACTTGCTACTTGCTATTTCTAAGAATTCCGATGATATATGTATTAAATATTATATAATGAACACACATATCTATATATACCTATATATATAGACACACACACACACATATATATAGATAGATAGATATGCATGCTTATGTATATATATTCTCTTTCTCTCTCTCTCTCTCTGTATAATATATATATATATATATATATATATATATATATATATATATATATATATATATATATATATATATATATTATATATATATATGTAATGTAGTGTAATGTAAAAATTTAATATTTTTAATCCTAAACTAAAAGTACTAACTCCTTTATTAAAAAACCACCAAATTCGTAATTTCCTCATCTTTTTAGTGGCTTTGCGGTGTTAAACTCTTTTGTTTCCTTCCAGTTGGCGAGCTTAACTCGGCAACCTATTTTGATACTTAAGAGCACTTCCAATTTGCAGAGTTAACAAATTCCTTTCTCACACGGGTAGAGTCCCCAAGGTTATATAAGGCTGTGCGACCATCTTTTGTTGGATTTTTGCTCTGTATGTTGCTTATTAAAGATGCTACAAAACGTCAGAAAAATCAAAATATTTTTCGGTGACGACTACATGCCTTCAACTATGTTGCATCCTCGAAGCATAGCAGGCCATGCTATGTTACACACACACACGCACACACACACACACACACACACACACCCACACACATATATAAATATATATATATATATGTATATATACATATATATATATATACAATGTAAAAATTTAAATACTTTAATCTTAATTAAAATTACTAACTCCTATATTAAAAAAACACCAAGTCTGCGATTTCTCTGTCTTCCTAGTAGCCTCTTGGCGTTAAACTCTTTGTGATAGATAAAATCTCTTTTCTCTTGGCGATACGAACTCTCCAAACTACTTTCGCTGAACTAACATTTCTCACAATAACATTCTTAAGTCTACATCTAGAATTACTTCTTCACGATGGTGGCGCCCCTAAGGTCATAAGATGCCTCCTGACTAAGTTGACTGTTGGAGATGACCAAATAAAGCTGCTGCTAATTTTCCTTTGAAAATCTTGTCTTTCTCTTGACCACGACAACATAACTTCTGTCCTGACTGCTGAAGTCCAAGGCTGAGGAATAGAGTGTTCATCGTTATGTTTCATATATATAAAATGAAACAGTGAGAAAGAGATGGAAAGAAAGGTAGTTAGACAGCTATATTGATATATATATATATATATATATATATATATATATATATATATATATATATATATATATATATATATATATATTATATATATAATACTAGTTTTATAAAAGAATAAAAATCGCATGTAGACGAAATGACTCCAAAGGGCGTTTTAGTGTAAAACCGAACTCTTACAAACATCTACACAAACAGAGGCTTTATGACAGGCTGGCAGTAGTACTGCAAAATTACCTGTTCAATGTATGGAGATGAATGTCATTTAGAAAGAAGCCAGCATACCACAACTTGCACGTAAAAGGAGTTGGTATATTGTCTTAATTTTCTAATTTCAATATTAAAATGAAATATAAAATAGCCTAAAAGTACCAGTGAAACCAATACAATACTCGTTGTTTAAACAGTTGAAAAATGAACACAAGGCATTTCAAAGCAATTACAAAATAAAGGAATTTCAAAGATACAGTTCAACTGTTGAAATATATGTTACAGCATTTGAAAACCCATGATCAAATCTGGTCTTAAAAAGCATCGTAGCATAAAATGGAGGTAAATAAAACAAATCTTTCCTGAACAGAAAATTCCTATTAATTACTGATAGCAAATACCCGGAAAATTAAAGGAACAAAAATTAAATCCCAGAAAGTCGAGAATATACTTTTATTTAAGTGAACTTTTCAGACATTTTTTTAGTGGATATCCATGATTTTCCAATTGAAATCAATAGAAATAACTCAAATTCATTTACCTATTCAATATGCTTATAAAACATCTATTTTAAAAGTAATAGAAAAAGTTAAGGATGCACAACTTTTATGATTATTCTTTTAAATTCTTGGGAAAATAAATCATTTCTTCTAAAGTTACAAATATCAGTTAGAGGACCAAAAGAAAAAAAAGTTTAAAATCCACTTTATTTACCTTCATTGTTAGTTTTTGTAAGAAAAAATTTTTTTCTTTTCAATTTATTTTCAAATGAAAGTAGAATTTTATAGCTCTAAAAGAAACAAGTAATCCATGTTCATGAATTTAATATTCTAAAATGCGGTGGAGGTAAGAGTGGAAAGCATTTAGATAATTTCTTTTCAAAATATCCGAATGTGAAATATTGTGGAATTCGGAAAGAAATTAATATTTTAAAGTTTTGTTCAGTCCATTATTCTTCTTTTTATATCTGTCTGTGCGTGTATTATCTGAACTGATTAATTAAAATACTTCAGCAAACAAAAAGATGTAAAATTTCGAACAATTTGTTAGGTTTTCATACTTTAAAAAATTGAATGATATTTTATGAAGAATGCTTCAATTACATATTTTTATCCTGTTCTTTAGAATTTGTATTGAAGAGAGTATATAACAAATGCTTAAAATATTCGTTAAAATAGGTTTCAGTAACATATGTATATATGTATATGTATATATATATATATATATATATATATATATATATATATATATATATATATATATATATATATATATATATATATATATATATATATATATAGTATAATTAGTGTAATTACTTTAAATATGATTACATAAGTGTATTATATCATACTCTATTGCATTAAGTATTCCTAAAATATAATTTAATGTCAGTGGATAATTAAAGCATAAATTTTGAGTACATAATTAATAATTAATTCTAACTATTCTGCAACACACACATACTTATATGCACATATAATATATGTATGTATATATATATATATATATATATATATATATATATATATATATATATGTGTGTGTGTGTGTGTGTGTGTGTGTGTGTGTGTGAAAGAGAGAGAGAGAGAGAGTGTGTACAGAGAGAGAGTGTGTGATTATATGATTTGAGCTGATGATCGATATACTGTGAAGTAGCATATTTTTAACTTAATGTTGGAAGTTACCAGATGCTAGATAGGGATTTAAATACATGAAATAGATAAAATAGGATAAAATTTACCGTAACTTATTTTACTATTTTTATTGAACTTCTACGATCTCATATTTCATTCATCATTACAGATGCAAATTTCATATTCAAACGGGTTATCTTTGTTCATCTAAATGTTTAAGGGTCTATATACTGTTTGGTTTGCTTCTCAGCACTGTGGTACTGTGGTCTATAATTTTTGCTACAGGAGGATTAATGAAACTGTGATCTACTTTTTAAAGTGAGTTTTTCTTCGCTGATAGAATTTAGTAGGATTCAAACCTACACACTGTGGTATCATAAGGTAGAAAAATTCTTTTGCGTAAAATCGCAAGGTTTCAATACTCTTTGCCTTCACAGAAAATATATTTGATTCCCGAAGACATACTCGTAGGTACACAAATTATAATCTATAATAAAATTAATGGGTACATAACTTAAAACTCTATTATTTTTGCCAGAAGGGAAACTGGAACTGAACCGAAAAGAACCAATGGTTTGTTTCCAAGTGTGGTCAGTTCTTTATGTCATAAATACCTCCCATGCTAGCGTCTGCATCTAGATGCATTAAATCTGTCATTAATGGGCAGATCAACAACTTCCGGAGTTCAAAGCTCACGTGACGAGGTGTGCAATAAATTTCCATGAAGTAAGCAATAAATGTATTTTAATTTATCTATATTTCTTACAAACTTGCTTCACTGTCTAACTCTGAAATATTACAAGAAGAGATGACTTTGGTAGAAAAATCACTAACTTAATAAAATATTATAAAATTTAATTCAAAGACAAAGTTCCTAAGTTGTTCCACTACTATAGGTTCAAGCTTTAACAAGATAGTGAAACAAAATTTGTAGTTATTTGTTTCAACAACAAATCGATCAGGTATTAAAAAACACTGAAAGAAATTCCTCTAAGATCAACGAAAGCTGAAAGGATATTTTCGGATATCAGGTTGCTTATTGTAAAAATAATGTTAAGTTGGCCTAATGTTTGAGAAATAAGAAATTAAAACACATTAAGAAACACATGGAAACCAGGTCTTGATTAAATGATTTTATAAAGTTAAATAAATGCCTAAAGAATACAACTGGAATCAACTTATCATTTGTAGATCGAAGACTTCTCTCGAGTCGACGTCGGTCAAAAAAAAAATGGCAAAGATTCTTTTCCAAAGGGTTCTCCCACACACAGTGGATGCCAGCCGTTCACCTTCTACTCTTCTGGTAGCAACCTTGTCCGCTCAAAAAAATCAGACTGCCTGCGGAGAAAAAAAAAGAAGGGGGGTCAAATTCCCCCATACGAACGGACACCTCTATTCGCTGGGAGAATTCCGAGGTTTCTCTGCAGTTTAAACCGGTCCTGCCCCGGCATGTCCCCGACGATGGGAAGAGGTAAAAAGAGCTGAACTGAATGTAACTTATTGTTACACTTATAAAAAATCTGAGAACTATGCTAAATGATAAAAGCTGATATTGTTTGTGTTTTTATAAATTATATTTAAAAGACTGAATAGTTAATACATTTTAATTTTGGTTTGTAGCTTAATATATAGACGGATATAATTGTTAAAAATTTTATATAACCTAATTACAGTAATATCTATTAAAATAGTTAATATGTCCCACTTTTTTAAAATATCCTGTAATCCTGAGAATAATTATAATGTACTGGTGGTTTTCCAGACATCAACGGAAAGGAAAAAAGATGAGAAATTATAAACCTCGTACTGTATATTTTCAGCCATCTTCCGGTATATCTCCATATGAAAGACGACAATATGTGTTTCATATGACTATGGAAGAGTAATCAATTTAACTTTCTAAAATCTCATCCTTTTACACCATACCAGTCACAATGTCTGTTATAAAGACGTATAGGAGTATTCGACCATCCAACAAAAAGTCTGCTCTGCCCATAATAATTCTCTTCCTGTAATGGTCGATTTTTAGTACATTGGAAAGAAGGTAGCAAGTATATTATTGTTCTCTTTATGAGGGAGTATGTTGAGAATCAGAGTTTAAGCTAAACAGAAATTTTAAGAAGTTTTTAAAAATATACCAAATTAAGAAATTAAAGAAATTTTATTAACTTTTAGGATTTACTTACATGAGTTAGACAAAAATAGCTTTACCTATTAAATTGCTAACTGCTGTTGGCAGAATGCATTATAAAATATCCTATATTATTTCACTGAGTGACGTAGCGAAAGGATGGATTTGAAGGTTAAAACCCCCTATAAGGATGGATGTGAACATATATAGGTGTAAGGGTTGATGTTTTAATTTTAAGATATAAGTTAAAGGGGGAAACACCAATGAAGATTTCTTCCCTTATCTTACTGCAAGTCAATAATAGAACATAATAGATAGTAAGAGTAATAAATAAATTAAAAAGTCATGTTCTTTAAAAAATGGGTGCTCTAAAATAAAAATATAAGTATGGTTAAACAGTTATTAATAAAATAGGTTAACGTGTTTAAAACAAAAATACAAATACGTTATTTATATTTACACCCATAAAATATTAATTATGCTGATAATTTTTATTTAGAAAATTAAAAATGTTTTAGACATTATCAGGTTATTTAAAAGCTGAAATTTAGTAATAAGATTAAGATGAGTAGTATTCTTTCTAAGCCCAAAATTTAATTCAAGAATCAACTGATGTGTTAATAAGAATATACTACACACTACGCCAGTTTATTTTGTTCAGTGAAACTTCAATTGGAAATTCCTTTACACTTTTTTTAATTTTCTTAGACCTTTAACAACTCCCTTAAATGTACAGTTAAAGTTTGAAAAGTTTCTTCATTTAGTCAACAGTATAAAATAGCAACAAATCACAGTATTGATTTTTAGGGATTTCATTCGAAATGTTTCTGGCGTAAGAATAAAACGCCATCTATTAGCAGAATTGTAAATCGGAAACTAAAATCAGATACTCGAATTGCATTGTCACTGTTAGATTTTAAGTATAGTTTCTGTAAAAAAAGAGAAAAAAAAACCAGAACGATGTCTAGTGTTTTAAATTTAAGTCAGTGTGGGTTTCCCTAAAAGAAATTATATTTAAAAGTATGATTTTAAATATTCCTTACATACATTAAGTATTATATAATTCTGTGTTGCTCAATTCCACAATAAACAGATAAAAATATATAAATTTGTATATATACAATATACAGATGTCAAAATTATATAGGTTAATGGTAACAGAAATTACAAATTTTGTGTTTGATTAAATGATAAATTTAAATTTCAAATACTAGTTACTCCGTAAGTTTATTCACTGTCATGAAACTGAAATAAGTGTAAGGTACATCATTTTATAAAAGTATTTATAATTTTCTACAAATATATAAAAGTTACTTATTACTTAATTTCATATTTTAAATCAGAAAATACACATCTATTTCAATAATTAAGCATTATTTTATAATACAATAGCTGCTGTGCAATTAGGCTTCATTCTGAATAAACAATTTCTGTTTGCTAATGAGAATATTTTTCCAACTACTTTGCATTTCAGATAAATTATGACGTATTAAATTAAAGCAAGCTTATTTATTGCTTGGGATTAGATGTTAAAAGACATTTCGTGTCTAAATCCAAAAATAATTGACATTTAAAAGATTTTAAAAGTTTAGCAGTTTGCTATATAAATTTTAGAAAACTGTTAACTGAAAAAAAATTTTCTTAACTTTAAAATGACACGTATATCGGGATTTTCAATTACTCATCCGTATGTGTGAACAACACATAAAGTATCGCCTATATAGTAATTACAAAAAAAAACTTTTTTTTTAAATTTGATTAAAAATTTAGAGAAAACAAACAGCTTCGATTGATCCGAGAACTGTTAATTAAAATTAAAAGAAATCTTGATCCGTTTAGTAATTTTTCCATGATGCAAACACAAATTTAACTCTCATTTATCATTTTATTTACATTATAGAAAAAATATTTAGTGATTACATTATTTGTTTATATAGACATTCCTATAATTTTTTGGAGCTAGTTACCGAATGAAAATTCAATTACTTAATTATATTTTTAAGACTTAATAAATAGATTTATACAGACATTTCTGTAACGATATAAAACTATGTTGAACTGGTCTGCTAGCACTAGCAGTGTTAGCAGAGTATACTCTATACGTACCCTTTATTAACATCAATGCAATATAGCTTAATTTAAAGTTTAGATTAGGTATTGTAGAATATTTTTATATATTTACTTTCTTGCATGCTTAATATAGTGAGTATTTTAATCGTTCAAATTATTTAACTTTATTTGACCTCATTTTCATTGATTTTCCCATTTTAGACCTCCCTGAGTCCAAAAATAAGATTCTCGGAAATATGTGTGTGTGAGTGTTAGTGTGTAAGTGTGTTTATGAATGTGTGAACTTAAAGACTCTATTATGATTCGACTTAGAGAAACCAAAATTTAAATTCATTCTTTAATAAGAAAATTGTGCCTTTCTATCATTTTTTTGTGTTACTTCCAGTTACTCAATGGTTACTCTCGGTTACTCTTCGGATATAATCATATAAAAACTATGTATGTATACCTATATTCTCAAGAATGTTTGAACGCTAAAAGACGCCGAAAGTACTAAGAGGAGAAATTATCCTAGGAAGTTATTTCGGCTATTTACATTTAGAAATTATAAATTATTATAAGGATATTAGTTAAAAACAATTTTATGTTATGTGACTTATTATGTGGCTTATTCACTCCTATTTTTGATACGATATTCGGTATTCCGCATAACTCCGCATAACCATATATATATATATATATATATATATATATATATATATATATATAATATATATATATATATATATATATATATATATATATATATATATGTATATATATATATATATATATATATATGTATATATATATATAATATATATGTATATATATATATATATATATATATATATATATATATATATATATATATATATATATATATATATATATATATATATATATATATGTATATATATATGTATATATGTATATATATATATATATATATATATATATATATATATATATATATATATATATATATATGTATATATATATATGTATATATATATGTATATATATATATGTATATATATGTATATATATGTATATATATAATATGTATATATATATGTATATATATATATATGTATATATATATATATATATATATATATATATATGTATATATATATATGTATATATATATATATGTATATATATGTATATATATATATATATATATATATATATATGTATATATATATATGTATATATATTATATATATATATATATATATATATATATATATATATATATATATATATATATATAATATATATATATATATATATATATATGTATATATATATATATATATATATATATATATATATATATATATATATATATATATATATATATATATATATATATATATATATATATATATATATACTATTAAAATTCGTCTTTAAAAAAATGTATCTATATATACATGTATTTACATATGTATATGAAGTTTTGTTCTTACCTGAATATACTCTATGTTCTGACCCCTGAATGTTGAATTTATTTACACCATAGGTTCCCAACGGGCTTAGAACCGTCTCCTAGTTAAGCTGGAACCTCCTAGAGGAGGGGAGGGCCGTGGCAAGTCCAGAAGTAAATGGGGGCCGTTACAAATCAGCATGGGTGAATAAAGTGTAACTATCTCTTTAGGAATTTAAGTAATAAAATGTTTTGAAAATATATATTGTTTTCATATATAAAAATTTTATTTAGCCACCTAAATATTTTTCTCATTTTTATCACTTAAGCAAACATTCAAATACTAATTCTGTTTAATTGTGTTTGGAAGTCTTTACAAGTTGATAAACAAATACGTAGTAAACTCAATCAAGTACTTTTAGATGAAGATGTTATTGACTTGTTTACAGGACACTACTAGTAATTTCTTATTCATTTTGTTTTATTTTTAATTGTTTGATAACATTTTATTATATAAAAGAGCTATGTTTCTCAGCATTTCTTTCGTGATATTTAAATAGATAAACAAGTAAAATAGGCTTAAATAAAATGGAACAATATTTTAATATTTGCTGTAGTTTTAAATATCATGGAAGATTGGGCAATAGAATGTTTTTCTTGTAAAGGAGCTGTGGTCCAGAAAAGTTTTGGAACCTTTGATGTAGACTATTTAATTTTCAAAACCACACTTAATTTTAAAGAAATTTATTAAAAGATTCTAAATAATATTCGTCGATATATTGACTATAATTACAACTATTAGTCATAAAGAAATTTCGGGTTTTAATTCTTATATTTATTTTGACAGAAGGTTATTTTCGAATTTTACTAGGAAATATTTAATCACTCAAGCTTTCTAATAAAAGTTTATTTTACATTTTTATTTCTTAGAAAAATAATTACTTAGAATTTCAGTACATGACAAAGTCTACTTTTTCATTGTTTTCTGTACTGCACAAATGAAAACACATATCTGTCTTTAATAATATATGTTCTTTGTATCTGTAAATTCTTTGACAAATAAGGCTAAATAAAAATGCCATGAACATTTAATTTGATGCACTAGATCATAAATTATCAAATGAAACCTGAAAAATGTGACCTAGATTCAGTTTGCATGTTACCTTGGATGTTTGTTTTTCTAATGTAATGAAAAGAAAAATTTTAAGAGCTTTTTCGTAGGTTAATAATGATTCTAACTCTTTTTAATTGGGCCTTTTATTTAGTCAAATATAAGAAAAAGAATTCTTATTTTCTGACTTCTCTAAAAAAAAATTAATTACATTCAACAGTAAAGTTTCAATTATCTTCAATGCTATTAGAGATGAAATTTCGCGAGAATGAATTTAACTATTTAATATTTTAATAAGGTGAAAGAGGTAACTAAAATTATGTACAAAATATAATAAGCTTTCAGTTCTTGAACACCAGCGGTGTATATTCCTGGCTGGGTAGGCTAACGGGGAAACTCTGTTTCATGAAAAGCAAGACATAACAACTTACAATCCAGAAATTTGTTCATTTCAATCATTCCATTAAGGAAAGACACGATTTCCGAAAAAATAAGGCACATTTCCGTTGCCTTCTGAATAGTCGTCGCTGAAAGTGGGGAACCCTTATTGCTATAACAATAGCAGGTTTGTTTCATGGAGAACATGAGGCCAGCATAAATGACAATGAAATACACATTCCAGTCTAGGCTTCACTCGCTAAACGATAGCTTTCTGTATTTCTGTGGCGTTCATTATTTCAGTAAAATGTAATTTGTTGTTTTAATGCCTCAGTCAATTTATTTATTTCTTTTTAAATGACTACATTCAATATGAGGTGTGTGTGAGGGGGAGGGGGTAAATATCTGATACGTTTCTGGTTCAAGCAAGAGAGAGCACTTTATATTAAAATATCAAATTTGCATTTTTATGGGTCTTATGGGTCATTTACGATGAATAAAATGTATATGGTACCTCAGACCTTGCAGAATCTCCGAAAGAAAACCGAATTGGTAGTTCTTGAGTAACAGGCGAACAAACAAACAGACAAATTCGAGCTCTACAGTTTTATTTTCATATATAAAATTCTTCTGTCCGAGTGTTTGTCATAGAACTCCTCCTGAACGGCTGAACTGAATTTGATGAAATTTTGTGAATGTAATTAAGTTGATTCGAGATTGTTTTAGATTCACAATTTGATCAGATAAAAAATGCTTTTATATTAAAAATTCAAAAATGTGCGCTTATTGAGATTATTATAATGCCTCTTAAAAACCCATCGGGGGGAGGCAAAGTATCTGTGGCGCAGTGGGTCAGCACAACGGGCATCAGCTCAATGGTTTTAGGATCGAATCCCCGTATATTTTTTCTTACTTTTCTATCAAAATGGTCCAATTTATAATTTATTTAAAAACATTTTACAATTTTTGGATTTACAACTTTAAATAGGACAACGTTTGTTGGATCGTTTAGTTATATATATATATATATATATATATATATATATATATATATATATATATATATATATATATATATATATATATATATGTAATCTATTTTTTATAAAACTCCTTCACAAGGAAAAAGTTCAACAGCTAGCATTCATAAAGTACAAAGATGCAGTCGGGTCTCATATTCAAGAGAACTCAGAAGTCTAATTTAAAACTTTATTTCAGAGCGGCATCACGGCACATCTGTCCTTCTGGACAAATTACAATCAAAAGCCACAGAGTTCACTCTGCTCTCACACAAGTACACCCAAGAGCGCTGACAACAAGAATTTTCCCACAACAAAAAGAGCTAATAAGCGAATTGACTGCAATATCAGAAAAACGCGAAAACATGTTCCGCCAACACCTGGGAAACTGCTGTATAGACAGAAAGTTTACAGTTTTATGACAGAAAGGAATGTTAAGTGGAAAATACTCCGTTGAACACACCATGTTGCGACTGGTAAAGATATTTAGATGAATTAAAATGGAAGAGAGGAGTTTTTTGAAGAAATATTAAAGTTAAATAATTTTGATATATTACATATATATATATATATATTATATATATATATATATATATATATATATAATATATATATATATATTATATATATATAAATATATATAAATATATATATATATATATATATATATAATAATATATATATATATATAATATATATATATATATATATATATATATATATATATATATAATATATATATATATATATATATATAAATATATATATATATATATATATACATATATATATATATATATATAAATATACATATATATTATATATATATAAATATATTATATATAAATATAATATATATATATATATATATATATATATATATATATATATATATATATATATATATAAATATATATATATATATATATATATATATATATATATATATATGTTATTAATATATACATATTTATATTTATATATATTAATATATATATATATTAATTAAATATATATATATATTATTATATATATATATACATATATATATTTATATATATATATATAATAATAACAAATATAAAATATTCTATATAAAAATATTATATTTAATACGATATATTATATATTTAAAAATAAATATATATATTATATATAAAAAAATATATTATAAAAGTATAAAATTATAACATGTAAAGATTAATTATTATTTTTTAATATATACTCTAACAAAAGAAAATTCTTTTATAGTTGATGTTTATATTTTTATACAATTTAAATTATAAAACTTATTAAAATTAATATATTAAACGTATTTACATATTAATTATATTTTATATTGTAATCAATTTTATAAATCTTCATTAAATATTACAAAATCATTCCAATTTATGACTGGCGACATTTATAAATTATAATGCATACCTAATTATAAATTATAATGCATTATAATATTTAAAAACATTAAAAATTATGTAATATATTTTACTTTAATTTTGTTCTTTTGTTAGTTCATCAGAATACATTCCCATAGTGACGCCTTACTTTTATTTCTGTGTTTAATTAGGCTATTATTATATAAAATAATCATTCTGTTATTTTTTTTTCAATTATATAACAGTGTATATATTTTGAAAAAAATATGAATAGTTTGAACTAGTATGTTACATAAAGCCTGAAAAGCTTTTAAATAAGATTTATATTTTTCACAAAGTAACAAAAATTTATAATTTATCCTTTTAACAATATAATTATTTCATACAAAAACTGAGGTTTTGAATGAGACAAACATTACATTCAATTTTTAATTTTAACGTATTAAATATTTTACTAATGTAAAAGTTTCATAAATATAAGTATTTTTACCCTAATAGAAATTAGAATATCGAAAATTGCCGATGCTTGCCGTTTTTTTACTTTAGCTTTGTTTTTCGTCAAATTTATACTCATTCAAAAATTAGCTTTTCCTAACTATATAAAAAAATTAGTGATTACTTGGTACACTAGGGGGGATTAAAGTAGCTACTGCAAAAAGGTAATTTAATTCAAATAAATAGAAATAAGAAATAGGTAGATGGTTCATAGATCAAGATCATTGTATCATGAAAGCTAATGGAATTGTATTTAGCAGCATAGAAATATGCAAAATTTTGCATCTGATTGTCGGCAAGTTTGTAAATAAATGCAAGCTGTTGTTTGGAATTCTAATTTCATAAACTGTAAAAGTGGATATATTTCTATATAAGTGTAGTTCATTTAATATATTTTCGAAACGTATCCAGCAAGTGCATCACCATAGGATGTGAGTCGAAATGTCAAAATTTGGACGGGCACTGACATTGGTCCCAAAAGAGATATAATTAGCAATAATAGTCATATTAATCTGTAAACAAGTTCAAGACACTGGTGTTATAAGAAAAATCCAGGTCAAGGCCAAAAACGATTTATGCCAAACTTCCAGGATTGTTATGTCACAAAGTTTGCTGCAACAATTAAACAGCTGTCTTTCTCCAGATTGCAAAAGAGTTGTTTTTTTACAGTCACAGGATATTCACTATCCAAATATACCTTAAAAGAGACTGGGCACACTAGGAGATTGAAATAAGGAAGCAACAGTGATGCAAGTTGGTGTTCTAGGGCTTCATACACGTCTTCTGTGGCAAAGGTTACAAAACTTTTTGCACGAGGTCAAATTTGGTAATGGTTCATGGGTCGCACATTGTGGTACTAAAAATAAGTATAGCTAGCATAGTTGTTTGTATGGAACATGTTCACCATAATATACATATTATGTGATATTATTTTGTTTGGTACACATTGTGTATCCCAATTGTTAGTACTAGTAAATATAACGCATACTTTTATAGTAATTTTATTCAGTAATTATATTGGGGGGGGGGGCGGGGGGGGGGGGTTGGGGGGGGGGGGGGGGGGGGGGGGGGGGGGGGGGGGGGGGGGGGGGGGGGGGGGGGGGGGGGGGGGGGGGGGGGGGGGGGGGGGGGGGGGGGGGGGGGGGGGGGGGGGGGGGGGGGGGGGTGGGGGGGGGGGGGGGGGGGGGGGGGGGGGGGGGGGGGGTGGGGGGGGGGTGGGGGGGGGGGGGGGGGGGGGGGGGGGGGGGGGAGGGGGGGGGGGGGGGGGGGGGGGGGGGGGGGGGGGGGGGGGGGGGGGATATATTAAATAAATATATATAGAACGTAATTGAGGGTAATTATATTGAGTATGACTAGTTGCAAATGGAGTTGTCAAATACAAACTTTTTAATACAAAGAAAATTGATTATATTGAATTCGGTGTGAAAATACCTCTTTGTTTTTTAAACTTTTTAAACAAGATTTCCTTACAAATTACGACATACTGGTGTAAGATGTAGAAAACTGCTTGAATTTGACAAAATATCTTCATATCGGGTTCAAAAGATGGGTTAATTTGGAGTACTGACAACAAATTACTATTAGTCATTCTCCATCTTAATTTTTATTTTCTTAAGTACACAAGTGATAGTGGTTTTTTATACACAGTATTTAATAAACCGATACAAATTCTATAGTTTGAGGTTCGTATAGAATGGTCTCGTAGGCTTTCGTAACTGCTGCTCCATAAGATTTATATTCGCCAAATATACTGGCCGGTCAAGATGATTTATTATTATGTACAGAAACATTCATTATGAAGCTTATTGAATGCACCTCTTTATAACAATCAAAACACCTATGCCATAAATATCAGAACTTATTGTTGATGGGACACAAGTTATAAGTTTCATTGCATACATTTCTCTTTAATACATTCTGTCACTTAATTATGAATACACGTCGTTATCGTAGGAATCTAATACACAGCATAAAAGATTCCGTGTAAATCTTGATGTCGGTAATGAACGATCACACACGTTATTTACTCTTTCTAGAAAAAGTAGTTTAATATTCATTCTAGATAGTAAAATGCCAAATTTTTTATGTTCTTTTAAGTTCTTTAGAAATGTACTATTCTACATCTTGAAGAAATGTCAAACATGACGAAATAAAGATCATGTAAAAAATTTCTTATCTTAGATGAATAATCTTAAATGAATATTCATTCACAGCGCATCCTTTATACTGTTGCTTTCAATTGTTCCCACGAGTATGATATTTTAATCATGTACCAATGTATTAGTTTCGTGTAAAATTTCAACAATTATCTACACAGATATTTAAAAATTAATATTACTGACCATAATAAAAAGCAATATTGAAAATGCCAAATAAATTTAAATAGTTTTCTTTGATTTTCGAACAAAAAGTATAAGGAAATGACTTTTTATTATCCTACAAGAAATTTAAAACTCACACTGGTCTCGAATCCCCTTTTCTTTTTATTCACGGTATTGTAAAATGTATAGTCTTTTTAAAATTCCATTTTGCCAACAAAGCAAAAAATTAAGATTATGGATTAGTTAGAATAAATTTACTAGTTTTATTTTACTATAAGTCATTTATTTAAATCTTCAAACAATATTTATATAGTTCAGTTTAAAATTTTAATCGTCCTACGGATTAAATAGTATAATAAATAGATCAAATTACTAATAATATTTTTTAAATATTCTTTAGAAAAATTTGGATAATTGTACTGATTACCACCGTATTTTTTTTAATATTCTTCTATCATGGTTCGGTAGAATTTCTCTTTGTATTCTTAGAGACCAACGTATTCCAGAATATCCCATTCTACGACTGGACCTATTGTAGTGTGACAAAAACTATTGAAAGGACTATAAATTTTATGCCCCATTTAAACTAACTTGAATCACTCAGCTTTTTCATCCGAATGTTTCAAAGGTATGGGTCACCTAAAGAGAAATATTTTCTACATCTGTCGCTATAAATTTTTCCGAGATTTTATTGTATATTTTTAAATAATCTTTGGCTTCACATAATATAAAGTAGAAAAGCATTTGAAGATATATACTTCACTGCTACTTATTTTTACCAGTTATTTTATTATATTTAACCAAAAAACTATAAATGTTTGGATATTTTTATTTTTTATAGCCTATTGAATATATTTAGTTCCTTTTA
>CM063503.1:21965345-22060345 GCA_032207245.1 Pardosa pseudoannulata | reverse complement strand
TTCAGTTTTCACTTTTTATTTCTTTTCTTATTTCCTGATTCCGTTGTATTTCTCTTTTGTATTCCTGAAGACTTGCGTTTTTCAGAATATCCCTTGCTACGACTGGACCTATTGTAGTGTGACAAAAACTATTGAAAGGGCTATAAATTTTATGCCCCATTTAAACTAACTTGAATCACTCAGCTATTTCATCTGAATGCTTCTAAGGTATGGGCCACAGAAAGAGAAATATTTTCTACATCTGTCACAATAAATTTTACCGAGACTATGTTGTATGTTTTTAAATAATTTTTGGTTTCGAATAGTTCAGAAGTGGGAGAATTTTATATTATAAACTTCTCTTGTACTAATTTATCCTTCTTATTATAAGTAAGTATTTTATTGTGTCAGAAAACCCTTTAAAGATTTAAGTATTATGAATTTCCTTTACTCTACAATTTCTATAGATTATATTTAACCTATTTTCTTGTTATTAAAAGTGTGTTTATTACTAACCACTACACACACACACACACACACGCATATATATATATATATATATATATATATATATATATATATATATACAAATATATATATATATATATATATATATATATATATATATATATATATACCAATATATGCATATATGTATACATTAATATTAAAAAAGACTTTAAATTATCAAGAAGAGAGTTAAAAATTGTAGATTAAAAAAAATTATAATACTTATATTTCTAAATGGTTTTATGACACAATAAAATATTTGCTTAAAATATCAGTAAAATATAGTAGCAAAGCAGATATAATTTGCAATTCCTTCCACTTTTGTGTTATACGAAACCAATGCATATATATATATATATATATATATATATATATATATATATATATATATATATATATATATATATATATATATATATATATATATATATATATATGTATGTATGTATGTATGTAAGCATATCTATAGATAGATATAGATAAAATATAATAACTATAGATATATATATATAAATATATATATATATATATATATATATATATATATATATATATATATATATATATATACATATATATATATATATATATATATATATATATATATATATATATATATATATATATATATATATATATATATATATATATTCAAATGTGCATATTGCTTATAAGGTTCGTGTTTAAAGTCTTTGTGGCAGAGTAATCATGGTATCAGACTGCGGTTCGAAAGGTCCCCAGATCAAAACCCAGCAGGGATGCTGAAGCTCTTTTAATTTAATTTAATTTTCATTATTTCTTTAAATTACTGGAATGGTTTTCCAGAATATTCTACTTTGGTATAAAAGAGCGAGTAGCTCAGTTTGAATTTAATTCTCAGTTTATTATTCTTTTGTTGTGTGCTAAATAAATAGTTTTGAGTTCCCGCTATTTGTGTGCCTCGTCTGTTTCCCTAACATCAAGGTGACAATATGTATATATGTGTGTGTGTAAGAAGGCAAAATTAATCCTCTGGTCACATACAATTAATCCCCTATTATTATTAATTTTCTAAGCTTACTGGGCAATGAGAAGCCTAAGGATTAAGAAAAGTTGCAGTGGTGCGATATAATAAAAAGATGCAGCGAGCCCAACGTGAAAATGACGTTCATATCTGATGGACCTTCTCAAGAGCAGAGCATGGAATTATAAGCGAAAAACACTTACAATTACAATGTTGTTCCCCACAGAGAAATGACGCGGAGAGTAATCCCAAGAAACCGGCAGCTTAGTCAGTGTTCTTTATAGGTAGAAAAGGAGATTAGATCGTTGTAAAAACTGAACCATTCGCTTAGGGCAGATGTAAAATATGGAGAGTGGACAGAAAATTGGTGTTTATTTCAGAGATAGCTTTGAGAGAGGAGTAGAAAAATTTTTAAGTCATTGTACATTCCTTTAAATATTAAACGGCTGGGAAAATGGATATGAAAGTATTAGAAGAGGGGAATGGGATAATCTTAAAGAGATATTTTAAGTGTAATATTTTAGATATATTATATACATACATCCGTGTTGGTGTGTTCAAAAGTAATTGAACAAAAATATTATAATCAATACATTTCTTACAACCTGAATTTTTTATTTTATTTTACATACCTCATAACAGTGCTAGACTATACTATATAGCTCAAAATGCAAAGCCAACGTAAGTAAGGCATGAATAAAAGAGAAAACAGGTAGACTGAAATTTTGTTCCTTTGAACGAGCAGCAAAACAACTGACTGCGTATTTTTTCTGTCTATTTCTAATTTACATTCTTTAGCTTTACATTGTATGCTATATTCAAGCGCAAAAATTTTTCCAATAGTACATATTTATGATGTACATATTTGGAGGTAGCTGATTAATTTTAATATAGATATCATTTTATTTACAATTATTTTAATTAAAAGTAGTCACTTTTTTACTCGCTTAGTAGGTCTTCTGGAAAATTATGCCATCATTAATAAGTGGAAGGGGATTTCAAAAGGGTTCAAGTATCCGTGCAATTAAGGGTATTCTATGAATCAGATTCCAAATCCCACTTTAAAACTCCAATCTCTTAGAAATATTGAACAATATTGAAATCTACTGTCCAATATACTGTACATTAACTCCAAGCCATCAGAAAAGAAACAGATCATAATAACTAATGATGGTTTTCTAGTGTAAAAGGTTTGAAATATCAATTCGAAGTTACTACATATTTATAACTGTTTAACTGTACGTATCCCCTATATAATAATAGCCTAAGTTGTCTGTCCATCTGTCCGTCTGTCCGCGAATTTATGAAGCGGTTGTACCTAGAATGTATACAGGCATCCACATTGGAATTTTTATGAGTTAGTGTTAGTAGAATTCAAAGAGAGTTTGAAATCCACACCATCTCCCCTTTTGGAGCTTTTAAAGCTATTATTTCAAGCCTTATTCTCCCTCTTATTCTATACTAAATTCATTCTTGAAAGGATGGCGAGGTTAGAGCGTAATATTTAAATTTCTGGACTGTTTTTACTTGACCCTGATATACTCTAATTATTTCCTTCGCCATGTGTAGGCGTGGTACTTTCTGTAGAGAGTCTGCTCATTTGATCGTCGTACTTCTCAGGTTGACGGTTCTGTCCTGGACGCAGCCAAATTTTTCTAAATGTCTAATTAATTTAATATTTCTGCTTTATTTTTCTTTTAAATTCTTATTCCTAAAGTTGCTTTATTTTTTTAAAGTTGTTTTATTATTTTTAAAATAAATTTTTACTATTTTTTCAAATTTTTATGATTCTTATTATTTTTATTTTATTAAATTCACGTATTGTTGTACGGATGTCTCTAGCCACATAAACATTTCATGTTTTCTATCTTTAAACTTTCTTCTCGTAATGTAATAATAGCCTAAGTTATCTGTCCGACTGTCCTCGAATTTATAAAGTGGTTGGACGTGGAATAGATAGAGCATCCATATTAGATTTTTGATGAGTTAGGGTTAGCAAAATTCAAAGCGAGTAAAGGTTATCTTTTCCTTAACTATAGATCCGATTCTAAAATAAATTGGTATGAATAATCTGCGTATCACAGCGAAAAATACTATCATCTTTAAAACGTTCAAAATCCACCCCGTTCCCCATTTTGAGAGTTTAATACTATTATATCAAGCCCCATTTAAGAGCAAGCGATTATATTTATCAATTTATCACATAATAAATAAGTAAAAATAAAAATAAAAAAATTCTAGCATCATGACGTCATTCCTTTAACCATCTCATTTAATCATTTATTTTAGATTATTTAAATATCTTCTGCATTATTTCCATAATTTTTATCACTAAACTTAGATATTATGTAAATAATTTTCTTCTATATTTGGCTTAAATAACAGATTAGGTACATATATGATAATTTTAATCGATTAATTTTGTTGAAAGATAATTCTCAGCCAAAAAACAAACCATTTTTTTACCAGCCTTATGGGGTACTTTACAATTCTGGAAAATTAAAAATTTTACTGATCCCGTCATATGACGGGCTATATGCTAGTTTAAAATATTATGAGTAATTATTTTCAGGAAAGTTGCTTTTGTGCATCAGATATCTATTTCATTTGTAGTTTCATTAAAATATGCTTTATTTAATTCCTTTCATATAAATGAATAACAGATCTCTTATATTAATACTTATATTAAAAATGGTCTTTTTAACGTAGTAGACTGTTAGAATCTAATATACTTATTAATCAGAAAATCATTTATTTTTTTCTATGTAAGGGTGAAAATTCCCTGAAGAATACTTTAATTCACGCATTTTATAACTATCATTATTTGATAAAATATAAAATTTTTATTATTTATACTTCTAATTTCCAATAACTTTAAAGGGTGTCTCAAAAGATAAATTTAACGGAAAAAACTATACTGAAGCAATATTGAAATATTTATGAAAACATTTAAAAGTATAGTATAAATCTGTTGAATAAGAAAAAACCATCAAAGATTTTATAACCACTTATAAATTTTCAACTCCAATACTAGAAAATTTTCCGTGCCAAATCCACAAACACTTTAATATTGAGGTACCATTGAGTGCAATTCAAAATACGATCATCTCCTGCATCGATCGCACATTACATACAAGTGCTCTGTTTATGTATGTGGATACTGTATATATTTTTATGTATAACATAAAAAATATATACAGTAAATCTTGTGGAATGATTGATATAATGATATTCAACCATACTTATTCCAACAATTCTTTTTTAACACAAGAAATTATAGTTCACTCTAAGCTATTTTTTAGATATCTCTCACTTTTATAAAGTTATAAAGTTAAAATTTTGAAATGTGAAATATATGCATATATGTAGCATCTTCTACAGTGACATGTGTGTTAAAGCATAATTTTAATGCTTATCTTTAATTTCCATTACGTTTTGTTGAATGATAAAAAATTGTTGTCTTTAATCACATTCAAAATTCTTTCATATTTACCTAGAAGAATTCAGGAGAAGAATTGTAACTGTTAGGTAAAATAGCAAGACTCAGATATAAAAATATATTTAAGAAAGAATAGTAGAATTTTCCTCAGATTAACTGTTATACATTTCTATTTTTATATAGTAATGCAATATAGTTCTTTTCATTTAATATATATTTCAGTACTGAATAATTACATAAAACATATTAAACTTTTCTTATTGAGCATAATTATACAGTGATATTAATAAATTTATCTAATTGTACAACTGTAAACTAAATTTAATACAACATACAGGTATGTGGCTTTTATAAAGGATTTAAACTCTGGTAAACATTTAATTACGAATAATCAACATTTACAATACATTTTTTACCTTTCTTCAAAGAGTGACTATCTACTTCATATATTCACTTTATAAACAAATAATCCTATTTATTTGTAAAAATATAGCTTCAATTAATTCTATCTATATTTCTATTGTAAATCATCAATTTCAAACTTCTGTAAAAAGCTTAATTATTACTTACGAATAACTAACAATTTCAATATACATTTAGACACCTTTTCTTCAAAAATTTACTGCCTAATTTATATATTCATTACATATAAATATTTTTTAGTTAACAAAAATAAAATTAAATAAACTAAATTTAATTTATCATATGGTATATTACTATTCTTTCAAAAGTTATTGCTCACTTCATATATTTACTTTATAATTAAATAATTATAGGTATAGAAAATACAAACTAAATATAATCCACTATGAGACCTCTGAAAATCATACATTTACGACTCCTTCAAAAAAGGCAATGCATTACTTAGAAATAACTAACATTTTCAATATTTTTCGACGTATTTTCTTCAAAACGTTACTGCCTACTTTATATATTCACTATAATTAAATAATTATTTTTGTTAAATAAAAGTATAAACTATGCAAACTAAATATAATCCATTTTATAGGTATAGTGCCGTCGAAAATCACAAATTTATGACTCATTTAAAAAAGGATAATTCATTACTTATAAATAACTAACACTTTTAATAGTTTTCGGCGCCTTTTCTTCAAAAAGTTACAGCTCACTTCATCCTCCCTAATTCAATTTTGCTTCACGGAAATCCCTTTCTCAAATTTAGAGTATTTTTGTTCTGGTATTCCTTAGAAACTTTTCCAGTGTTCTCTTTCTCGGTTCCGAATAACCAGAGTAAGAACTACTAACCCCAGAGCATTACTATTCGCGAGTCTTAAACATTCAATTTCCTTAGCTACATTAAGTCTCTTTGCGAAGGTAAATATGTGCTCTTTACAAAGATAAAAATCAGTCTTTTCTTTTCTTTTCTTCGAAAAGGCGTATGTAATTTGCACAAATACGTAAAGACGCCACAAGTGAGTCAAATTACAAAGAGATTCCCTTATTCCGTTGAGATTTTTCAATCTCAAATGCTTATCTTTCAATTAACACTTAACACACCTCATAAAAAATCTCCTCACCTTTGAGTAGCTAATTGATTCGGATGGCAATTTCGGAACAATTGCTAAATCTTTTAGGTCACGAAATTGAATTTCCCTTTCCTCTGTGTGCTTATTTATCTTTTCTGATTGGCTTCTTTTTATTTTGCAACAGTTAAGATTATCAAGTAGCATAAAGTTTCCGAAGGTTTCCTTATTCTTAACTCTCTCTCATTAAAGAAATTACAGTGGTATAAACTAGGAAAATTAACGAAATGAATTTAACTGTCGGGTAAAAATAGAAATTTGAGATAAAGCCTTCATAGCATTAGAATTTATCATCACTCTCTATGTTAAAAATTTTAGTCTTAAAAATTATTTAATTAAGTAAAACATAAGTGGAAAAATATGACTCAAGTTTTAATATAGAAAAAGTGATTCATTTCAGTTTCTGAGCTTTTTAAAAAATTTATTCTAGAGTGTCTATTAGCACAGACATCCCTGTGGATGTTAAAATATGATTTTCGATGGGATATTTCTGTTTATATTTAATGCAAACATTTTGTGAATTAAACTATTAAAGTTTAAATAAATCTTAATATAAGAACTGAAAACATTACAGATATTTACTTAGGAGATATGGTGGAAACTTATTTTCTTCTTAAGGTAAGTGTCTATTTAAGCAAATCCCACTTCTGGTTTCTCTTTATCTATTTGAACGAGATTTTATTTTTAATATAAAGTTACTTACATATATAAATGTGTGTATGGATAAATTAATTAGTTGAAAGTAAAGTAATTTGAAAGCGAAATAAGAATCAGTAATAAGAACGAAAGATATGAAGCTTGCAATTTCAACATTCATACCTTTCATGATGGTTAGTTATTTGCGATTTACGGATTTTTACAGCAAAGTGAATTCATAGCAGTCATAGGAGTATCTATTTTTAAATATAATTTCAACCCTGCAGTTTCGTTTGGGTCTATTTGACCCAAGACTGGTTTGGGAGGGGACAAAAAATCCACAATCCAAGATGTTGGACAGCAATTATTCCAGGAGTGATCGAAGTCTATTGCATTTTAATGCAGTCTGCAAGTCTACTACTTCAGATTTACTTCGTCATCAGATAAATTTTAAAGCCTATCCCTTATTTGAGTCTGCTCAAATAAATGCTGCTTCACAAAGTTAGAATAGCGACTTTCTCATCATTATACACACCGCAGTATAGTTCTAGCATCTAGTGGCGACCAATTTTGATTCTTAGCTCTTCAGCTCTGCAATAAAGCTACTTAAGACGCTCTATTTCATCTTACACCCCCTGTGCAGTTGTGATACCTACCTGTGGCGTTCGAATCTATGTTAGCATACTGGTGAAAAATATGTATATCCTTGATACTCTATCTTCGAGTGAATTATAGTGCTGTCTTGCGTGGAACTGAATGTAAATAATTAGTTAGTGTAAATTAAGAGAATGTAAATAAATTACATTATTTTGCTATTTTTAGGCGGTGTGTCCTTTCCCAAATTACTTTCTAAATTTTTTCTACCAAACAGAACCTCATGAATAATACACTTTAATGTGCCAATAATATTCCTGAGCACTACTGTTTCCTCTTTATCAGTGGTATATTCCAATTTTAAATTTTATTGCTTACCCTATGTAATAAATTTATAGAAGCAATTTATAGTGATTGATTGTTGCTTGTATTTTAGATGGCTATAGAAAAAAACCCATCTAATATAGTCTGCAATCTAAAACAATTTATTAACTTATCGACGTGTTTGTTTCATTCTTAGTTAGATACAACATTTTTACCTCTTTTCACTATCATATTCCTCTTCATAATTTTATTCCGTACACTTTTCATCATTTTTAGAGAAACTTACTACAGTAATATGATTGAAGATTGCATTTTAGAAGGATATTTAAATAGCTCTTTTAAAAGATCTGCTATATAAAATAACTTATCTGTTATATAAGATTCCCGATTACCACCGAGTCATCACATAAGCAACTACAGTATTGATGTCTTTGAAGCAATAATGATCTAGTTGCTCCTTATTTTTGCATATAAAATATTGTTCCCTTACCTCTAGCATATTCTCTTTGAGAATACTATTGCTTCTACTTTACACAATTTAAGAAACATGTATTAGAGTAAAGTGTATTTTAGAGAGGTATTTGAAAAACAAACACTCTAAAATGATCAGCTATTTAAAACATCTCATTTACAACAATGGTTGTTCTGTTTTCATCGAGTGGACATTAAAGATACCACAACATAATTTTCTTCGATGTAATGAGGATTTAGTTCCTCCATATTCTGCCTGACATGTTAACAGGAGAGAAAAGCAAAATTTGTAAAGGCCCCTCCACACTATGGTCCACTGCAAGCCATTACCACCGTCTGGAGGGGGTATGGCTTATCGTGGTCGATGGTGACAGGCGATAAAATAGCCTTGGCAGCTGATGGCTTCGGAGGCGGTTTTTCTCCAAAGATCAAAGGCAGCCTGATGCGCAACTAAAGTGCGCAGTAGACCCTATGGGCGAATCCACGAGAACGGCTCATTTAGTAGCCCAGCGTGTGGATACAACCAGTGAACCATCGTCCAAGGTGACCATCAAGAAGTGGTGAACAATTGGCCATAGTGTGGAGGCTAGATAAAATATGTGTGATGATAACGCACTTATAGAGTTTTTTCCTATTTTTCAAGTATATCACAACAAAAAATTCTTATAACAAATTCCGTAGATAGTATTAATTTAACTTAAGAAGTGATGAAAAATAGAAAACGAATTTATTCCCTATATGCTTTCCATATACGTAAATCATCATTAAATGTATTATTTATACTAGCTTTATTAAACAAAAATATAACAAAATATTTCAAAGAGACAGAAGCTAATTTATCACATTGGTAAAAAAATATAAGTTACTTTGAAAACCTCTAATAAATGTATGGTCCCCTTTATTTTACTAGATATATTTTAATACATTTAACCTTCAAGTTTAAAATAATTTAACAATTCAAGATAATCGTTAGTAAAATTCTTCCTACAATTTCAGATTTTGCTATAATAATACAGTAGTTTTTTTTCTTTTACACACACTGAGTAAAACTTAAAGAAATATTTTAAGCCTCTCTATAATCGAGTTAAGTATTGAAATCAGATAAAAATTATGACTTTAAAAGCGAAAGACAAAATTTACTTCTTTAAAAAAAGTTTGGGGATTTTCTTAAGAACCTTGTTCTGTACAAACTATTTGGTTCTATTTTCACAAGAAAAGACGATATTAAACACTTCAAGAAATATGTGGAATTTATACATTCTTTAATTATGAAATCAAGACTTGTTTAAAGGAAAAGTTATATAGTTTAAATTATAAAATAAAGTTTTAGAATTTACCAGTTATGTATTTTAAATATTAAATACCTAATCAGAATATGATTTTTGCATTTTTATTTAGGGGAAAAATAATTCACTGTACAGAATGTGTAGTAAAGTTTTGGCCCGTTTTTTTCCGCAGCCGTTAGTTGTAGGCATATACTTCTAATTACAAAAATGTTTCAATTAAGATATGTCATCATTTTGTGGTATTTTAAAATTTAATTAAAAAACTGCCAAAATCATAAAATCGAAATTTTTATACATTCCCCAATCTTTTTCATTGTATTTAGCAAAATTTGTCCTAAAAATCATAACACAATACATTCCACTTCTTATTGAAAAAAATTTGATCAAGGTATTTAACTTTAAAATTTCAAAATATTTTCAGTCATTGAGAGTTTGGTTCACAGATTAATTACAGTAATTTCATTGAAACCATATTGCAACGTCCTTTATATATTGAAAATTGGAAGCGTTATCTCATTCTAAAAAAGTATTCATAAGAAGTAATATATACACTGCATTTAAAAAATAAAATAATCCCCCTATATTTTGTCATAATAGGGGCATTGCAACCTCACTTTAACAGTGAATTTTTATAATTACCTATAAATCGTCACCCATAGAAAGAGATAAAATCGTTGAAATTTTAAGTAGTTACATTTTGAATATTTCACTCAATTTTAGTTACACAGAAGTGGATTTTTTTTTCTTTGTACTATGGAACTGAGAACCAGTTTCTATTTCTTACACAACATAATGATAAGGACTGGAGGAACGTCTAAAAATTTATATTTTCTAATTTTAAAAATATAATTTTTAAATTTAAATAAACCATAATAAGAAAGGTTTTCTTATATGAAGCATTTTTATAACTAGAATTATATGTTGAAGACCAAGAAATAATTCTGGAGGAAAAAGCCGGTCGGACCCATTTCTACTATTTCTTTCCCCTATTCACCCTTTTTAAAAACTCATAGTTTATAATTTCAAAAGGAAATAAAACCATTATATTTTGGGACAAAATATTTTAATTTATACTCATTTTTATAGCATATATAATACTACGAACACTTTTTCAAGCTCTTTTTATGATTAAAAAAATACAATTGATGTGTAAATAAGAAAATCTAATGTAAGAAAATAAATGTCCATAATGCTTTTCTTCGGTATCTTACTAACTTACCTAAATTTTGCTTACATATTATAATCGCTCTTATTCCAGAAATGGTAAGGTATATATTAGACAATGAATTCCACAACATTCCACCTTAATGTAACTAATGAAATGCAGTCTGTAATTGAATTCTAAATAGATTTGATGACAGGTATATATGATATCTGAGTGATATGATAACCGAATAACTGAATGTCAGTGATTCGTATTCATAATTTAGAGCTAATACGGAAGATGACACCAGAAGCATTAATACCCGTATAATTGGATACATGTACATAGATCAGAGTAAATATGTATATATATATATATATATATATATATGTGTGTGTGTGTGTGTGTGTGTGTGTGTGTGCACATGTGTATGTGTGTGGTGTGTGTGTGTTTTGTTATGATGCTTAAACAACTGCGTAATTGACAACTAAATAAAAATTGTTAAAAATTATTGTCAAATAATAATCGTTAAATAATATTCTTAAATAATTATTGTTAAATAATATTGTCAAATAATAATCGTTAAATAATATTCTTAAATAATTATTGTTAAATAATTATTGTTGAATAATTATTATTTTGGATGTTATTATAATAACTTTTAATTTAAAACAAATGGAAAAATAATGAAAATTGACTATATCACAAACCATACCAGTTTTGGTTAATTATTAAGAGTTTAAAAGCTAGATAAAAATGCTTATATTACTAACTGTATATTATTTAATTATTTGGTACTGTGAAAAATAAAAATAAAAGCAGTTAAATAATATTGATTAATTATAACATTACACAAATATAAAACTTACATCAAACAGCAATATAAAATCATACAAACGTATCTGAAAAGCGTCTTTTCCTTTCATTTTGTGTTGTATGATTGCCCTTTTTTTTCTATAGGCCATTTAGAAATTTTTATCTCATTAGAGTATCTTATATGATTAAATTTTGTTTTATATTTATTGTAAATATAAACATCAAATAAAAAACTTTATACATTTTTATCAATGAAACTCAAATTATATTCTTTCGACTATATTAATTTATATCATTATTTTAGATTTGTTTTCATTTATATTTTGAATTAACAGAATAGCTTTAAATTTAAACTAGATGAAAAAATAGTAAAATTTAGTTATATCACAAGACATACCAGTTTGGGAATATTATAAATAGTTTAAAGACTAGATAAATATGCTAGTTATGCTTTAATAACTTTATATATTTTTAATTATTTAGTACTGTAAAAATATTGGAGATAAAGATTCAATTTTAAATAAGTTTTTATCCGTCATCAAAATATGCATATAAAAACAAACAAGTTTAATAAGTTTACTAATGCTAATAAGTATTCCATATATTTTGAGAACAACAAAGAATAATTAAACTGGACCTGCGTTCAACTGTGGTGTAACAAAATTGGGCTGCAATATGCAAAGCTCACAACAAAGAAACTGCAATGAGACGAATGTAGCATAAAGGTAGCATTTTATTTTCAAGATTTATACAAAGTTTAGTCACAAAAAAATGTTTAAACAGATCAGGAGTAATCATGTTTATTATTAAAAAGCAACTCTTTCCGGCTTTGAGTTCTAGCGTACAGATCGATACATTTCTCATGTCTATGATAACAGGGTTTTAAACGCCATTAAAACGTATAAAAACATCTAACAAGGTAAATTGGTTTCAGAATCTTACAGAATAGTAAATATTTTATGCAATGAAAATGTATTGCAAGTATTAAAGTATTATATCTCAAAACCTTTGTAGGATGCCACCTTCAAAGTGGTTATCAGTCCTTGTCATTTGACAACAGATGACAGCAGATGATGGGGATAACCCATGCTGCCATCTCTTGACAAGTTTGAAAGATGGATGATCTTCACGCAATATTTAAAAGCGGGAAAACATAGTTACATTCAAAAATAAGCTATGATTTATCAAAAAAATTATATAAACGGTCATCAGTTTGTTTAACATCATGTTATAAATGTTTGGAGAATTTAGATTTTATTAAAAGTATGGAGTTAGACCTGACTAAAATAATTGAAAATTGAAAATCTGCAGTAATCACATCGTAGTCGAATAATACGACAGTATCAAGAAATCTGGTTTGTAACCATTTTTATTTACGTTTAGGGTTCATGTAGCTCATACTGGTTTTTTCACAATTTTTTAAGCTTTTCGTCCTTCTATTCATTATTATTATTATTATTATCAAAAATAATATAACAGCATGCACATGTTTTAGTTTCATAGTTTCTGTACTTGACCAAGGTTCTAATAATCTTAAATGGTTAGGCATCTGAACTAAGGAATGACCTAGATTAAGGCACGTCACTCCATAATAGTGGCAAATTTATAGAAGAAAAGGGGGGGGAGTACTAAAATATTAAAAACTCTTTAGAATAAATACGGTTGACTTATGGGAGGTTAGGCCATAAAACTACAAAGAAAACTTTGACTTCACGGTATATTCCTTAGTTGGTATCCTCTAGTGTTTTCATAAGTTTGTATGTTATACGGCATTTTTTCTTCGCTTATATATTCTTATATACATACACACACACATATGTATTAAACGACCTGTTTGGTCATGTCACTAACGATGCTGCCCTGCAAATTACTATCAAAAGAGCATTATGCAAAAATGAAGGCAAAAATGGAGAATAATTTTATTTGTCGGACGATCTTTCATGCTCTTGCCACTAAGGCCAACTTACAGTGAGAACAACTGTTGGTGAGACACAAGAGTTAGCTACTTAGATTCTAGTTTTTTGGTCACGAGGGTAAGGCTGTTACTTGCGAGGGATAGTTATGTAATAGTTGTATAAATATTGCTGACTTATGCAGAATTTAGCTTGGTGACTTGGCACTTACTCGCAGGTTACTTGAAGATGAGAAAAAGAATGGTAAAATGACAGGAAAGGATTGTATTTAGGTTACAGAATAGCCAAAAAATTATTACAGAACGTAAATAACAGGATTATCTAATTGACTGTGTTAAAATACTATTATATATATATATATATATGTGTGTGTGTGTGTGTGTGTGTGTGTGTGTAAGGAAAATTCTCAGGGGTTTTCAAAACTTAAATCAAGGGCTAAAAAATTCCAGCGTCATTTTACATTCCCCTTTTTAACCCCTAAACTAAATTGACCACTGGGGCTACAGTTTACGCCCTCAGAGAAGGGGACTGACCAATTATAACTCTACATGTCCCTAGCGGATAATTTAGGAAATTTCCAAGCAAAAAGGAGATGCACGATGCCGTTGGGCAGTCGTTGTTTTCCCACAACTGTTGACTCAGGTGTTAAGGATCTTGTATATATAACTCATGCTAGCTGACCCTTCAGTTTGTCCTGTCCGTATGATGAAGCGGGAACCTGGCCTCCAACGTTATGTTAATAGAGGTCTTTAGCTAAAACGGAGTCATTTTTATTGCCTTGACTGCAACCACCCATCGAGAAGTCAGTATACATACATATATATATATATATATATATATATATATATATATATATATATATATATATATAGAATATATATATATATATATATATATATATATATATATATATATATATATATATATATATATATATATATATATATATATATATGTATAATATATATATATATACATATATATATATATACATACATATATATATATATATATATATATATATCTGTGTGTACTGTTTGCATAAATCGATAATGAGAAATAAAAACAAAGATCTAAAAATCAGAGTTTTATGATGTTTTGTCTCATTAATAGTATTTCTACACATGATTGAATTAAAGGTTTATTTCTTAAAGATCGGTTTTATAAAATAAACATATCTCTGCACTGTACAACCCTTATATGAAAGAGAAACATGGAAACAGGTAATGGTACAACGTTTATTAAAGATAGGATGGAAAAGATAATAGTCAGTGAAACTAACTGCTAGTACTGTCTGTGGATTGGAAAAATAAAATTAGTTAAAGTAAGGATAACTTCAATAAACCAAATATTAACACAAGTGTTATGCTATGTCACTAAACCTATGTTATTAAACCCAAACATAAAGTAAGTTATGTTAATTAATAACATTATGTAAATCTATAATATTATCAATATTCATGTTAATATAATTTTAGTTTTATTTTAGATTTTTAAAAGTTATGCTTATTATTAAATGGTTAAATAATTGCTTAATAAATCTAAAAATTTATATATATATATTTATATAAAAGCTTGTATTCAACAAGTATAAAAAATTTTTACAGAAAATAAGCCGTTAGAATGTATATCAACTATGGACACAGTAATTTTTTTCTCTGAGACGTAAAAGACGGTAAATTAAATTTATACTATATTTATTAAGCTATCTAAGTTAGAATATACGGAAAATATTGAATATGTGTGTACTCTAATTCTCTTAGTTTCCAAAGTTTCCCTTTTTATTTTTATATTTCAATAACTTCTTAAAGGCGAATAAATTTCTACCATTAGACTTCATTTAAACTTTTCAATCTCGTTTACGATGTCATTTTTCTATTGTATTCCATTTCTCTGCCGACTATTGGATCTTCTTTTCCAAAGTAATTTACGAACGTACGACTGTCTAAGAGTTTGAAACTTCCTTTTTTTTTACAACACTATGACCATTGGACTTTCTACCGAGTTACAAGTTCCTGTATTCCAGAAGGATCCTCATCTGGGAAATTTCAATATATCACTGCAATGGGCACATTCTAGAAATAAGATTTCGATAATGGAAGTCAAAGAACATGTGAGTAAATGTCTTTTTGACCACCGTACTTTCTTTTACGAATCTGAATAAACGAAATTGGAGGAAAAACCAGTTTCTACTGGGAGTCTGCTTTTTAAAGAAGAGATTAAAAAATCTTTTAAACATTGTGTCTTAGATTTTTTTTGTCAAATAGAATTGTAGAATAAAAATTTATTTAATAAATTTCAAGATAATCTAAATGAGATCGATAAATTAGTACTTTGTATCTACGAAAATTTTTAAAAGCACTATATATAATTTTTTTTAAAGTTTGGAAATTATATTTACTGTGTCTCTTTCAAATAAATTTGGTTTTACCCCTTTAGCGCTTCATTTATTTCTATTTATGTTATTGTAATATATTCATTTTTCAAGCTCAAAGCCACATTATGTGCTTAAGGAGTTCATTATTATTATTATTATTATTATTGTTATCATCATTATTATTATCATTATTGTTATTATTTGAATATCTGGCCTTATAATAAGATAGTATTAAAATAAAATGTGAAAAAATAGCTTAAATAAAGAGTTAATTAATTAATAATGATAAAATTAATTACTAATTAATTAATTTAAAGTTAAAGTTAATAAATTTGACAAGAATAAAAAAATAAAATTGCAAAATAAAACCTTTATTTTGAGTATTTTTAGGAATTAGGATTGACTCCCAAATTACGAATTTTTAAATTTATTACTGTAATAAAAAAAATACGCAAATAAAGTTTTTATAAATTTTATTTTTACATCAAAATCTATGCTTAGTTTTTAATATTAGTTTCACTAATATCAAAGCACTTGTCGTATGGTAGAATCAGATTTTCAATTCCATTTTATCTTCTCTCTGGGTATACACTAGCTAAATGTTTGGTTTTCCGCCTTTTAGTGAAAATTTTCGGATCCTAAAGTAGTGTAGCCACACATAACTCGGTCCTAGTGTAAGACATACTTACGCTAATTTAAATGATGTGCCACAATTCCATACATGTTACATACTAAACCTTGAGAAAATTCATTAAATATAAAGATGTCAAAGCATCAGTTTTTTCAAATGCTTCCATTACCTTTCTGCTCCAAGTCTTCAGAAATGGTAGGAGATTACTCCGCTCCTTAGCACATTCATATAAACCAGTGATCAGCAAGCTTATTAGCCAAAGAGCCAAATATGAACATTACAACAATTAAACAAAAAAAATTTGGGAGCCAAATCTGCTTGTTTAGTACACTTTTATTACACTAAATAGGTAGTACACTAAATAAAACTAAATTTCATACTTAACAAATATTTATTAATGATAATTATTAATGGTAGATAAGACAAAATTGTTCACACTGCAACTGCAGGTCTGGGATGCCAATTTGTACCCCCCCCCCGCACTACTTTTGAAAATGTATGCGCGCGCATGCTTTTGGTACCTTTGTATCCCACCGGAATACGCTGAAAACATGCGAACAATTTCAGTCGGTAGCTTGTACATGGTTTGTGTTTACGTTTAAGAAAACTAATAAAATTAAACTCGATGTTCGTTACGTATTTCTACAACAATATAAAATTTTAATTACCTATACAATATTAAACAAAAAATTATACATGTTCTCGATTTAAAGAAGAATTTTAATTTATGAAAATAAGATGTAATTTTTTTCTTATTAAGTTTTTTTAATGAAAATATTATTGTTCCTTCAGTGGATATTTGTGCCAGAGCCGCACTTAAGGAGCCAAAGAGCCCCATGTGGCTCTGGAGCCGCACTTTGCCGCTCACTGATATAGACAACAGTAAATACTCAAACACGCTTTTATAATATTCATTTTTATAGCAATTTTTTCTTTAATTTTCTTGATTTGCTTAGAAGTTTTAACCCTTTATATCCTGAATTAATTTACCATAAACTTTCTAACTGCATTTTTGCATCATTAGATAAGTTTTAATGGAGAATGATCATAGAAAAAAGATAATTAATTTTTACTGTATTTTAGTTGTTAATTTTGCAGCTGGTACTTTCTAGTACCTACATATATTTTTGATCATATGATAGAATAGAAAACATTATGAATTATGAATAAAACAAATGAAATGCTTACCTGCGAAGTATAGAATTCTCTAAAAAATAATAGTACCAAATAACTGGTAATATACTACTAAATTTACTCAATTAAACAACGTGTATCAATTGTATCACAAAATGACCATCGAGTGCAGAATGCTAATTATAAAATCCGTACTATGCGATTAAAAAGGATTCATGATTAGTGCTGTCATGTCTTTTCTGCTGTTGGAACTGCATCGTTCATGTCCTTGTGAGTACCGTCAGGAAAAACGGCTTTATTAGGAATATATAGGTGCTTGATTGAAGTACCGTCGGGATAAAAAGGGTTAACCTCTTTCACATCTTTTGTATTAAGAAAACGAATACGTGTTTCACCCTCGAAGGGATGATTTGCAATTGATTGAGGTATTTTACACGCTCACAGACTTGAAAATAGTCCAATTTTTCTGGATATCTATGACTAACCCAAAGATGCATAAATTCAATGCTCTTTTGCAGAACTACATTCACAGTGCTTCAGAATTTAAGTTTCCAAACAGTATTTAATTTTAAAAATAAACCTTGCATGTTTAAAACATGAGATTTTTAAATTGGGATTATTTAACTTTAAAACCCAATAGCTTTCCTTTCACACATCTTTTTTATTTAATTTTGGAATATTTTGTATAATTAAAAACAAATTCAAAGGCGTTTTTTATAAAAGCGTTTTTATTTTATATTTTTAAGTCTTCAAAGCGGAAAGAATTAAAATTAAATTGGATGGAGTTTAGCATTTTAAATACCATCATGTAATTCTTTAAAATATTGCATTTTTTAATATTTTTCTTACTCTTCTGTTGTAATGTATGATCTTTAATGAATAATATTTTGGTAGATATGTAGTTAAAATGACAGTTTTACGCAAAGAATCAATTTGGAAATTAATTTAATAATAAAAGCTGGTGCACAACATTACTTCCGAATTCACTTTAACAAAAATGTTTCGTATATAAATACAACGTGTACATACATTTCTAACCCCTGCTATAACTATTTTCTGAATGAGCTTTTCTATTTTTTGCATGCTTTAATTAGTATATAACAAAACTATTGTAAAAATTTTATACTAAGACATATACTAATTCTTTTTTTTGTATAGGTAAATATGCAAAATTATGTTTATGCTCAGATAGAAATGTACTATAAATACTCTAAAAAATTGTGATGAAAAATGAGTAGTATGAAAGCACCAAAATTATATGTATAGTATATACCAGATAAAAAAATGTTCACGGAGGATCAAAATATTTCCTTGCAAAATTCTTTTTCTAAAATACTTTACTAAAATACTAATCTACTTTCCAAATATAAATACTAAACATGTCTCTTATTTTATTTTTTTTAAAAAAAGGCTCTTTTTGTCTATGAGAAGAGTAACAACAAAATTTAAGTGCATAAAAAATTTTGATACTCAATACAGCTTTCCTTCAATTTTATACAAACAATGAAAAAGGGTTCAAAATCTAATCAAACTTTTGTTGACAAAATTACACGATACCTTTCTGTAAAGTTATTGCAATCTGAAATCTTTGATATTAAAAAAATTAGTTATCAATAAAAGAAATACTGTTTTAATACGCGATAAATCACGCTTTCTCTTCTTTAATTTCCTATCTGCTTTATATAGCAAGAATATATAGCATAAAACATATAAAGTGAGCTTTATATAGCATAAAACCTATAACACAACAAAATTTAAGTGTATAAAAATTTTGATACTCAATACAGCTCTCCTTCAATTTTATACATACAATGAAAAAGGGTTCAAAGTCTAACCAAACTTTTTGTTGACAAAAATACAAGATACCTTTCTATAAAGTTATTGCAATCTGAAATATTTGATATTAAAAAAATTAGTTATCAATAAAAAAGTTCTAATGTTTTATTAAGAGATAAATCACGCTTTCTTTTCTTTAATTTCCAATCTGCTTTATATAGCGAGAATATATATCATAAAACATATAAAGAGAGCCTTATATAGCATAAAACCTATAACACAACAAAATTTAAGAGTATAAAAATATTGATACTCAATGCAGCTTTCCTTCAATTTTATACAAACAATGAAAAAGGGTTCAAAGTCTAATCAAACTTTTGTTGACAAAATTGCACTATACCTTTCTGTAAAGTTATCCACAATCTGATATCTTTAATAGTAAAAAAAAAATTAGTTATCAATAAAAGAAGTACTAATGTTTTATTACGAGATAAATCATGCTTTCTAGTCTTTAATTGCACCTTTGCTTTATATAGCGAGAACATATAGCATAAAAATTATTAAAACGATCTTTATATAGCATAAAACACATAACACAACAAAATTTAAGTGTATAAAAGTTTTGATACTCAATACAACTTTAATTCAATTTTATACAAACAATAAAATAGGGTTCAGAATCTAATCAAACTTTTGTTGACAAAATTACACTATACTTTTCTGTATAGTTATTACAATCCACATTCTTTGATATTAAAAAAATTAGTTACCAATAAAAGAAATACTAATGTTTTATTACGAAATAAATCAAGCTTTCTCTTCTTTAATTTCCCCTCTGTTTTATATAGCGAGAATCACCGCAGTGGTATTATAACATATGACTGTTTTCGAAGTTAATATATAATCTCAGAATATAATGTTTATAGAGGGAAATCATTCAAGAGGTCTGTGTTCTAGTGTGTTTGAAAGAACTTGTGCTGAAAATGAAAAATATGCTATTATTTTTTCCGACAATTTCGTCTGCTTTTTCGGGTACCATTGTTTTTATCCCGGGCTCTTACAGAAAAGAATTACTGCAAATCGAATGGGAAAAAAATTATGATGAACTACGTCGGTTTGGGGTATTTCTTTAGTGAAACAATTACTGACCAAATCCATTTATTTATTTCAAAGTCGTTCAGACAAAAAGAAAAAGCTAGATTTTATTGAAAAATAAATCATTGACTCCACCACCAACCCTTAGTTTTTAACATTATTCTATTCTATGGTAAGAGGGAGAAGTTTCTAGAAACATTTTTGTACATAGTTTATTTAGAATAGCAACAATTTCAGTCTCTTATCTCTCCTAAAATTAATTTATATATATATATATGTATATATTAATGAAAAATTATTTAAGTTAAACGATCATGAAATTTATATGCTAACTTACATATACAACCTAAATATTCTTTATTTCTATTAAAAATATTTATTTATATTATTACCAATAATGTAAGTAGTTCGGCTGGGTTTGAGTACTACGGTCTACATTTTTGCTATATAAAATATAATGAAACCGGGATCTATTGCTTACAGCCGATTACAAACGGTCATAAAATTTATATGGTAAGTTACATGTTACAACCTAAATATTCTTTATTTCGATTAAAATATATTTATTTATATTATTACCAATAATGTAAGTTAATCAGTTAATGTAAGTAAGTTTATATTATTACCAATAATGTAAGTAGTTCGGCTGGGTTTGAGTACTACGGTCTACATTTTTGCTATATAAAAAATAATGAAACCGGGACCTACTGTTTAAAGCCGATTACAAACGGTTACGAATATCCATGCGATATCGGAGATTTGAAACCACGAGGTCTAATTAGTTAGTTAATGTAAGTAAGTTTATATTATTGCTAATTAACCCTTAATTTGTCCGCTACAACGAACAATCAAATGAATAAAATCTTTATAATAAATATATATTTTTATCTATAATATATACTATATTGAATATATATTATTATTATTAATTATCATTATTATTATATAAATTATTATTATTATTGTTATTATTATTTATTTAAATATATTTTTAATCGATATTTGAAAAAGCATCTTTTCAAATTAAGGGTTAAGAACAACTTATCTTCATTTCAGTCCTTTATGATCTCATAAAATCTCTCGGTTCAAATCTCCCTTATGGCATGGGTGTTAGTAGCAATCTGCTTTAAGCAGTAGGTCCCGGTTTCATTGTTTTTTATATAGCAAAAATATAGAGCATATAACTCCAAAATATTATCTTGGAACCCAATTAACATCACCTAACTTAGGGCTTCGTTCTAGTTTTGGTTTACTTTTTAATCTTTTTTCGCTAGTTTTAACCTTTTATTCTTACTTTAACATTAACGGCAAGCATAATACTACCTTCTTCCAGGGTTTCGTTTTAGTTATTTAAACTATGGACTTTTTAAAATGATAACTCACGACTATATTCTCTCTCTTTTTTTTCTGTTGTGGAATGAACTGTTTCGTGGCCAAAAAAAAAAAAAAAAAAAAAAAAAAAAGATAAAAAGATAAAAACTTATTTCACTCTTAATTTGACAAGATGTTTTTTCAAATATGGATTAAAAATATATTTAAATAAATAATAATAACAATAATAATAATCATTTAAATAGTAATAATAATAATTAATAATAATATATAATATATTTAATATATTATATATTATAGATAAAAATATATACTTATTATAAAGATTTCATTTATTTGATTGTTCGTTGTAGTGAACTTAGCCAAATTAAGGGTTAAGATTTTTTGTTTATTCATAAGGATTTGGGTGTTTAATTGTAATGCACTTTTATGTATTCAGTTTCTCATTACAACGTAACCTAAAATGTGTTTAGAGACAAAATGTTTAAAATTTGAAATGTGTATTGGTCTATTTCTTTTACAAAATTTTATTTTAAATAATCATTATTTCCCGTAACTACCGCTTTATCTTTTTTGTACAGCTATTTCGCTTGTCTAGTGTATGATAAAGAATTCTTTCAATTAAAACCAAGATTTTCCAGCATTCCCTGATATAATCAATGAAATACTGACTATTTATATTAATTTAGTTATAAATTCATGACATTAAACATTCAATATAGCATATCGTATATTTCTAGATAAACCAATATTTGCCTTCGAATGAAACACTCTGTTTACTATGAAACCTGAATACTGATATTCAACCTGAAATTTTCTCATCCATGATGAATATTTCTCTCGAAATTTACTCAAATAGAAAAGCAACTGTATTTCGAAATATCTGTAAGATTTGTTTAAAGTACAATTGAGTTACTTATCGCTTAATCACTCTCTCTTGGTGACAATCCGTAATAAAATATATTTACGCCCTGTGATATATTACTAAAATTCTCAGTACTTCATTAATTTAAAATGAAGCATCGGAATAAACTGTCTGAACCGAACTTCATATTCGTTTATATATGCTTTTAATCATTTACGTTCACTCTGCTATTTACATTTGCATTATTCTAGTGTTTGAGAATTGTGAATTGGCACTTTAACTTGGATAGAAGCATACAGCTCAAGGTTTACAAACACAAATTACCTGAATATACATTGCTATAAATTTAGAACAAATATCCTGCATAAATTCTTTAAGCAATACTGTTCATTTAGGTGTAAATATTTTTACAATGACTCGGTTCAGTTTAAAAATTAAAACAAGGCACACAATCTAGTCATTATATATTCAAGTTGAAAGATTTTAAGTTGCTTTCTTTTAGAAAATAATATTTGGTGTTGTTTTAACTTAGTCTGTAATTAAATAGTTTGTACAGAATTAACTACGCTTTTACTTGATCGCAGCTGCTAAACTAGAACTAATTTATTTCCCGACAAAGACTGTGCGTCTAGGGAAGCAAGTTTTCTTTGAATAATTTTGAGTGTGGCGTAACAAGTCAACTCTCATAGCGAATAAATCAGACGTCACTGTTAAACACCGGCTGGTCTAGTCATTCAA
The DNA here is from genome assembly GCA_032207245.1 of Pardosa pseudoannulata. NCBI lineage: Eukaryota > Metazoa > Arthropoda > Arachnida > Araneae > Lycosidae > Pardosa > Pardosa pseudoannulata. Next base: position 22,036,738 of record CM063503.1, on the reverse strand, counting down.
AATCTTCTAAACAGATTGGAGAAACGTACAGGCTAGATTTGATGTCTTCGCTGAAGTTTGTATACACACGACAACCTAACACAGTTGACTTTTAAGATTTGATCTTGCGCATTAAGGGGATAAATGGTATACAACAAATATATAGTTTCCTTGCATTTGATTTAATCATTTCCTATTTCAGATACAAAAGTATTGGATATCTTATCATGGAAATAATCTTGCATTACTTATTATCTTTAAAAATATGTCTCTTTTTCCAAACATTAGCGTGTATGAAAGTGAAATTGACAGAAACTTTTTTTTTTTGTGTGTGTGTAGTATATTGCTGTTATTACTTCAAATCCATTAATAACCTAAGTTTGCTTTATATCGTAAAAATAATGAAACCGGGACCTACTGTTTACAGCAAATTGCAAACGGCTAAGAGCATCCAAGCCATAAGGGAGATTTGAAACCACGAGACCTTATGAGATGATAAAGGATTGAAGCCAAGATACGTTGTTCTTAAGATTTTTGTTTATTCAGGAGGATTTCGGTGCTCAGTTTTAATGCACTTTTATGTATTCAATTTGTCATTACAACGTAACCTAAAATGTGTTTAGAAACAAAATATTTAAAATTTGATATGTGTATTGGTCTGTTTTTTTTTTTTTTTTTTTTTTTTTTTTTTTTTTTTTTTTTTTTTACAAAATTTTATTTTAAATAATTCTTATTTCCCGTAACTACCACTTTATGTCTTTTATACAGCTATTTCGCTTGTCTAGTGTTTGTTAAAAAATTAATATTAATTATATTTTAATATTAAGTATAGTAAAATGTCACTGATCTATATTACAATATTCAAATATAGAACAAAAGATAAGGAAATATATATATATATATATATATATATATATATATATATATATATATATAAAGTAAAAGAAGCACTCCACGTGCTACACCTGAAAGTAAAATTGCCTAAGTCCAAGAGCATTCTTTTCCTTCCTTCTGAACTACTCCAGCAACCCTTTACTTCATCCATTATCCTGTATTGATGCGTACGTTGTTCCATTATCCTGTGCACAATGCGTCCTTTCCCGGCTCTGTCCAGATTGCCCGGGACTCCAGGCATGGTTCTGAATCGCCTCCTGACGACCAATCACAATTCTCGAAACTTGGTGAAGTTTAAGTGCAGTCTTTTCCACAGGCCACACCACACGCCTCCTGGAGTCGCGAAAAAATACCTGGGCATGCAACCCACAACGTGTGAGTGCGGCGAGCAAATCAGTTTCGCAAACCTTATGTAAAACATAGCTGCACTCTCACACAATATATAATTGTATGAAGGGGGATTTTTGAATATGTTTACTTCCGCAAACACTCTTCGTTTTGGATGCCATTTTGCCGTAAAATACGGAGTTTTGAGGAGTGTCGAACCCGTAACCAAATGAAACATTCTTCGGCTCAGAAAAGCAGTGGCTTAACCTATTGTATTGAAGGCGTCTTGGTCTAACGATCGATTTTTACTCAGATTACTCTTTCTGAGTTGGACACTAAAACGTACTGCACTTTTTATTCCTATTCTCGATGTTAAATTTATTTTATTCTTTGGTTACTTTATGCATATTATTATTTGTTCTTTTTTCGTTTAATTTAGTGGTAATGTAAAGTTAATTTATAATTCTGTTTCATCACATAAAATACATGTCAAACTGACTAAAACAAAATAAACTTGCAGTACATTTTTAATTCCGTTTCAAAATTATTTATCCATTGTTAGCAGGCTAAATAATAATTACGACATGAATACAGTCCGGAATTAAAAAGATATACAAGCTAGTAATTACGGATTAATTAAAATATCCTTTAATTAACTTATTTTGAAACTAATTATGACAATGAATTAATTATTCATAAATACCTTTCTTATATTAGATACAGTTAAGAAAATACCATTAAAACTGTGTATTTTCTATAAATCTTGAGTAGACAGTAAAGTTATTACAAATGATGAGAAAGGGGAAAACTTTCTCAGTGATTATGGAGATTATTATTTAATTACTATTTAAAAGACGTAGCGATAAATTAAAGTCCTAAATTCTGTACTTTCATTAAAATTCTATAAATTCGCTTTTTTAATCCTCCATTTTTAATACCAAAAATATTAAAAACTCCATACAGGTTATAGATAATTTCGATATCTGCTTGTAACGTATTTCTTATTACTTTCTTAGAATATTTCAGATTATATTTGTCTGTTGATAGACTTATAGAATAAACTTCTTTTTTAAATTTTATCAATCCATTCCATTTAACTGTTGCAAAGGATAATTAAGTTTTACTCTAAACTTTTAAAATACTCAAATAGTGTAAATTTTTAAATGTGTTTCAGCCTCATGTATTTCAACTTTGAAATTCTAAATAACAAGACATTTTTTAAATCTGATAAAAACAATAAACTGTAATAAACCCTTATAAACTCCAAACTATATTTTAATATAAATTAATTTGCTTGATAATAATTTCAATATAAATTAATTTTGGATTTATTTCAGTTTTATTTGGGACATTTACTCTATCATTTTCTTTATGGCAATAATTATGCATGTATCAAGTACGACTTTTCGAGCATATACAAAATGAAGTGAAAAAATATTTAAAGGGTTGTATAAAATTCAGTTGGCATAAGTATGAAAAAAGGTAGAGTACAAAATGTATGCCTAGTGAAGTAATACAATTTATTTCCGTTTTTAGAAAAGAACTTTTCTCTGTATTCTTGCACTAATGGTTAAAGCTATAAAGTGATGCCTTCTTTTTTTTTCATACATAAACTAAAATTCATATTCGTTTACTGACAGAATTATAATTTTAAGTTATTTTTCAATCATAATGGTTTGTTAAATACATTAGATACCATTCCACTTAAGCTTCTTCTAAGGAAATTGGAATTCTGATCCAACCTATCTAAACTATGTTGGTAGTTGCAATTCGTCTCTGAAATACTGTAGAAAGTTTTAGAAAAAATTTTAGAATTCATGTGATAAACAATTAGATCCATTAAAACTCATTTCCACTACTGGTATGATTACCCATAGATGTGTGAAATCGGCTTTAAGTAGTAGACTCCAGTCTCATTAGCCCTCGTGTAACAAAACCATACTATTACAAAGCAATAAAATACTTTACATATTCATGGATTCTAAAAAAGTAATTGTATATAGATTAGTTCAAGGTCCATTTTACCTTCATTTCTTATTATATTTCTTATGTACTGCTACCTTGGATTCACATTCATTAAAAAGCATCAGAAGAAAATTTGTTTTCTGTTGAATTTTATAATACGTTAATCATTTTTTCATTTATTTTTTCCTTTTTATTGAAATTTTTTTAATTATTTATTGTTTTATTTTATTATAAGCTATATATGCAAACTCAAAACAAAAATGCTTGCTTAAATATATTTAAATAAGATTTGTTTATATCTACATAAATAATTTTATAGCAAGATTAATGCCAGTACTCGGAAAAGAACTGAATGTATAAACATACATACTTTTGTAATCTTTTATTATTTTTACTTATCAAATTAGGAATTTGAATTTATATTCATAATTAGAGTCAAATTGAATTTTCGGATTCACAACCTTTCAGTGACTCAAATGAATGCTTCTTTTGCAACAATTAATACTTAGTAACTTTTTAATTTACCAATATTTTAGCATAATATTGTAAACACTTTCACACAAATTTATTGCTAATAATATATAGAATTTTTAAGCAGATTGTGCTAAAACAAAAGGAATTTAATTTTAACAGTCTACTGCTTGCTTAAATCTAAGAAAATTTGTTCTTTATTAACACATTTTCTAAAATTAATAAAGCGTGTTAACTTTAGAGTGCCTAAATTTTTAAACCTTGCTTTTAAATTTAGACATCTTTTGGTTTCTGGAAGTTAAAATCCAGTTTATATTAATATACCATGTTGCAGGAAAGGAATAAAATCCCAATACCACAACATACCATGTGCGAAGCAATGGACCAGAACTATTGAGAAAATGTAACTTAAGTAAATAAACACAAGATTATATAAATCACAGAAGATTTAATGTTGACCACAATTTATTTTAGAATATAACTTAAAACTCAAATATCATTACAGACGTATATTTGTAACATACCAGTCTACTTTACGTTACGGACAGTCTAGGTAGAGTTAGTTCTTGGTTAGGTTATTTCTACAAGGCTAGTGTCATGGAGTCAGGAAAGATGGCTTCCAGGAAATGCTAAAAGTAGGTACAATAAACCTCTGCTTACACATTCTTTTTTAATGTCCTTTCTTTACTGTGATCTTCTGCTAATTGCGTTGAAAGGACAAACACTCTAGTGATTGCACTACTTTACTCGAGATGATGGCAAACCCGAATGTCCAGCCAGGGTGGAAGCAAGGTGTGACGCTGGTGACACTTAATCCCTCCCCCCTCCAACACACACCTTTGGTAGCCTAATGTTACTCTATGTTAGACATTTCTAATGCAAAGAAATATATAAATGGTTTTAAATTCTATGCTTTACAATAAATCTGAAATGAAAATAGATCAACATTAAGTGTTGTCATAAGAACACATGATATGGCTAGTTATGTATACTCAGGTCTAAGACGTGGTTTGCAGCAACTGGCTTACGAATGACATTGTAGAGGGTTTTTTTCACATACGATGAATTGCTAAATTCGGTAATATTCATCCTGATACCAAGATTTTATTACATTTTATTTGGAGCGCTTCAGTCAACTTTTTACAAAACAGAGACTAATTAGACCGAAATCTGTTGCTTAAACCCGATTGAGAATAGCCTAGCCAACATTAGGATTCCACGATTCCCGTTAACGAAAGGCTTCGTCCTATCATTTAGGCCTGGATTGAACAATTGAGTATATTCTCTGTCTTGTTTAAAGTGTGGAATAAATGAAAGCTGTAAAATACCTATGAACCATCACTTCGGGTCTAAAAAAACTAAATTGTTGAATATTTAAAGCATTTTGATTTGATAAAACATTTAAGTCAAGCAATTACTTATGCATTCTAAACAATAACCAGTATCATGTCTTACAAAGGGTTAAGATCACGTAATATTCCTGGTATGTATCATAAAATGATCGATATCCATTATATAACATTAATATGGATATCATGATAAATATGTATAGCGCTGTGTGAGGTTAAATAGCTGTTACGTTGGCCTTCGCTACTCCAGAGCATTCAACAGCTGCATATTCCCTTATTATAGCAGGAAATTCAGTGAGGACCTTTAGAGTAGCGAATAATTGATTTAAATTATTCGACAGAATGTAAATGGAAAAATATTTGAGGAGACATAGGAGTCATAAAAACTTTTTCATTTCTATTAAGTCAACCTTATTTTAAACGCAATACGCTTTAAAAATCATTTATGCAGAAAACTGACATTTTTTCTGAATATAAACCTAAATTTCTACTTTGCGTATGAGGCATCAACATTTAATTTAACAGAAAATTCTGAGTATCATGATTTCAATGATTTTTGTTTTTAAAGTTCCACGATTGTAAATAATAATGCATATGTATATTTGGATATTAGGATATACATAATTTTTATTGGAAGGTGAAGTAATATAAATGACTTTAAAATTACCTAAAAAATCTAATTTCTAATATCTAATATCTGATATTAAATTTTACAACTAAAATTATCAGATATCGCTGAATGTTTCTATTTTTTAAATTTTCTCTTTCGTGTTTGAATTATAATTTTAACCAAAGAAACTATTTTACCTATTTAAACACATAACTTCTATTTGAAAGTTTAAATGAAATTTCGTTTATTTTTATAGATAGATTGGAATTTAGGACGTATTCAAATATCCCCCAATCACAGATATAATTATTTTTTGATATACAAAATGCATCAAACATTATTTTAAGTGCTCTTTGTTAACAGGACAAATATTTTTAAAAAATGGTCTTTCGAACACTCGATAAGATCACTTAGTATCTATGGAATTAACCATAAAGCGAAGCTGAACCCTATAGGAAAAAGTTTCTATTTTTAATTGCAAATCTATCCTCCCTCCTGAGAACTGACAATTAAAATTCAAAGAACTAGAATAATTCATAACAAAACAGTTGTTTCCAAAGCTCATCAAGGAAACTGCTCTGCCACCACTTAAGAGGTGTAAATATTCCTCAGGCTTTTTAAAGAAATCCACACTGCACCTAGAGCCACGGTAGCTCAGTCGATAAAGGCAACGATATAATAACTGAAAGGTTGCAGGTTCGGAACCCGAGTAGACCTAGGATCCGCCGTGTTCGTTAAAAGATGACTAGGGCAAGTAAAATATGTTTGTGGTCACAATGTCCTCCAAGTTCTATAACAGTACCTCTGGGGGTGGCAGGCCAAGTTTTTGGGCCTTCTGCTTTGTCCCTACTTCAAAATTAAGAGGACCTACTTAAACATAAGTCGTACTTTCACCCTTGTGCTGCTAGTTATAAAACGAAAGGCACACTACTTTTGTATCCATACGAGTAGCCTCCGGCTCAATCGTACTTGGTTTCACCAAATGGCATAAGTCAGTCAACAACATTTCACCTGGACTTGGACATAAAGTCATTGCCAAGCGGTGAAACAAATCAAGGTTTTCGCAAGAAGCGAAAATGATCTTTTGGCTTTGAGGGTGTTGTAAATGTCGCTGTTAGATGGAAACTGAGATTTCGCAGGGAAAATGTTTAGGGACATTAAGCAAATACAGAGAGCAAAAAGGGGCAAGAACTGGATGATTTTTCTTGGAGGAAAAAGTAGATGACACTGTCTAATCTCGGATATTTTAACACTGAACATACCAACACTTAATACATACCTATTTCTACCGTAGCCGGTCAAATGACCGGACTTTATTTTTTCTGATTATAAATATATGAAATATGAAAATTGGAAGGAAATAGACAAATAAATTTTATTATAACTAAACAAAATTGTATATTGTCAATTTTTATGTATTGCAAACACAAAGAATAAGAATTTTTAATTCATTTCCCATCGCATTTTTTACATAAAACTTATGGGTCATTTGACCCGTTATATGGTATGTTTAGTATTAAGTAGCTCTTTTTGGTGAAGCGACGCTATATTAATAATCCAGATAAATCAATTTAAGTTACATTTTTTAGGGTTAATTCCCATTTTAAATTTTATTTAACTCCAATTAAATGATTTCCTGAAGTGTAAGCATTAAACTTCTTGAGCCAGTTAAATAAATATTTCCACATATGATTTAACTATTACTTTATTCCTTTTTCATTACGTTAATCCATCTTCAACAGAAGATTTTAATATCATCTAATTGTCAGATATCACACTATAAATTGAAATTAACTGTTAAGCATATTAGCAGCAGAAATTGTTACCTAATAGATAAGTAACTTCCACTCTTACCCATTCATGCTGAGAGCGTATTGTAATCCCCTTGTGTAATCAGGAATTCCATATTACTATTTTTAACTAATCTGTTGCATTATTTTGTGACTAATATCTGTTTTTCAATTTTTATGGATATGATTATAATCATGAGTAGCAATGTTCATAGAAACTTGAACACTGACATTTACCACAAGCAATTTTAAACTCTTAAAGCCAATATTTATAAATTATATTAAAGTCGTTTATAATATTGAAAATTATACTAAACAAAAGGACATTTCCTGTTGCCAGTATATAAAAATGTATCAAATAGAAAGAATAAAATAAATGTGTGAAACAAGTGTTAAAAACATATACATGAAACACATGACATGCATTTGACTAGAATGCACATGCTGAATATAAGTAATATTTTTGTAAAAGAGAAAGCAAATGTATTTTAAATAGTAATTTGTTTTCTGTTTTACTCTTTATCTTTTTTTTATTTTATGGTAGAAAACAGAAAGTAACATCCTTGGCTATCAGATTACACTGCGCGAGTAACCCCGTTAGTCTTTCTCGAGAGTGTAATGCCAAGTTAGAAGAACACCATATTCGAAATTGTTTCATACCTAAATTAACCTGTATTGATTTCAATTATTTCTCCCGCTTAAAAATTAAAATAAATTTATGTAACATTAATTTTATGAAAAAATGATTATTTAATTTATATGAATTTATATTTTTCAATAAACACCCACACTAGAGCATGTAAATATATATATATATATATATATATATATATATATATATATATATTCCTCCCTATATATCATATTCATGTGTAAAAAGAAATTTTCTGAATTTATCAAGAGCTATATAGATTTTAAAAGAGATTGCAGAATTCAGAAAATTTCAGTTTAGTGAGAAAGAGAGTGGACAGTGGCTAAAATGAAATTGAATTCTTCTTTCCCCATTCTTTCTTAACCAAAATCTCATTTCAAGGAATTGGCTACTTCACTGATATATAAAAATGTCTTCTCTCACACAAGCATTTCGAGAAGAGAGGATGAAACCTGTTAGATTCTGATCAAATTGCCATCTAATCATGAAAAATGAAATTGGATAAAAACTTTTATTACTCCTAAACTTTTGAATTGGTACAAAATGTACAAGAAATAATAAAATAAATTTGTGAAACTAGTGTTAAAATCATATATATGGAACACATGACATGCATTTGACTAGAATGCACATACTGATTATAAGTAAAATTTTTGTAAAAGAGAAAGCAAATGTATTTTAAAGAGTATATTTGCTTTCTCTTTTACACTTTATCTTTTTTTTTAATTTTATGGTAGAATATAGAAAGTAACATCCTTGGCTATCAGATTACACTGCTGGAGTAACCCTATTCGTCTTTCTCGCGCGTACAATGTTAAGTTAGTAGAACATCCAATACGAGATTGTTTCATATCTAATTAACCTGTATTAATTTAAATTATTTCTCACACTTAAATTAAAATAAATTAATGTAACATTAATTTTATACAAAAATAATTATTAAATTTATATGGATTTATTTTTTTTCAATAAACACCCACACTAAAGCATGCACAAAAATAAATATATTCCTCCCTATATGTCATATTCATGTGTAAAAAGAAATTTTCTGGATTTATCAAGAGTTATATAGATTTTAAAAGAGATTGCAGAATTCAGAAAATTTCAGTTTAGTGAGAAAGAGAGTGGACAGTGGCTAAAATGAAATTGAATTCTTCTTTCCCCATTCTTTCTTAACCAAAATCTCATTTCAAGGAATTGGCTACTTCACTGATATATAAAAATGTCTTCCCTCACGCAAGCATTTCGAGAAGAGAGGATGAAACCTGTTAGATTCTGATCAAATTGCCACCTAATCATGAAAAATGAAATTGGATAAAAACTTTTATTACTACTAAACTTTTGAATTGGTACAAAATGTACAAGGTCAGATATATAAAAATACAAAGGACAAAAAATCTGATTGACCACTCATTTATAAATCTATAAAACTAGACATTAAATTCTAGTACAGAAGAACACTACAAAAGTTTATTTCTATATTTTATGTGTTTTGTTTTTTGTAAAAAATATCTATTTCTACCAAATGGGTAACATAGCTTTTGAAGAATTCAGATCTTGAAAATAAAAATTATTATGTCTATACGTTTTTTATAGTTTATTACTTCACTGCATATTTGTTTCATAATTTTAAAAATAAACTTTTTCTATATCAAATAGTTTTTATGTTTTCAAATATAATTTGAATACAATAATAAAATACTGATCTCAGAATTTTAATTATTAATAATTTTATAAAATACTTTGTCTAGGAATTACTAATAGAAATTTAGTTATAATAATTAATTATATAAAATATTTTACAACCACTTTACACTTAAAATTTAATTCGAATGGAACCAAAATTGATTCCTAAACTTGTATTCACAGAGCTGTCCAAATTGTATACATATACTATAATGTAAATTAGAAACTCCTTTACGTGATTAGAAAGACTGTACAAAATATTGTAGTTTATTCTATCATGAATTAGGCCATGTTGTTGCTACTCATCTGCCTGGTGTAGTAAAACCTACACCAGGTCCAGTAATCCCCATCGCAATAAGTGACTGGTCCATGCCTAAAGGTAACGCAGCTTCACATGAGCTAAAAACTACGAGAGCTGAACAGTCACCAGACTTCTAGAAAGCGTGCACCTTTAGAATGAAATAACGACTTTAGTCAAATGAGACCTTCTAATTTAGAAGCAAGAACCAACCAGAATACCCTTATGTTTGGCCTGTGACCTTCAGAGGACCAAGAATATATTTTATGTTGCCCAGAAGCCAATAATCTTTGGCCGTGTCAAGTCTGGATCAAATTTCCTTCCAATTACGAAGTCGCTGCCTTTACTGACTAAGCTAAAGTGGTTTAATTTAGGCCCTAGTGTATCTTATGACGTTAGAGTGAACAGTATAAGATGTTCTTTAAAAATAGTAGTCTATCATCCTGAGAAATATCCTTCATGGCACCATTGTGTTGAACTATAGAGCTAGTAGAGTGCTGGAGTAATAGAAGGACTAAGTTCTGTACAATTTCTCGAAACAATTAAGTATAAAATCTTGTTGAAGCAAGTTCCACAGCTTCATAAGATAGTTTACGTGCAAGATTTAACCGAGAATGGTACAACGGCGTAAACACCACGAAAGAAAAAAGTTTATTGAAGAGAAGGGTCAGATGCTTGATACTAATATTCAAAATATCATAATTACATTATATAAATAGCTGCATAATTCTTCTTTTTTTAATGTTAAATCACAATGTACTACAATTATTATCAGTGGCAGTCCCTAAGATCTAATTGCAAAATTAATATTATGAGGATATAAGCAGCATGCACGCTTTAGTAAGGTAAAGAATCTCAAACACTGTAATACCAAAATTAAAAAAATTTTCTTGGTGCATAGTCAGAGTTTATATTATCAGATCAGGACATATTTGGATGTAAGTAAAGTAAATGGATTTGTGGACGAGAAGGTTAAAGCTTTGTGACGAAATACAGCAGAAAATAAAAAGCGAACGGAAGTAAGACACAAATAAAAAGATAAAGTATGCAGAGAGCTATAACATTGCTTTAAGCTAGCAACATACTGAATACGAGTCACTCAGTGGCTTGTAAAAACAGACTGAGAGGAGAGACAGGAAACCAGCGACTTATATAACCCTGAGCGCCGACCCTAAGGACACGCACATTAAACCAAAGAAAAGGCAAAAGACAAGTGTTGGCCACTAGATACTAAAAAAAAGCACCGTTCAAAATACAAAAGAGAAAAAAATAATTAGAAGGGAAGTTTCAAAAATAAATATATATTCTATCTATTTTATTTTTTTCTTCTTACTTTATAAAATATGTCTGAAAAACTATTAAAAAAAACTAACAATTCTACTAAAGTTGAATTGTATATAGGTAAAAGAAGCCCAAAGAAGTTAAGAGTGAAAAAATCACAAATTATTCGTGTTTTTTCTGGACCCGTTAAACCTCAAAACTACTCAATCAAGAAGTTAAAATTGATATAAAAAACATTTATAGAGACAGAAAAAAATCACGAATACCAAGTTTACCGATAAAGAAAGAAATATTATATTGTTAAGGATGGACTTTCCATGATAGTTAAGTGGTAATTGACGCATTTTAGTGGTATTTTAGACATATGTTGAAGGTGATTTTAAGGGTAATTAATGTTATAAAATAGTTATTTAAAAATAGTAACCAATAAAGAGCAATGAAATGTATGCTTTCAATACTAATTATAATAAATTTATCTGTAGCGATGTCCGATTTAAAATTCATTTATGTATTCTCTTCAAAGATATATTAGTATAAAATTTCAACTCAATTGCAGATTAAGAACTTAGTTAAAAGTTAAGTACAAGATTTGAATTAAATGAATAGTTTGAATACAATTAAAGTGAAAAAAAATCAGACAATTTTCCATTAGTTGAATGCAAGGATAAATAGCCAAATATCGCGAAATATAGCACATATAAAGGAATGTAATTTATTTTTAAAAAGTCTTATGTATAAGACGTTAAAAGTAAAATGCCAAAAATTTTACTTAATTTCATTAAATATCTAAAACAATATATGAATCTTGTCATTCTACTATGAGTAAATGAAACACTGCATTCGTCAAAATTATTATTTTCTATTGTTTGTCTAAAAATATTTCAATCCTAAACCATCCAATCTTTAATCTACTATTTCCATTTGTGCAATTGATTTTCAGAGAAAGCAATACATCATGTTCTTTTAATTCAATTCAATATAAAAATAAAAGCAAAAACTCTTGAAAACATTTTTAAGTTATTAAAAGACATTATATATATATATATATATTTGTGCAGTTTAATATTAGGAAGTTTTTCACTTAATCAGAAAAATTTTATCATTTTATGCTACAATTGTAAAATGAAATTTGATACGAAAACAAACCAGCTAATGTTACCTTCCCACATAAGCTGCTTTAGATTACATATATTAGTGAGAAAAACAGAAATTTTATAAACAACAATGTATCACACAAAAGGAATCCTTTACCTCACTTCCATATTGACTAAGATCCTCTAATATAAAAGTTACACACCAGGCTCTTTGAAATACAGAAAAGATTTATTTGAGACTCACACAAATATATTTATTCTCCATATATATCGTGTATAAAAATTTTGTCAATTTAGACACGTCAAAATTACTATTTGCAAATTGTAGGTCTAAAAAAAATCAAGTCTTTAAAAGTTGAAATTTTCATTATGCTATTTTCTTTCGGGCAATTATTTAGATACAGCAATATATCCTCTTCCTTTAGTTCAACTTAATATGAAAATATAAACAAAAACTCCTGAAAATAATTTAGAGTTCTTAAAAGACATTAAATAATCTCAAGCGATGCAATATAAAGATGTTTTTCACTTAACCAGAAGACTTTTTTTTCCTTTTATAATTTTAAAATAAAAACTGATACGGAAAGGAAAATAAACTGAGTGATGTTAATTTCCCCATAAACTATTCTAAATTACACATGTTAGTAAAAAAGATATAAATCTTATCCTGTAACATATTATAACTTAAAATGGATCATTTAACTTGTTTCCATATTGACTAAGATCCTCCAATTTCAAAAACATACTCGAGACTCTGTGAAATATGGAAAAGATTTATTGCAGACTTACATAAAGAAATTCTACATATATATCGTAAATAGACATTTTTTCCTTTTACTCAGAAACATCCCATATATTGATTTGGGTAAAGCCGTACCATATAGTTTTACTTCAGAATAACTTCTTTAAAACTCAACATTTTTTACTTATTTTCAAAAGCCCACGCAAGCCTATTCTTTCCGTATTCTAGCGAAATATCTGGATTTTTTAATTTTCTTTTCGAACTGATTCATTCTAATGCTATTAAGACTTCTTTCGAGGACATAAACTTTATGTCCCATAAAACTAAGTCCCAGCATTTGGACATTCAAGAGATTGTGCAAGAAGTTAGTAGAGAGGAAAAAACTGTTTTTATTTCTCTAAAAAGCTTATTGTACGTAGTATTGCCACAAATTGTTTTGATGTATATAGCAATGAGTATAGCATTCAATAAACACACGTATTTTATATTTAGAAATAATATATATTATTTAATTTATCAATACTGATTTTACTTTATTGCAAACCACACATTTTTATTATTTTTAGAAACGTTATGTTTAGATTGAAACTTTAAATTTAAATAAAATTAGAATATAGTTTAAACTTAATTTTTTTCATTTATTATAATGCTACTAAAAGGTTTTATGGGTACTAATAAAATTGTTAGACTTATTCTACAAATTGTTTACACACATACACACATGCACGCACGCACACACACACACAAACACACACACACACACATATATATATATATATATATATATATATATATATATATATATATATATATATATATATATATATATATATATATATATATATATATATATATATATATATACAGTCTTGTACAAACAAGATTATTTTGTAGTCAGATAATGTTTTATTTAATTTATCATTTTTAAATTTAACTTTATAGAAATCCACACCATTTGGGTTATCTTCAGAAAAACTTATGTTTCACTTGAAGCAATAAATGGAATGGAATTAAAATATACATTAAAATTAATTTTTTTCTTACATTCAGAGACCCATTAAACTTTTTATGGGTAATAATCTAATTGAGTGTAATTGTTATTAGCTTTAATAGTCCTAATTTATGTGTGCATATAATTTTAAAGATCTTGCCATTGTTACCTAACGGTAAATGTTTGGGAATTATTTTTTGATATCTTTTATCCACAAATTTAAACAATATTTTAAATAATCATATCAAAAATACAGACATATCTTAAAGACCTATCTGTTAGCGAAAACAGATTTAGCGGAGCAAATATTTTGTTTCGAGTTCACCAAAACATGCAAATTAGCTTCAGGTAACAACGGACTTTCCCAAATAGTTTTTTTTTATTCTGCTTGAAATTTTAGTATGTAATTAGTATCAATTTTAATATGTTAGTCAACCATTAAAATTGTAATCTCTAATTGAGATATGTGCATTATGTCTTAAACTTTTTTGCTTGCAAACGTCAGACTTTCTTTATAGTATAACCCTTTAATTATGAAACTATTGCCATGTTTATTAATGGCAGCGGGGTCACGTAAAATATGTCCGTGGTCACAGTGTTCCCAGACGATACCTCTGGAGTTGGCAGGACGCCTTTAGGAATTTTCTGCTTGGTTCCTGCTTCTAAATTACGAGGACTCACTTTGTTTCTATTGTCGTAGGCAGTAATGTTGGCCGCATATATGGAGCTCTCATTATAAAATGGCCAACAAATATCTACAAAGGGATAGTGGTGAATGCTTTAAGTTCAAGCGCCCCAGGATTAGAAATAACAATAATAAACCTTTCAAGGGAACCCACTTTGTGTGGTCGTAAGGAGTAATGTTGACCCTATATATGGCACTCCCTTAATAAAATGGGCAACAAGTGTCTGTCGTTTGGTGATGGTGAATGTTGTACGAGCAAGTGTCCCGCATAGGAAATAATAATAATAAATCTTTCAAGGGGACCCAATTTGTTTGTTTGTGTGGCCGTAGGGAATACTGTTGGCCGCATATAAGGGGCTCCCTTAATAAAATGGGCAGCAAGTATCTGCGGCTTCGTAGTGGTGAATGTTGTAAGAGCAAGTCCCCCACATTGGCAATAATAATAATAATAAACCTTTCAAGGGAGCCCATTTTTTTGTTTGTGTGGTCGTAGGAAATAATATTGGCCGCATATATGGCACTCCCTTAATAAAATGGGCAACAACTATCTGCGGCTTCGTAGTGGTGAATGCTGTAAGAACAAGTGCCCCCTCATTACAAATAGAAATAAACCTTTCAAGGGACCCATTTTGTTTCTGTAATCTTAAGAAATAATATTGGCCACATATAGGGCACACTCTTAATAAAATGGACAACAAGTATCTGTCGTTTGGTGATGGTGAATGCTATAAGAGAAAGTCCTCCTCCCCCCATATTGAAAATAATAAAAATAAACCTTTCAACTATTGCTATTGTTTATACGATTAAAAATAGTTCTAAAGGAAATATATTACTAAGTTCCCTTTTATCAACGATGGAACATGTATTTATCCATGAATAATATATTCATTCTAAAAGCTGAAATATATTTGTATAGAGTGTGTTTTTATGTCCCCTTCTTGAGTATTCGTATAACTTTGAACCATGAATGGAATCAAAATCTGCAAAATATAAGCAAGGTTTTGTTTATTTTAACATGTTTGTTTATTTTCAACTACAAAATCGTTAATCTTTCGATTGTTAAATCTTGTCTAATTTTTAATAGCGAAATTTTCCCCTACACAAGAAAATAGTAAATTGCAATAGTAACCCTTAAATTGAAATCGTAATGTATTATATAATATGAATTTATGTTTGTATTTAATTATATTTTAAAATAATTTAGTATAAATCATTTTATATCATAGAAAAAACTAATAAAAGCTTCAACTAACAGAAAATACTGTAAAACTTAACTGAAAATTTACTGCTGTATTAAAGAAATAAAACTCACTACTCCTAAAGTACAGTAAAATTTAACACTAATTTTTGTACAATTACTTAGTTTAGTTAATACCTTATCCATGCATTAATTTAGTATTTTATTAAATTCTATTTTAACTTTCTCTTTTATATAAATTTCTCTTTTAAAAAATATCGCAGATATTTTATTGTTTTTAACTATTAAGGTTCAGTTATATATTTAAGCATTTAACTTACTGTCATTCAAAATGCTACTTTAATATTTTTCAGAACTTTCCATTAGTGAAACAATAAAATATGATCGGTATTTTTTAGAAAACTTTTTTTAAGTAGAAGTCTAAGTATATTCTCTTGAAGTTTAAAACTTTCATCAAACTTGACCTTCCATAACAGACAGCCTTCAAATTATTTCATCATGAAGTTTTTTCGTTTAATATTCTTTTTCAAACTCCTTTTATACTTCGGAAAATGATAAAAAAAAATCGTATTTTCTCTCAGTTTTCAGAAAAAAAAAATTATTTTTATTTTCAAAGTGGGTGAAATAAATGGCATGTGTTATTTTTATCCGAATATTGAATGATAGACAAAGTGAATTATTTATCCTAAATTTTAACTTTATCGATTATAGATTTCCTCACATTTTTGACGTATGTCAATATTCGTACCAAATTTCTTTCTTGTAGTTTTTGAAAGCCAAATGCTGTTTTAAAATGAAACTTCAGTTGAAATTTTACAAATATATCTTTAAAAGCTTGCATATCCTTTTTATAATAAAAGTTTTTTCTTAGTATAGCAATGAAAAGTTACTTAAATTTATATACATATATATACATATATTTATACATATATATATATATATATATATATATATATATATATATATATATATATATACAAATATATATATATATATATATATATATATATATATATACATATATATACATATACATACATACACACATATATATATATATATATATATATATATATATATATATATATATATACAAATATATATTAGTCATGATATTTTAACCCAACTAATTGATTTTAAATTCCAATTGCATCTTATAATAATTTTTTGGCAAATCTATGCTAAAATCTCAATTTTCCCCGTGATTTGGTGAAATTTTCCTCCTTTTCCTCAATTTTATTGACCTGCTTAGGAGATACAAGATATTAAGCTAAATTTTGTACAAAACAGGACCATTTATAAAATCCTTATATAAATATCCGCTCTTATATGATATCTATTCCCAAAACTTCACTTTCTCTCTGTCATTTGGCGAAATTCCCTTTCTTCTCCTCAATATATATAAACCTGTTGGCGAAAGCCAAGTCGAAAAGCTTATTTTGCTCAAGAAAGAAGCATTTTTATAATCCTCATATAACAATCTAAACTTGTAGGATAGCCTCTACTTATAGCAAAGTATCTATTTACTTAATTGCCAATAACTTTTGCTTAAAATTTCTGATTTAATTATCCATGTACTACTATAGAAAAAAGGTTATTTCAAATGAGTTGAAAATACTTTCTTTTGCAATATACGTAGACCAATTAGTTTGCGAATAATTTCAACGAAACATAAATTGATTAATATTTTAAATCTAAGTTATTGTGAAAGTCAAAGAGTTAAAAAAATGTGAAATATAAACAACTTTGACTATTTCTTTCTTCCCTTGTTATCATCAGCTGTCCTTTAAACGTGATATGAAGCCATTTATATTTAAAAAAAACTTAATGATAAGGGAATTTTTACGTATCCTATGTAAACAAAGTTATGTAAAGTAAAGCTCTATAATATATAAAGGAATTTTAGTTGTTATACTTGCGAAAAAAGAAATTTATGTGACTTAGTTATGTGGGTATATGAGAGACTTAAAAATTCATAAACTGTCGATCCGAATTGCAAAATTATAAATAATAGCAAATATAGAAATACGTGTAGAACTCGTAACAAATATAGAAATTTATTTAGTAGATTGTTTTTATTATTACCTTATACCTTCTCAAAATGCCTTAAATAAAAATTCTACATAAGAATTCTAGACACATTTAGATGTCCCTAAAAATAGAAGCTAAATATTAATGATTTGATAAAATGTTTAATTCTTAAGGAATATAACTACTTAAACTTATTTGACGTTAATTCAGAAACGTAAAAGTAATCCACCAGGTTTAGAATGAAATTTCTGTTTATAGGTTCAGAAACAAATATTAGACGTTCAAAAAATGAACTACAAAAAAAATATGCACAACAACATGTATATCAAAGAGAGTATAAACCGAAAATAATTTAAATCCTCTCATTCGAAAAAAAAGCATTGATAACAAAATGGCAAATTTTCATTAGAAAGATCTTTAACATAATCTAGAAATTCCTACGTTTACAATAGAAATTATTACATCACTACCAAAAGATAATTGAATTGTCTATTTAACACAATTATATAGCTACCCACGAACAAGTTCCTGGTATTTTTCCTTTTTGGGGTTTCCTTCCCTTTTAATTGTTCTCGAGTGATAATTCGATAATTTTTTTTCTATAAACTAACCTTTATTCCTTCTGATTTCGGGTTTTTGGTAAACTGAAAATGTAATACTTTAAACCTTCATTGTATACCGTATTAAATTGGATATATAATTTATTTTTCTCTTAATAATGAATTAAAAATGATTTCTTCTGTCGTACATGTTGTATCAATTAAGCATTAAATGAGAATAAACTTAAATGAGAGACCACATAACTACCATTCCTATCAATTTAAGTGTATAAATGGCAGAATTAGCCTACTGTTCATATTTGACGATTTTCAAAGGGCGCCGCTTCCTTCCCTCTTTCTTTTAGTTGCCGATATTCACATTTTCGCTTATTGTACACACACTGTATCAATTTTACATAGCTGAGAATATACATAAATGAGAAACCTTATCATTATTCGTACCCATTTAAGTGAATAAAAGACAGCAATAGTGTACTGTTCATGTTTGAAGTTTTTCAAGGGTGCCGAGCGATGCCCCCCCCCTTTTTTTAAGAGCCAGTGTGCCTCACTGCCCCTTTCCAAATACATTTACTTTGTTCCCTGTATTTCTTCAAAAACAGTTTTCTTTTCGTGAGGGAGAAAAGACGTGGGTACTAGGAAACAATATATGCATTACTAACTAGTCTGAGTATAGTAAATAGAAAATGCCCTTTCAAACAATAAAAACTGCCTTTTTCCTTCCCGAAAACTGCCTTTTTTTAAGAATGAACCTTGCCCCTTTTTAAAAGAATGTGAACACTACACTAGTCTATTGATGATTCCTTATCAGCCATGAATTGAATGGACAGCTTAGCAACTCTTTACCAGTCAGTTATTCCATTCCCTCTATCCATACTGCGTATTTACAAAGTTTTCAGCAATTAAAAGAATTCATACTTATTACAGAGTATTATAAACTCTTTCTATAGGTGCATATCCCATATAAAATCATACATACAATTATTTTTATTGCTTCCTAAAAGTGAACATAACTTTCAATTCTGTGTATCACAAATAATTCAACGTGTTACAATGATACAACGCCACATAATAATAAAAAAATTTTTAAAGTAGGAACATTTTGGATTGTTGTAGCGTGTGTTTAATATGACTATCTAAATGCTTAAATTTTATATCGCAGAGTAACTACAATAAAGGGATAGGCAGTTTGATGTCTTTATGGAAATTCCAAGCACATATAGCGAGGACCTTATGTTGGCACGGTGTAATAAATAACTCCAATAACCTTGGAAAGCTTCCATCAATTACAACTAACTGCTCAAGAAATGCCAGATATCTGCGGTATTTGATGTACCACCTTCTGATGGCTGTACAGATGGAATTGGACATTTTCCTATAGTTGTTCATAACAGACTATGGTGCAAATTGTTAAAAAAAGTTGTTAAATGACTTGACTAACTAGTCTCAGTATGGTAAACAAAAAATACCCTTTTAATAAAAAAAACTGCCCCTTTTTTCACGAAAACTGCCTTTTTTTAAGAATGAACCCTGCCCCTTTTTAAAAGGATGTGAACACTATACTAGTATATTGATAATTCCTTATCAGCCATGAATTGAATGGGCAACTTAGTAACTCTTTACCAGTCAGTTATTTCATTCCCTCTATCCATGCTGCGTATTTACAAAGTTTTCAGCAATTAAAAGGATTCATACTCATTACAGGGTATTATAAACTCTTTTTATAGGTGCATATCCCGTATAAAAGCATATATAAAATTATTTTTATTACTTTCTAAAAGTGAAAATAAATTTCAATATTTTGTATCAAAAATGATTTAACGTGTTACAATGATACAACCCTACATAATTATAATTAAAAAAAATAGGAACATTTTAGATTGTTGTAGCTCGTGTTTAATATCACTATCTTAAATGCTTAAATTTTATATCACAGAGTAACTAAATCCAAAGAAGACAAAGAGGAGATAGTCAATTTGCTGTCTTTATGGAAACTCCAAGCATATGTAGCGAATACCTTATGTCAGCACTGTGACACTGTACATATAAATAACTCCAATGCTTTGGAAAGATTCCATCAAATACAACTAACTGCGCAATAAATGCCAGAAATCTGCAGCATTTGATGTACCACCTTCTGATGGCCATACAGATGGAGTTGGACATTTTCCTGTAGTTGTTGATAACAGACTATAATGCAAATATCCAAAAAAAATGTGAAATGACAAAATTTGGTAACTGTAGGAAATGTGGTGCATTTTTTAAAAAAAATCAATATGAATAACAGTTATTTCAGATCATTTTACGTGTAAAAAACAATGTGAAATTTTAATATGTAAGCAAATTGTATCAAATATAATGCAATCGGTGAAGTACCTTATGAACGTTGTATCAAATTTGATAAATACATTAAATTCAATATTAAAACATAATTCAGCTTTCTATTGTGTGTTTTTCTGTTAATACATGTAAAATTACGATTTCAAAATCATTTTTTTTATTTCGAAATTTGAAAAATAGTGCATTGAAGGATTAAAATATTATGAAATCTTGTAATACATTAAATAATTTTAAAATATACACTAGTCTCCATAAAGTTATTTTGCAAAAATGCATTTACTAGATTTTACTATATTTTTCTAATGATCGTCTTTTAACATTCTAATACTATAATACATATTTCAAACAGGAATTTTATTTATTTGAGTGATTTTAAAAGATGAATTAAAATGTATTTTTAGGTTGCAAATTCTTTTAACTATTTTAACATGCTTTATATAATGCATTCTAATATTTGAAGAAATATTTTCCATTTAGGATTTTAAGTTACAAAATATTTTAATAGGTAAATGTTTTAAAGCATAAATATTTATTCAAACCTAAAGAGGTGTAATTGTAATTTTTAAATACATGAAAATCATATTTAAAATGTATATCATTTTTAAATTTCATTTAAACTACAATACCAATTCTATAAAATGTTACATTAAATGTTATTAAAGTAAAATTATGAATTTGACTGTCATCTAATATTTAATTTTTTTTATGTTACTAGATTTAAAAGAAAATGCAAAAATGTTTCCAAATACTGAATTTCTATTCAAAGCATCATCTTATGTGGATTTTTCGGCAAATAAAAATTACATTAAATCAAATGTAATTAATACATGAACTCGGGGGGGGGGGGCAGAGCCTACAATGCCATTCTGGAGACCATGGAGCTTGGGTGTGAATAACACCCATTTAAAGACAACTCTTAGTAGACGACGATGAACTGTATTGATGATTAGAGTACTGACTACTGAACGATTTAAAGGTTGTCAATAACATTGTGATTATTCTTAAGATGGCAATCTAAGTAGACGATAGAATGTTGGCCATATTTACATGAAAGAAATTCAATATGGTCATCATTTCAGAAATCAGGATAGAATACTCATGCAATGAAATATATATATTAATATCCAAACGTTTCTTAAAGATTAAGAATTTATTTCAAAAGTACTACAGAAGTATTTCCCAGTATAACAGCTATAGATTTACCACAGTTCCAGATCTATTGGTACCCAGTGGCCTCAGCTTTCTAGTTATTACATTCTAGCTTACAATGATTGGACGGGCTGCTCTCAGGATCTCAGGATTTTTTATAAGATATATGGCAAGTTTACTGTTTGAAAATTTTCACCATTAAACAAGAAATTATCAAGAGAGACCCAGATATAAGATGTTTTCATTATGAACTGTTAGTCTTTTTGTTAAGTCAATATGAGTGAAAACTAGTTGAAATTATGAACCATGCATATAAAAATGTGCTTTATTATTATGTTAATTCCGGGACACATTCTAAGTGTCCCGGTTAAGTGGTTAACCTTAAGCGGAATTCAAAGGATTTAGTTCCCAAGCATGATTAGTCCTCAGTTTTGTATTACCACTGAAGAAATGAAAGACTGAATCAACCGTGCTCAGCCCAGGGACAAAACCTCAGACTTATGTCGAGGGAGCGCGAAGAACTACCAACACGCCACTGGGCTTTTAAATTTTACCACAAAAGTAAAATTATGTATCTCACTGTCATATAATATTTAAAAATTTTTTTTGTATTTTACTAGATATAAAAACTGCAAAATTACTTCCAAATATCAAATTATTATTCAAAACATCTTCTTATCTACATTTTTCTGCAAATAAAAGATACATTTATTTTTATCACTAAAGTAAAATTATGAATTTGACTTCCATAAAATATTTAAGAATTTATTGTTATTTTACTAGGTACAAAAAAAAACTGCAAAAATATTTCCAAATACCAAATTTCTATTCAAAGCATCTGCTTATCTGAATTTTTTCCGCAGATAAATGCATCCTTTTATATCATTGACTATACTCCTATAGTTTCGCATCTTTTTTGTTTACTGAGATACACAGCAGTGAAATAATTCCTTATTTGAATATATACTACGCAATATTTCTATGTTTACTACGTAATTTTCAAAAGACGGCGACAAAATAAAGTCATTTTTAAGCTTTCCTCTAAAAGTTTTTTCGAACGTACGTTTCTAACATTTATGCCTGAAAAAAAACGTCTTTACTATGTGAATCAAAATTCAAATTCCGAATTTCTCCATCCGCTGTTTTTAAACTATTCGAAGACTTTCAGTATTCCATTCCATTCCATAGAATGAAATTGGATTCTTCTGTTTCGTGATTATGTGTATACGGAAATCGTTGAACCATCGATTAAGTTTCGTGTCCTTATCTGGCAGGTGGATCTCTACACTGGAGAAGAGATTTCTATGGATTACTATAATAGCCATTTTCTGAAAACGGATTTTACTGACAGAAGGTGAAAAGAAGGCGAATGTAATTTCTTCTGTGCTATTTTCTATCGCCTTTTCATCTAAAAATCTGACGATAAACTCAATTTATATCTCGAGATATTTTAACGGAGATATTGTGATCTAATACAATCAGCCAATCAAATTACATCAATTCTGAATTCGGAGAGAAAATAAATCTCGCAATTTATAACAGTTTGAATTTTTTTAAAATAAACGACAAATGCAAAAAACATTAAATAATTAATAAATTATTTACGTCCTATCTAGATAATACGTAAAACCTCCAATAATAGAGAATAAAGCATTTAATATGCATGTTTCATAGTTTCAACTAGCTTTCACTCATATTGACTTAACAAAAAGGCTAACAGTTCATAATGAAAACATCTTATATCTGGGTCTCTCTTGATAATTTCTTGTTTAATGGTGAAAGTTTTCGAACAATAAACTTGTCATATATCTTATAAAAAATCCTGAGATCCTGAGAGCAGCCCGTGCAATCATTGTACGTTAGAATGTAATAACTAGAAAGCTGAGGCAACTGAGTACCAAGAAATCCTGAACTGTGGTAAATCTATAGCTCTTATACTGGGAAATAACTCAGTAGTACTTTTGAAACAAATTCTCAATTTTTAAGAAGAATTCAGATATTAGTATATATTTCATTTCATGAGTATTCTTTCCTGATTTCTGAAATGACGACCATATTGAGTTTCTTTCGTGTAAATATGGCGAATATTCTATCGTCTACCTAGATTGCCATCTTAAGAATAATTACAATGTTATTGACAACCGTTAAATCATTCAGTGGTCAGTATTCCAATCATCAATACATTTCAGCGTCGTCTATAAGAGTTGTCTTTAAATGGATATGGATTAAATATATGGGATCCAGAAAGCAGCCCATGCAATCATTGTAAGCTAGAATGTAATAACAAGAAAGCAGAGGCAACAGAGTACCAAGAGAGCACTTTTTATCTTATAAATTTCATATAATGAAAACCTTGCCTATACCAGAAATGTTGGACTTTTGGAAAACGTTAGGATCTATTCAACATCCGTTAAATGTCTACAATGTCATCTGCAAGACAACAAAAGGAGCAATGGAAATTGTGGTGTAAGGGATAAGCAAGATTTGTCCTATCCGAAATTGAA
The DNA here is from genome assembly GCA_032207245.1 of Pardosa pseudoannulata. Lineage (NCBI taxonomy): Eukaryota > Metazoa > Arthropoda > Arachnida > Araneae > Lycosidae > Pardosa > Pardosa pseudoannulata. The sequence goes on along the minus strand of CM063503.1, from coordinate 22,012,145 downwards.
AGAGTTATATCACATGCCCGAGAAGACACTTAGTCATTAATTTCCTCATTAAATTATATTTATTTATAATTTTTGAATGGCACTAAATTAAGTCTGAAATATTTTTCTGCCCTTCGTTTGAATTATTTTTATCACTTAATCCCTATGTTATACAATATTTCCACTGTATCTAAATTTGTATTTAAATCGCTCTCATGTCTGTGTCGTAGAGTAGATGGTTTTATTACTCCTATGAATCGAAATGATTTTTCTCAACTTAACTAAAAGATTCAACTATACACAGTAATACGTTTTAAACTCTCTCAGTATATCTGTACATACCGTCATACCATAGCACGGATAGCAGTATCACCATTCAAATCGACAATCTCAAATTCATGAATAAATCAGCCGGAAACTAAATTTAACGTAAATAGCTTCAAACCCTACAGTGTACATACGTAACAATCATTCATGAACGACACAGTCAAGCCTCAACAGTTATTATCCCTTCATGGTTTTCAAAATATTTATGGAGCTGTTTATGTTAGATGTTTTACATCAAGCAATAAATGTCAAGGCTTCCTTATTGTAATCTTTGTTAAGACGTCACAAATTCAACACTCCATTATTCATACATTTGTGAGTTATATTACATCACATAGGGGAATTATGGGAGAAGATTATTACATAAATATATATTCATTGTGAGTAATTTGCGTTTCTAAATCGTCTATTGAAGTGTGTGCTAAAACTTGTCGAATTTTCTCGATTCGCATAGTTCCTTTGTTCTGATTCCGATATTTTTTTCTTTATAATTAGGTTCTTTATTAATATATTTAGTTTTTATAATGCAATCAGTAGAGATATTTTTGGATTGTTAACAACAATGTTACACATAACCTAAACAATATTTAAAAATTGATGACTAATAAATGACTAATTGTAATTTCTAAGTAGTTGTTTATAGCACATAACTTCTTATTCAAACTTCTTATGCATTTATATACTTAAGAGTTATTTATATATATATAACTCCCCATCCATTTCATAAATGGTAAATGCAGAACATATTACTCAAAAATTCATGTATTTTTAGATATATGCTTCAAAAGAATTTCACGTCTACACCGACCAAAAAGTCCTCTCAGGCTTAAAAATCAGTTTTTTAAACAGTTCCTTGAACTGAATATTCATATGCATAATTCAGAATGAAATCCATTCTGCTCAAACCATTTAAATCTGCCGAGAATTTATTTCGTATTAAATATTTGTGTTTTGTTTAAAAGGACGGAAATTTGTCTGCTAATATTTCAGAATAATACATTAAAATTTATGAGCTGCTATTTCGGTTTATTGAACTTTTTGCCCGCTTCAATATATTTGCGTTATATGATAGATAAATAGAATATTATACGAAGTAAATAAAGAGAACCCTGGATTTTAATTTAAACCCGTTTAAACATTTAAAGCAGATCTCCAGACAGCTGAACGCCAAATAATTTTTATTAAAAAATTTATAAATATATTACTTGTATCCTAAGTACATCTCTCCTGTATATATATATATATATATATATATATATATATATATATATATATATATATATATATATATATATATATATATATATATATATATATATATATATATATATATATATATATATATATATATATATATATATATATATATATATATATATATATATATATATATATATATATATATATATATATATTGTAACTATCCGTTACATGACCCTAAAGAACGAGGAGCCCGAAGGTGACCTTTCGCCGTGGATTAGCTGCAAATAGAAAAGGGTGGTCTAAAATAACTTAATTGAAAACTGTCCGTGCTCTGGAGCCAGATCGTCTAGGCTTTGTAAGTCTGTTGAATGGAAAGACTCTGTGAAAAGATTGTAAATAATTACAGTGCACCTTGTCGCCCATTAGCGGTAGCGAAAAAGGCAATTAAGTTGTTTGGGTCGGCTGATCTGAAGAGGCTTTTCGTCCACATATGGAAACGGAACAGCTGATCCACGGCGGAAGGTGACCGCAAGATTGCATCACCCTGGTTCTGGGACGTTCCCGAAGAATCGTGGAAAGAAAAACGGTGCGCTATAAAAGAAGGGTGACAGTACTAAAAAGGGGATTTTTTCTTCTTGAGGTTTCTACCTGATAGAGCCTTCGTATCTTCGTATCTCCGCTCCTGGAGTTTGCTTGTTTAGAAACCGCCAGCATCTCTGTTGCTAGAAAGTCGACCTTCGACTTGGAAATTCCTTTCTCGTTATTTTGCTAATTTTTATTTTACTTCGTACATAGAAGTAGGTAGCCGAGAGTGACTTTGCTCTCGAATTTGGATCGTCTTGCATCCTGAGATTTGATTCACGAACCCCAGCGTGATATGCACTCTGAACTTTCGAACCTTGCTGTGAAAGCCGGCTGTGCTAATCGTCAACCGGAGGTGATAGTGTCAGCTTTTATTACCGGCATTAAGTAGCGAACAATTCCTGTGATTAGAAGCCCTAGCCATACTGTATCCGGTATCCCACGCATCCTTATTGTGTGAATATCATCTCTGCACGAGATCCCCAAATAGTTAACATCCTACTGAATCTGTACATAGCTGTACATAAATTATTCGATTGAATAAAATATTTAATCAAGATTAAATAGTTTTCTAGCCTGTTTTATTGACGGCTTCGCCTACTATATCCCCAGTACGTTACAATATATATATATATATATATATATATATATATATATATATATATATATATATATATATATGTGTGTGTGTGTGTGTGTGTGTGTGTGTGTGTGTGTGATATAAAAATTCAATGCCTTTATTTTCCTCAAAATAACTTACCATTCACCCAAATTAAATCAAGGATGTGATTTATTGAGACTGATTTTCATCCACAGTTCCCATACTGGATTTTTTAAAAAAGCCTTTTAGTTCTTTGCATAGCATTGTGTGCATTTTGCATCCATTTTGAACTAACTACAGCAAAACTGTTGTCTTGATTTCACTTCTATGAGAAGATAAGCCATGTGATTAATCATTCCTCGGAAACGGCATTCACACATGCATAGATATAAAGTAAGTAAGTTATGTTATGTGTTTGAATGCATGACTGATAAGTATTTTATTGTACTTGGCTAGTATTAGAGTTGTAAGTGAGGGCATTCGTTGGTATGGTTCGGCATAATTTTTGCTTTTGCTGTTGAGCTACCAGTTTTTTGTTTTTTTTAATCATTCTATATGTATTTCAGGAATAAATCAGGGAATGAATAGCCAAGTATTATTTTTGAAATTTAAATAACTCTCTAAACTCCAAAGTGATCATGATGTTTGGCTCGTCATTATATGAGTGAGTATATATTTATGTGTTTATACTTATATTGTTATGAACAGTTAGTTTGGAAGCTAATTCATTTCGACGATTTTCCAACATATTAACATTTATAAATAATTGTATTTTTTAGATAAATTTTCCAAAGGAACTCTAACGTTGTATTCTACTTTTGAGAGAACTAACTACAGAAAATAAAGTTTTCATATTTTTATTGAAGAAGTAATCTTAATATACAGTAATTAATCTTAATAAATCGGTGAATGGATAACCAAGTATTATTTTTGAAATTTAAATAACTCTCTAAACTCCAAAGTGATCATAATGTTTCGCTCGTCATTATATGAGTGAGTATATATTTATGTGTTTATCCTTATATTGTTACCCACAGTTAGTTTGGGAGCTAATTCATTTCGGTGATTTTCCTATATATTAACACTTATAAATAATTGTATTTTTTAGATAAATTTTCCAAAGAGACTCTAACGTTGCATTCCCCTTTTGAGAGAAATAATTACAGAAAATAAAGAAAGTTTTCGTATTTTTATTCAAGAAGTAATCTTAATATACAGCAGTCATGCTTTAATAAACTTGAAATTATACTCTTTTAACTTGCTTTAAAATAAATATAAATTCTAAAATATTATGTTTTTAAAAATCTTAAGCACCTAGTAAAGTCTTAAATTTTAAGCAATAACTGAGGATTATTTTTAATTTTACAACATTACGCGCATCAAGTTTATCTGCTCAGTTATGTATTTTGCATTTTAATATTACTATTTTTTAAATTTACCTGTTTATATAGAAAACTTTTTCATCGAAACAAATACACGTATGGGTTTATTTTTAACTAATTCAGTTTCATTATAGTTAGTTTTTTAAATTACTCTCTGCTTGAAAAGCCTACTGAATAAGACACTTAAAATTGTGCTTCTTAACTTGTTAAAACCGAGAATATTTTTGAATATAAACTATCATAAAAAGATTTTAATTCTCGAAAAATAATGGTGATCTTATACAAGCTGTTTTACCTTAATATAAGATTATGACAGGTGAATTGTAGTTGGTCTTAATTTTGCTCCGTACTCGATTTTTTTCAATTTTATTTTAGTAATTCTAAATCTGAAAGTCGTTGAATATTATAAAGTTTTATTAACGGATCTTAGTCACAGTATATATATATATATATATATATATATTATATATATATATATATATATATATATATATATATATATATATATATATATATAATATATATATATATATATATATATATATATATATGTATGTATATATATACATATATATATATATATACATATATATATATACATATATATATACATATATATATATATATACATATATATATATATATATATATATATATATATATATATATATATATATATATATATATATACATATATATATATATACATATATATATATATATATATATATATATATATATATATACATATATATATATATATACATATATATATATATATATATATATATATATATATATATATATATAATATATATATATATATATATATATATATATATATATATATATATATATACACATATATATTCGAACTCCTTGCTATAGAATGAGTGTTTAAGCATATGATAGTTCTAATGTTTAAACTACACGTTTACTTCTTATATAAATCGTTACATAAAGGTATATTTTAAACAAAAATGTTTAAGTGCCTTCCGGGAAATGGCATACATTTATTTTTACAATCATTATAGGAAAAAAATTGCACCTGTGTGTATTATTCTTTCTTTTTCTAAATTAAAAATTTATATTCGAGAAAAATATATTTGAAATATTTTCATTGCATCTAAGAATACAATTTTAGATATGTGAATAATCAAACACGTTAAAAATTAATTTTAAAAAGAAAAATATCTATTTGCACACTCTTACGAAAGCGGGAGCCAATTTTATTGGCTTCCAGCTTTACAAATTATCAACTGCTGAGAAATAAATAATTCTAACTTCTAAATTAAAAACTTATATGAGAGAAGCATATATTTTATATACTTACCTTACATCTAAGAACACAATTTTAGACATGGAACACATTAAAAACATCAACTGTAAAAAACAACAACTTCTATTTACACGCTATTGCGTAGCGGGAAGCCAATAAAGGTCACAGAAATTACCAAATGCTGAGAAATAAAAGGACTGCTCTCGCAATCAATGATAACAATGTGTAACAAAAAGGAAAAACGGCAAAATTTTTAAAAATTACGAATACTTTATCTCTAAATAAATATATTTATAATTTGGTTTAATACACAAATAGCATCATTTAAACATACAGTTAAAATATCACTACATTCTAAAAAATATTACAACAGTTATAATTGTGAATGGGAAGATGTAGCAAAAATCAAGTTCTTTTCAGAAATCCTACTAAAAGGTTTTATTTGTGTGTTATAAAGATGTAGAGTATAAAAGTGGTATAATTGTGTGTTAAATATTAATTATGTTAACATTCAGAAATATGCCGCAGTAATTTTTTTCTTTACTTAAAGTCTGTAGTAAGCTATTTACAATTTTTTTGTTTACTGTTTTTTGACTAACAGTCAAAGTTCAGCCCTGTAACTGCGGGCATTCGGTATGTTTCAGACATTTCCGGTAGTAAGTAAACAGCTCAATCTCGACTTCTAATGACTCTAGAAACAAACTGAACACTGGGAAAACTAAAGGTATGATCTTAAAAATGAACAAAAACAATATTTTTCTTTTTTAAGTACAAAAATTGTATTTGAAAGTGGACAATTACCTTAAAAATAATAATTTTATAACTGATAATTATTTTCATACTTTCATAATTTTCCGAGTATTTTTGGTTAAAAGCTTCATCGTCAATAAGATAAAAAAAATAATTTAAAAGTTTGAATTCTCAAATGCTTTAAATTTTAAATTGGTTTATATATGATTAATTCAGATAGATTTCTATTTATATATGTCTAGTATTTCATAACTCTTAAATTAAATACTTACAATAACGCATTGTAGCGTCCAGAGTAACAAACTCAAAAATATAAAACTAAATTATTTAAATGTAATCGAAACTCCCAAAATCAAATTTCCCTCAATTGGACAAATACTTTTTCTATTCAACTTATATTAATAACAGCATAAATAAGAACTCGATTTAAGAAAGTTATAATAACAGTTTTCACAGCCTTCTTTAAAAATTGACATTTATTTCAGATTAGCCTTTAACATTATATTTAAATACTTACAATAACGCTTTGTAACGTGCACAGTAACAAACGCAAAATATAAAACTAAATGATTTAAATGTAATCAAAATTCCCAAAATCAAATTTCCTTAAATTGGACAAATATTTTTTCTATTCAACTTATATTTATAACAACATAAATAAGAACTCGATTTAAGAAAGTTATAATAACAGTTTTCACAGTCTTATTTAAAAACTGACATTTATTTCAGATTAGCCGTTAACATTACAAGTTTGAAAATTTTATATTTCGAGTTTAGTTAAAGTAAATCTATTATTCACAATCTTAAAGTTATTCAGATAATTACTCTTTTAGTTTGCAAAAAACTCGTCTCCAGAAATTTAAAAAGGATAAGTTTCTGTTTTAATCCGATATAATGTAAGATCTTTATAGTTTCAACCGTTTTAGTGATTTTTTTTTCTTCTGTCGGGTTTGTTGAGTCTTGAAAATTAAAAGATTTAAGCAGTTTTAATATGATGTGAATTTTACGATATTTTCTGGAAAAAAAATTTAAGTGAAAAAAAACATCGAGAATTTTTTTAGTAGAGCGGTACACAAAAGATAAAAAAAAATTAAAACGCATGCACTAAGATGTAGAAATTTTTAAATAATCTCATTTTTAATTTTTTCCATGTAGTTTATTTAGTTATACATCAATTTATATTTCTACAAAGGTTCAATGATTTAAGTTAATGATTGAAAAAACTTTGCAACAATCCCCATCATCTTAAGATAAAAATTAAAAACAAAAGAAGCAGTCAAATTTTCTTCAATCAGTATAAATATTTGCTTTACAGAATTTATATTAATAGCAAATAATTAAGATAAGAGTTAATAATCATTAAATTATTACTTAAATTTTTAAAGACACATATTATTTTTAAATTAATCTTTATAGCAAATAGCCTAAAGGATTTTACATTTCTACTTCAGTTAAATTAATAGAATGTTCAAAATATTAAACATATTACGGAAATTGCTGTTTTAGTGTCTATAAAAATCGTCTGCTAAACACTTAAAAAAGGAGAAGAAAATTTTTGTTTACATATGAAATAATTCAAATTGTTTATAATTTCGCACTATGTAGACTTATTTTCATTTACTTGATTATTTATTTTAAACAATCCAGAAATGTCATAGATTCAAGCAGTTTTTAATTTGATCTAAGAGGCTACGTGGTTTCAAAGAAAAAGGAAACAATAAGTCTGGTATTGTGTAGTCGAGCAAGATAAAAATTGAAAAAAAAAAGCAGTTGAAAAAGCTGACGATAAATTTTGAAAGAAAAATTGGAAGCTCTAGGATCTGCCTCAATATCCATAGCGAAACTTTTAAAGTTTAATTATAAATAAGCCTGCCATAGGCAAATGGTTTCACCGTCAACATGGTTAAATTATTTTAATTATAAAAATATTCTCAGGAAAATAAAATTTACTCAAGAATTTGAAAGGGTAAGGAGAAAAAACTTATTAAGAGTAGCACGGAAAATATTAATAAAATAATCAAAGCCTTAGTGAAAAAATAAATCACAAAACACCGAAGGAAAAAATAAAAGTTAAATAAAATGATATAATAAAAAACTGATATCATATATCATCCGATTTTTCGTCTTTTTTATATTCTTGATTTATTTCTGCTTCGATTTAAAAAGTTTTATACAGCACATATTTAATAATTTACAAAAATATTTGAAAACGCCCATCACATCCGTAAAAAGAAACTGTAAAACCAAGAGGTTTAAGTGCAATTTAAATTATCTTCAATCAACGTAAATATTTTCTTTATAGAAGTTATAATTACAACAAAATAATTAAAATTATAATAATTGATGGTTAAATTATCTCTTAAACTATTTTTAAAGACAATATATTTTTAGATTAGCCTTTAAAATCAATAGCTTAATGACTTTATAATTCTTGTTCATAAAAGTAAATAGAATATTCACAGTTAATTACTGTTTTAGTTTGGAAAAAAACTTATCTTCAAAAAATGAAATAGGATGGTAAGAAAGTTTCTGTTTTAATCTGATATAGTATAAAATCTTTATAGTTTCAACAGTTGTGGAATTTTTTTTAAGTCCGGAAAAGTAACAGATTTAAGGAGTTTTTAATTTGACCTGAGATGCCGAAAGATTTCCTAAGGAAAAAAGGTTAAAGAATAAAAAAAAATGCAGTCCAGAATTTTGTTGTTGAGAGTGGGGAAAAAAGAGTCAAAAAGAAAAATTTAAAAAGCTCACGATAATTTTTGAAAAGAAAATTAGTAGCTCTACTAACTATCTCAATATCCAGAGCAAAATGTCCTAATTTAATTTTATAAATTAAATAGGACGATAAGAAAGATCCTGTTTAAATCCGAAACAGTATAAAGTGCTTATAATTTAAACCGTTGTCGAAGTATTTTTTCTTTATTTTCTTATTGTTGAGTCTTGAAAAGTAACAGAATAAAAGAGTTTTTAATTTGACCTGAAAGGCTTACTGAGGCAAAAATAAAAAAAAAAGTTACAAGAAAAAAAAATGCAGTCTGGGATTTTCTAGTTGTGCGGGGGGTGAGAACTCAAAAAATAAACAATTTAAAACGCTGGTGATATTTTCAAAGAAAAATTAGAATCTCTGATAACTACGTCAATATACAGAGCACAATTTCCAAAGTTTAATTATAAATAAACCTAGCATAGGCAAATGATTTCACCGTGAACATAGTTAAATAATTTTGATTATGAAAATATTCTCAGGAAAATTAAATTTACTCTTGAATTTGAAAGGGTTAGAAGAAAAAACATATTAAGAAGAGCTACGAAAATATTAATATAATAATCAATGCCTTAGTGAAAAAATAAATCACAAAAAAATTTTAAAAAGTAGATATTAAAAAATTTGAAATCTTAAATAATCCAATTTTTCGTTTTTTTTTTAAATATTTTTGATTTATTTCAATTTAAAAAGTTTTATACAGCACATATTTAATAATTCACAAAAATATGTGGAAAGGCCCTTCACATCCATGAGACGAAAATGTAAAACCAAAAGGTTTAAGTGCAATTTAAATTATCTTCAATCAACGTAAATATTTTCTTTATAGAAGTTATACTTACAACAAAATAATTAAAATTATAATAATTGATGGTTAAATTATCTCTTAAATTATTTTTAAAGGCAATATCTTTTTAGATTAGCCTTTAAAATCAATAGCTTAATGGCTTTATAATTCTTGTTCATCAAAGTAAATAGAATATTCACAGTTAATTACTGTTTTAGTTTGGAAAAAACTTATCTTCAAAAAATGAAATAGGATGGTAAGAAAGTTTCTGTTTTAATCGGATATAGTATAAAATCTTTATAGTTTCAACAGTTGTGGAATTTTTTTAAGTCCGGAAAAGTAACAGATTTAAGGAGTTTTTAATTTGACCTGAGATGCCGAAAGATTTCCTAAGGGAAAAAATAAGTTAAAAGAATAAAAAAAAATGCAGTCCAGAATTTTGTTGTTGAGAGTGGGAAAAAAGAGTCAAGAAGAAAAATTTAAAACGCTCACGATAATTTTTGAAAAGAAAATTAGTAGCTCTGCTAACTATCTCAATATCCAGAGCAAAATGTTCTAATTTTATAAATTAAATAGGACGATTAGAAAGATCCTGTTTAAATCCGAAACAGTATAAAGTCCTTTTAATTTAAACCGTTGTCGAAGTATTTTTTCTTTATTTTCTTATTGTAGAGTCTTGAAAACTAACAGAATAAAAGAGTTTTTAATTTGACCTGAAAGGCTTAATGAGGCAAAAATGAAAAAAAAAGTTACAAGAAAAAAATGCAGTCTGGTATTTTCTAGTTGAGCGGGGGGAAAACTCAAAAAATAAACACGTTATAACGCTGGTGATATTTTCAAAGAAAAATTAGAATCTCTGATAACTACGTCAATATACAGAGCACAATATCCAAAGTTTAATTATAAATAAACCTAGCATAGGAAAATGATTTCCCCGTCAACATAGTTAAATAATTTTAATTATGAAAATATTCTCAGGAAAATGAAATTTACTCTTGAATTTGAAAGGGTTAGAAGAAAAAACATATTAAGAGTAGCTAGGAAAATATTAATATAATAATCAATGCCTTGGTGAAAAAATAAATCACAAAAAATTTTAAAAAGTAGATATTAAAAAATTTGAAATCTTAAATAATCCAATTTTTCGTTTTTTTTAATATTTTTTATTTATTTCAATTTAAAAAGTTTTATACAGCACATATTTAATAATTCACAAAAATATGTGGAAAGGCCCTTCACATCCGTGAGACGAAAATGTAAAACCAAAAGGTTTAAGTGCAATTTAAATTATCTTCAATCAACGTAAATATTTTGTGTATAGAAGTTATAATTACAACAAAATGATTAAAATTATAATAATTGATCATTAAATTAGCACTTAAATTATTTTTAAAGACAATATCATTTTAGATTAGCCTTTAAAATCAATAGCTTAATGCCTTTATAATTCTTCTTCAGTCAAAGTAAATAGAATATTCACAGATAATTACTGTTTTAGTTTGAAAAAAAACATATCTTCAGATAATGAAATAGGATGGGAAAAAAGTTTCTGTTTTAATCCGATATAGTATAAAATGTTTATAGTTTCAACAGTTGTGGTTATTTTTTAAGTCCCGAAAAGTAACAGATTTAAGGAGTTTTTAATTTAAGCTGAGATGCCGAGAGTTCTCCTGGGGGAAAAAATAAGTTAAAAGAATAAAAAAAAATGCTGTCTAGAATTTTGTAATGGAGAGAGGGAAAAAGAGTCATAAAGAAAAATTTAAAACACTCATGGTAATTTTTGAAAAGAAAATTAGTTGCTCTGGTAACTATCTCAATATCCAGAGCAAAATGTCCTAATTTTATAAATTAAATAGAATGATAAGAAAGAACCTGTTTAAATCCGATAAATTATAAAGTGCTTATAATTTAAACTAATGTCGAAGTATTTTTTCTTTATTTTCTTATTGTTGAGTCTTGAAATGTAACAGATTAAAAGAGTTTTTATTTGACCTGAAAGGTTTACTGAGGCAAAAATAAAAAAAAGTTACAAGAAAAAAATGCAGTCTGAGATTTTCTAGTTGAGTGGGGGGGGGAACTCAAAAAATTAACAATTTGAAACGCTGATGATATTTTCAAAGAAAAATTAGAATCTCTGGTAACTACGTCAATATAGAGAGCACAATTTCCAAAGTTTAATTGTAAATAAACATAGCATAGGCAAATGATTTCACAGTGAACATAGTTAAATAATTTTGATTATGAAAATATTCTCAGGAAAATGAAATTTACTCTAGAATTTGCAAGGTTTAGGAGAAAAAACTTATTAAGAGTAGCTAGGAAAATATTAATATAATAATCAATGCCTTAGGGAAAAAATAAATCACAAAAAATTTTTAAAAATAGTAGATATTAAAAAATTTGAAATCTTAAATAATCCAATTTTTCGTTTTTTTTAAATATTAATGATTTATTTCAATTTAAAAAGTTTTATACAGCACATATTTAATAATTCACAAAAATATTTGGAAATACCCATCACATCCGTGAGACGAAAATGTAAAAACAAGAGGTTTAAGTGCAATTTAAATTATCTTCATTCAACCTAAATATTTTCTTTATAGAAGTTATAATTACAACAAAATGATTAAAATTATAATAATTGATCATTAAATAAACACTTAAACTATTTTTAAAGACAATATCATTTTAGATTAACCTTTAAAATCAATAGCTTAATGGCTTTATAATTTTCCTTCAGTCAAAGTAAATAGAATATTCTCAGTTAATAACTGTTTTAGTTTGGAAAAAACCTACCTTCAGAAAATGAAAAAGTATGGTAAGAAAGTTTCTGTCTTAATCCGATATAGTATAAAATCTTTATAGTTTCAACAGTTGTGGAATTTTTTTAAGTCCCGAAAAGTAACAGATTTAAGGAGTTTTTAATTTGACCTAAGATGCCGAGAGATTTCCTGGGGGAAGAAATAAGTTAAAAGTAAGTTAAAAAAAGAATTTTAAAAAAGGCAGTCTAGAATTTTGTAGTTGAGAGGGGGGGGGAAGACTTAAAAAGAAAAATTTAAAACTCTCACGATAATTTTTAAAAAAATGAGTAGATCTCGTAACTATCTCAATAAAAAGAGCAAAATGTCCTAATTTTATAAATTCAATAGGATGATAAGAAAGATACTCTTTAAATCCGATACAGTATAAAGTACTTATAATTTAAGCAGTTGTAGAAATATTTTTCCTTTATTTTTTTATTGTTGAGTCTAGAAAAGTAACAGATTAAAAGAGTTTTTGATTTGACCTGAAAGGTTTACTGCTGAAAAAATAAAAATAAGTTAAAAAAAATGCAGTTTGGGATTTTCTAGTGTATCGGGGGAAAAATACTGAAAATAAACAATTTAAAATGCTGATGATATTTCCAGACGAAAATTGGAATTTCTGGTAACTACGTGAATTGTAAATCAACCTAGCATAGGCAAATGGTTTCACCGTTAACACAGTTAAATAATTTTAATTATAAAAATATTCTCAGGAAAATTAAATTAATTCAAGAATTTCAAAGGGTTAGGAGAAAAAAACTTAGTAAGAGCAGTAGCATGGGAAATATAAATATAATAAACAATGCCTTAATCAAAACATAAATCACAAAACACTGAAGAAAAAAATACAAATTAAATAAAATGAGATAATAAAAAATTGAAACCGTAAATGATCCGATTTTTCGTTTTTTTTTTTTTTTTTTAAATATTATTGATTTATTTCTGCTTCAATTTAAAAAGCTTTATATAGCACACATTTAATAACTTACAAAAATATTTGGAAACTAACATCACATTCTTGAGCCGAAAATTCAAAATCAACATCAATTTAAATTATCTTCAATCGACCTAAATATTTCCCTTGTAGAAGTTATAATTACAGCAAAATAATTAAAACTACAGTAATTGTTCATTAAATTAACACTAAAATTATATTCAAAGGCAATATTATTTTATATTAGCCTTTAAAATCAATAGATTAAAATCTTTGTAATTCTTGTTCAGTGAAAGTAAATAGAATATTCGATTCCAGTTAATTAATGTTTTGCTTTGGAAATAAGATTTATTATCAGAAAATGATATAAGATGGTAAGAAAGTTTATGTTTTAATCCGATATAGTATAAAATCTTTATAGTTTCAAGAGTAGCGGAATATTTTTTAAGTCCTGAAAAGTAACAGATTTAAGGCGTTTTTAATTTGACCTGATATGCCGACAGTTTTCCTGGGGGAGAAAAATAAGTTAAAAGAATTTTTAAAAATGCAGTCTAGAAATTTGTAGTTGAGAGGGGAAAAAAGAGTCAAAAAGAAAAATTTAAAACGCTCACGATAATTTTTTAAAAGAAAATAAGTAGATCTGGTAAATATCTCAATATCCAGAGCAAAATGTCTTAATTTTATAAATTAAATAGAATGATAAGAAAGAAACTGCTTAAATACGATACAGTATAAAATCCTTATAATTTAAGCCGTAGTAGAAATAAATTTTTCTTTATTTTCTTATTGTTGAGTCTAGAAAAGTAACAGATTAAAAGAGTTTTTAATTTGACCTGAAAGGTTTACTGATGAAAAAATAAAAATAAATTACAAAAAAAAAAATTGCAGTTTGGAATTTTCTAGTGTAGCGGGGGAAAAACACTGAAAATAAACAATTTAAAAAGCTAATGATATTTTCATAGGAAAATTAGAATGTCTGGTAACTACGCCAATATACAGAGCAAAATTTGCAAAGTTTTATTGTAAATAAGTCTATCATAGGCAAATGGTTTTACCGTGAACACAGTTAAATAATTTAAATTATAAAAATATTCTGAGGAAAGTTAAATTTACTCAAGAATTTCAAAGGGTTAGGAGAAAAAACTTATTAAGAGTAGCATGGGAAATATCAATATAATAATCAATGCCTTAATCAAAAAATAAATACCAAAACACTGAAGAAAAAAATTAACATTAAATAAAATAAGATCGTAATGATACGATTTTTCATTTTGTTTTTTTTAATATTATTGTATTTCTGCTTCAATTTAAAAAGTTTTATATAGCACACATGTAATAACTTACAAAATTATTTTGAAACAAGCATCACATCCGTAAGCCGAAAATTCAAAACCAAGAGCAATTTAAATTATCTTCAATCGACCTAAATATTTTCCTTGTAGAAGTTATAATTACAACAAAATAATTAAAACTACAGTAATTGTTCATTGAATTAACACTAAAATTATATTCAAAGTCAATATTATTTTATATTAGCCTTTAAAATCAATAGATTAAAATCTTTATAATTATTGTTCAGTGAAAGTAAATAGAATATTCGATTCCAGTTAATTAATGTTTTGCTTTGGAAATAAGATTTATTATCAGAAAATGATATAAGATGGTAAGAAAGTTTATGTTTTAGTCCGATATAGTATAAAATCTTTATAGTTTCAAGAGTAGCGGAATATTTTTTAAGTCCTGAAAAGTAACAGATTTAAGGAGTTTTTAATTTGACCTGATATGCCAAGAGTTTTCCTGGGGGAGAATAAAAACTTAAAAGAATGAAAAAAATGCAGTCTAGAATTTTGTAGTTGAGAAGGGAAAAAAGAATCATAATGAAAAATTTAAAACTCTCACGATAATTTTTGAAAAGAATATTAGTAGTTCTGGTATCTATCTCAATATCCAGAGCAAAATGTCCTAATTTTAAATATTAAATAGGATGATAAGAAAGATCCTGTTTAAATCCGAAACAGTATAAAGTCCTTTTAATTTAAACCGTTGTAGAAGTATTTTTCTTTATTTTCTTTTTGTTGAGTCTAGAAAAGTAACAGATTAAAAGAGTTTTTAATTTGACCTGAAAGGTTTACTGACGAAAAAATAAAAATAAGTTACAAAAAAATGCAGTTTGGGATTTTCTAGTGTAGCAGGGGAAAAACACTGAAAATAAACAATTTAAAACGCTCATGATATTTTCAAAGGAAAATTAGAATGTCTAGTAACTACGTCAATATACAGAGCAAAATTTCTAAAGTTCAATTGTAAATAAGCCTAGCATAGGCAAATGGTTTCAGCATGAACAAAGTTCAATAATTTTAATTATAAAAATATTCTCAGGAAAATTAAATTTACTCAAGAATTTGAAAGGGTTAGGAGAAAAAACTTATTAAGAGTAGCATGGAAAATATAAATATAAATATAATAATCAATGATTTAGTGAAAAAATAAGTCACACAACACTGAAGAAAAAAATAAAAATTAAATAAAATGAGATGATAAAAAATTGAAATCGTAAATTATCCGATTTTTTTTAATATTAACGATTTACTTCTTCAATTTAAAAAGGTTTATACAGTACAGATTAAATAATTTACAAAAATATTTGGAAACGGGCATCACATCCATAAGACAAAATTGCAAAACCAAGATGTTTAAGTGTAATTTAAATTATCTTCAATCTACCTAAATATTTTCATTATAGAAGTTATAATTATAACAAAATAATTAAAATTATAATAATTGATAGTTAAATTAACACTTAAATTATATTTAAAGGAAATATTATTTTATATTAGCGTTTAAAATCAATAGCATATAATATATTCACAGTTAATTACTGTTTTAGTTTGGAACAAAACTTAACTTCAGAAAATGAAGTCCGATGGTAAGAAAGTTTCTGTTTTAAACCGGTATAGCACAAAATATTTATAGTTTTATCAGTTGCAGACTTCTTTTTCTATTATTTTTAAAGTCCTTAAAAATAACAGATTCAAGGAGTTTTTAATTTCACCAGAGATGCTGAGAGGTTTCCTGGGGGGAAAATAAATTAAAAGAATAAAAAAAAGAAATGCAGTCAAGAATTTTGTAGTTGACAGGGGGAAAAAAGACTCAAGAAAATCGTAAAACGCTCACGATTAGTTTTGAAAAGAAAATTAGTAGCTCTGATAACTATCTCAATATCCGGAGCAAAACGCCCTAATTTTATAAATTAAATAGGATGATAAGAAAGATCCTGTTTAAATCCGATACAGTATAAGGTCTTTATAATTTAAACCGTTGTAGATGTATTTTTTCTTTCTTGTTTTTTGTTTTTTTTTTTTTTTTTTTTTTTTTTTTTTAGTTCTGAAAAGTAACAGATTTAAAGAGTTTTTAATTTGACGTGAAAAGTTTACTGGAGAAAAATAAAATACGTTAAAAGAAAAAAAATGCAGTCTGGGATTTTCTAGTTGTTCGGAGAAAACAGTGAATACAAGCAATTTAAAACGCTGATGATATTTTCAAAGTAAAATTATAATCTCTGGTAACTACGTCAAGATACAGAAAAAAATTTCCAAATCTTAATTGTAAATAAGCCTAGCATAGGCAAATGGTTTCACAGTGAACACAGTTAAATAATTTTAATTTTAAAATTATTCTCAGTAAAATTAATTTACTCAAGAATTTGAAAGGGTTAGGAGAAAACACTTATTAAGAGTAGCACGAAAAACATTAATATAATAATCAATGCCTTAGTGCAATTTAAATTATCTTCAATCGACCTACATTTTTTTCTTATAAAAGCTGTAATTCCAACAAAATGATTAAAATTATAATAATTGATAGTTAATTAACACTTAAATTATGTTTAAAGGCAATATTATTTTATATTAGATTGAGTTCAATAGATTAACTGCTGTATAATTCTTGTTCAGTCAAAGTAAATAGAATATTCACAGTTAATTGCTGTTTTAGTTTGGAAAAAAACTTATCTTCAGAAAATGAATCATGATGGTAAGAAAGTTTCTGTTTTAATCCAATATAGTATAAAATCTTTATAGTTTCAACAGTTGTCGGATTTTTTTTAAGTCCCGGAAAAGTAACAGATTTAAGGAAAGTTTTTAATTTGACCTGAGATGCCGAAAGTTTTCCTAAGGGAAAAAATAAGTTAAAAGAATAAAAAAAATGCAGTCTAGAATTTTGTAGTTGAGAGGAGGAAAAAAAGAGTCAAAAAGAAAAATTTAAAACACCCACAATAATTTTTGAAAAGAAAATTAGTAGATCTGGTAACTATCTCAATATCCAGAGCAAAATGTCCTAATTTTAAAAATTAAATAGAGGGATATTAAAGATCCTGATGAAATCCGATACAGTATAAAGTCCTTATAATTTAAACCGTTGTAGAAGTATTTTTCTTTTATTTTCTTATGTTGAGTCTTAAAAAGTAACAGATTAAAAGAGTTTTTAATTTGACCTGAAAGGTTTACTGAGGAAAAATTACAAATAAGTTACAAGAAAAATATGCAGTCTGGGATTTTCTAGTTAACCGGGGGAAAAACACTGAAAATATACAATAATTTAAAACGCTGATGATATTTTCAAAGTAAAATTATAATCTCTGGTAACTACGTCAAGATACAGAAAAAAATTTCCAAATCTTAATTGTAAATAAGCCTAGCATAGGCAAATGGTTTCACAGTGAACACAGTTAAATAATTTTAATTTTAAAATTATTCTCAAGAATATTAAATGTATTCAAGAATTTGAAAGGGTTAGGAGAAAAAACTTATTAAGAGTAACACGGAGAATATTAATATAATAGTGAATGCCTTAGTGCAATTTAAATTATATATAATCAACCTAAATATTTTCCTTATAAAAGCTATAATTACAACAAAATATTTAAAATTATAATTATTGATCGTTAAATTAACACTGAAATTATATTTAAAGGAAATATTATTTTATATTAGTCTTTAAAATCAATATCTTAATAACAGTGTAGAATTTTGTATTTGAGAGGGGGAAAAAACTCAAGAAAAATTTAAAAAGCTCACGATAATTTTTAAAATGAAAATTTGATGCTTTGATAACTATCTCAATATCAGAAGAAAAATGTTCTAATTTTATAAGTTAAATAGAATAATAAGAAAGATCCTGTTTCAATCCGATACTGTATAAGGTCCTTATAATTTAAACCATTGTAGAATTATTTTTCTTTATTTTCTTATTGTGGAGTTCTGAAAAGTATTAGATTAAAAGAGTTTTTAATTTGACCTGAAAGGTTTACTGGGGAAAAATAAAATAAGTTAAAAGAAAAAAATGCAAGCAAGGATTTTCTAGTTGAGAGGGGAAAGACACTGAAAACAAACAATTTAAAACGCTGAGGATATTTTTAAAGGAAAATTTGATCTATGATAACTACGTCAATATACACAGCAGAATTTCGAAAGTTTAATTGTAAATTAGCTCAGAATAGGCAAATGGTTTCACCCTGAACAGTGTTAAAATATTCTTAATTATAAATAAATTTATGGGAAAATTTTAATTTACTCAAGAATTTGAAAATGTTGGATTACAAAAAAGTATTACAGTAACGCTAAAAATATTAGTACAATTCAAAATGACTTTGTGAAAACTAAATAGCAAAACACTGAAATATATTTAAAATAAATAAAAAAAATTGAATTCTTAAGTGATATTATTTTTCATATTTTTATTATGATAGATTGAGTTTTTCAATGAACTCCAATTTAAAAAGTTTCACACATCAAAAATTTAAATTTTACAAAATCATTTTATAATGTCTATCACATCCGAATGACAAAGGTATATCCAAGAGGATTAAATATAACCTAAATTCTCTTCAATTGACCTAAATATTTACGAAATTCAATAAATAACAAATATTAAAATTGTTAGTTATCGTTAAATCAACCGTTAATAGCTTTTAAACACATTATTTTAGATCAGTACTAAAATTAATATTTAAATGTTTTGTATTTCAAGCACAGTCAAAGGAAATAGAGCAGACACATTGCTAGAGAAATTTAGATAATTACTGTTTTAACTTGTACAAAACTCATCCGCAGAGAACTGGTTAAAATGGTAAAAAAGTTTCTGTTTTAATCTGATACAATGTAATATCTTTAGAGTTTGCAAAAGTGTTTTTTTTTAGTCCTAAAAAGTAACATATTTAAACAGTTTTTATTTTCACTTAAGATGTTACGATGTTTTCTAGGAAAAAACCATGGTTAAAGAAAAATTAGTTGGAATTTTTTAAGTAGAGAGGGAAAACAGATTGAAAGTAAAGAATTCAGAACGCTGACGATAATTTTTGGGAAGAAAATTAGAAGCACAAGAAACTACTTCAATATCCCCAGCTTAAACTCTTAGCCAATTATACCTTGAATATACATTATTGTTTCACACTGCTCACGGTTAAATAATTTTAATTACAATATTTTCGAAAAAAAAATTTAATTTACTCAAGAAATTTGAAAAAGGACGAGAAAAAATACTATTTTTTAAAAGTTATGTAGAAAATATTAACATGCTATTAAATGGTTGTTTGGAAAAAAGTAACAAAATATATCGGAAATGTTTTCGAATATCTCAAAGTATACTCTAGGTTCATTAATATATAAATGCTTGTTTGGAAAAAAAAATAACAAATTATATTGAAAATGTTTTAAAATATCTCAAAGTATAATCTAAGTTCGCTAATATATAATCAGTGGTTTCTGTCAGATGATTTTGCTTGTTTATAACAAAACCTTTATTTATTTTTTTATTCATCGGAGTGTTTGAAATAAATATTGATAATTTTAGGCTAATATTTAATATTAATTATGTGAAAAGAGGAGAAAATAAACAAGATGTATTATACTGAATAGCTTCATAAATATTTCATGTGATTCAAATATGTGTACAGTATTTTTCATATAAAATATTTATACATTATTGTTCATGAGTTAAAACTACATTCAGTTTAGAAATGTGTTTTTACCTGATAAACAAGTTGTTAGATTTCTATACTTGATTCAAATATCCTCCTTAATTTTTCCAATGTTAGAAAATTTAGAGATATTTATATAAAGAAGTAGAATTGGTTTATTCAAAAATCAGAATAGTGAATAAACATTTAAAACGGAAACTAGAAATTTAAAATTTTATATAAAACCAAAAGCGTTATCAACAAATAGCTTTTAGTTATTTGCAGTTCATATCCCTTGACTTGATTATTCGTTTCAATTTAACTTATACATTGACTTGATTATTCGTTTCAATTTAACTTATACATTCTGTAAAATTGTTGTGAAACGTGCACGTTCAACTTTAGGTGAAACCGAATGAAACGAAATTTCTGATATACTTAAAACCAGTGACGTAAAAAGATTTTTTTAATTCAGGGTCCAAAGCCTTTATCCAAAGTACAGTGAACTTTCAATCTCATAAAAAATTCCTCACACAAAGTACATTCATACATACATACAAGTCTTATACGCACATCCGTAGTTTTGTAAGCATACATAAATATGATACACATCCTTTTCATCAACCTTTTAGATAAAAAAACAATAGTTCATTTTATCGCTGGTAGTATTGTTTTATTCACTTGCTTCAAATTTAAATGCATATATAATACATAAAAAATATATACTTTATAGTAAAATCGTCTGTAACATCATTTATTTCCACAAGATTTAATAATGATTTTATTTTGGGAAATGTTACAATATAAAACTTTTTAATAAAACACATTTTCGTATAATTTTCTACAACAGTTATTATGCTGTCAGTATTGAAATAGTTATTCGTATGACTAGAAAGCTTTAATTCCGAGCATAGAGACTTGGGAAAACTACGCATTTATACTGGTAATTAGAGTAGTACCAAGGATATTCGACCCATAGTCAACTAACTCTACTGTAACCATTGCTCTAAATAGTGCCGCCATCTGTTGGAATGGAATAAATTAAAATTTCTAAAAATTATTTCACAAATTAGACAATTTATTCTTAAAACTATCTTATATATAGTCCTGGTGTGTGCTTCAATTTTATCCTTCGTTAAGGTATCCGTCTACGTTAAAAACGTCATTTTTTGCCATAAATCTTAATTTTTTTTTTATTACTCTATTGTAAAATTTCAACTTTTAGGCTTCTAAATCTATTTTTGTTTTGTTTCTACGGCATTGTAAAGAAAAATTACAGCTGTTTTAACTTAAGTGACAGCTGTCAAAACGAAATGGAAGTAGCTACTTCGTAACCGGAAGTTGTGAATTTAAAGCCTCTTAAAGAGCATTTTTTGGACAAAGCTTTTTAAATTTTCACGAAGATTAGGTTAAACATTTTTCTAGTATTTTTAATAATTAGCAACTTCGAAATTAGAAAGTTTTGAAGCAAGAAAGTGTGCGGAATTTTAAGCATGTATTTTAATATTTTAACAGTTAAAGTTGCTTTCATAACCTTCAAATGCGTTTTTCTCAGAACGGTATTTTAATAAAATGTTGAAACTTGAAATGGGATTTATCAAAATGTTTGCCAGAGCTTTTGATAGTATTTACTAGTGAATGACCTAAAAGCTTTAAATTTGTATAATTTTTAATGATGTTACACTCATAATTAGATATAAAGGTAATGAAAATTCATTAAAAATTAAATGTGGATGATTTTGAAGGACCAAAATTTGTTAACAACTGTAAATTTAGCAAAGATTTTAGGTGATTCACTAGTCCAGTGTATAAGAAATGTGTTGCATTAAAATATATTGAAATAATTTAATTTATTAAAAAATTAGACCTTTTGAGAAAACCCGATTTTTTACTAAATTTTCTTCATTTATTAGAAATTTTATAAAAACTTCTTAAGGAATAAATTTTTTAAGTGCAATTCTCTATGATAATTTAAAAATAAATCTAAAAATATAAAAGCATGAACTAGTTTCTACGTTTAAAGAAAAAAGTTCTCCGAATGTAGACGGATACCTTAAATTGTCAAAATCTCATTTTACTGCTGTCATTAAAATTAATACATCAAGTGTTTAGATTTAATTGCGCCTTCAGCGATAGCATAAAATTTTGTGTAAATGTAAAACTGAATAAATGTAAAACTGAAATTTCTATCCTGTCTGCTATCATTCCTTACTTTATGAATCCTATATCATTTTAAAATCTTCGTCAGAATTATAACAAGTGTGTTGAAGAATAAATTGCTACGCTTGGACGCTTCATGCGCTGCAAAGCGGTTCATAAATGTTTGTGCGCAAGAAAATAAGTTTTTCATAAATTATTTAATCTAGATTAAAAGCATGTTGTCTCTCAGCCATTAGTTTCTTTGAATGAGATCATATTAATTTCTAATGCAACATATATATATTTTATCTGAAATATTAACATTACCTCATTACTTTAAAATGTCCATGTTATAATACGAGAAATATACTCTAAATCAAATTTATAATTCTAATTAATTTACACAAATTTTAATTTCTTTTTTTGACATGGAATAAGCTAAATTTTTGCCTTGTGTTGTTTCCTTGACTGACAAAAATAAATCTTACCAATGAAATCCGATCATGGGAATTTGCGAAAACTAGGCATTTACAACTTAGTACAAAGAGTAATGCCAGAGATATTTTATCCATAAATGTTAACCCTATTGTAACCTATGCTGTAAATAGTGCCGCCATCTGTTGGAATGGAATAAATTAAACTTTATAAATATTGTTTCAAAAATTAAATACTTTATTCTTAAATCTATCTTAAACAAAATCCTGGTATGTATATAAATTTTATTATTTTTTAAATTGTGAAAACCTCGAAAACCTCTTGGAATGGAAAACTAATCGTTAAAATTACTAATTACACTATCGTTAAAATTAGTACATCAAGTGTTTAGATTGAGCCTTCAGCGATGGCATTAAATTTTGGGAATAAATAAAAAACTGAAATTTCCATCTTCTCTGTTATCATTCCTTACTTTAAGTATCATATATAATTTTAAAATAGTCGTCAAAAATATGACAAATGGGTTGGAGACTCAATTGACGCTACATGCCCTGCAAAGCGGCACATGTATGTTGGTAGTAAGAAATTTAATATATTTATAAATGATCTAATTTTAGAGTAAAAACATATTGTCTCTCAGTCATTAGTTTTCTGTAAATAAGATCCTCTTAATTTATATTGAAACATATTTTTTATTTTCAGATAATATCAACATTACTCCATTACTTTGAAATGACCATGTCATATTATGTGAAAAAAAAAATCTACAGATCAAATAAATAGTTCTAATTCATTTCCAAAACTTCTTAATTTCTTTTTGCGGCGTTTTTTCCATGTGTTTCTTTGACTGCAAAAAATATTTTACCCATAAAATCTTAACACCATTTGTCAGGGCCAACAAATAGGGATGTTTCATAGGATTGTATGCTAATATATTGAAATCGAAAGAAATGGATGCTTCTTTACAATATCAAAAACATATTCTGACATTTATGGATACTTACAAATGTAAGCCAGTGTATGCAAAACACTATTGTAAATTCAGAAATACAAATGGATCTACATATAGTGTTGAAAGGTGCGGTTTATGTAAGTAGTGATGCCTGATAGCATCATGTGTTTTAATACAGGGTTAGAAATACACTAGCTTGCGAACGACATGCGACTCTTTACATATGCATTTGTGACTTGACAAAAAACTAAAACTTATAACCATGTCTAAAATTGGAACCAATTAGCTATTGGAAACAGATAAAGGCATTGAAATTATTTGTAAAATTGCTATTCAAACTTTTAAATAAAAAATCTGAAAATTTGAAAGTTTCGAATTATATATATATATATATATATATATATATATATATATATATATATATATATATATATATATATATATATATATATATATCCAGGAAAAATTATATTTATATCTTTAAAACCCATAAAATTTTTCTTAGATATTTATTAGACTTTTAGAGTTTTGACATTTTTATGGAAAATCTCCTGGTTTTATGATTTTTTTTATTTTATTTATCTATTTATTTTGGCAATTTTTCTCGTATATTTGGTAATTTCTTGTTGGTAGACATCATAAATAAATTTTTTTCCAAATTCAAATGACACGACCATCCCTGAATCTATGAACTGTCGCATTACCATTTAGAAGTAAGCTATTTTTAATTTTAAACAACCAGATATTACAAACAATGGGAAATTGTTTTCATTCAGACTTGAATCCAGACTAATATGAGACAACATAGCGCCATCTATTAGATAAAGAGTGAGTAAATTGTTGTAAATCCGAGCTGCTTTGTTTGAATTTTGATTTAGGTATCAAAGATACAAAGAAAAACTCTGGATTTACAATATATATTTAATAACGCTTTTAAACATGAAAAAGTTTGTATTTTGCTTTTAATCATTTCTAATATACAAAAAAGGTTATTTTTAATATAGTATAAAGCATTTGATACTCATTAAATTCATTTATTCTTAATTTCTAGAATCATAAGAGGTAATATTGGAAATTGATTTGAACATTCTTGGTAAGAAAGCGAATAACTTGACAGTTTATATATCTGAGGAAAACTTAGTGAAAGCTAATATTTAAATAGTTTGTAAAGTGCGCAAAAATCTTATTAAGTTAAGGAAGCCGCGCTTTCGTACGAGATTTGAATATTGCTGTCAAATACGTAAATTGAACGATTTAAATCACAATGTTATATTACAGCAAAAATACGAAAATATGCTTTACATATATCTTTTTATGCTAATTTACTTGTCAGAAAGAGGTACCTTCACCTATATTCCTCGAATACTAACACATTTCAAATAAATCACTTTATTAATCCATTGCAAATTCCAACATTAAGATCAAGGTAAGCGATTTAACAAAAAATTTGGTGATCTGAAGTGTATACCACAAAAACCTCTGAGCTGGATATATATATATATATATATATATATATATATATATATATATATATATATATATATATATATATATATATATATATATATATATATATATATATATATATATATATATATATATATATATATATATATATATATATATATATATATATATATATATATATATATATATATATACATATATATACATATATATATACAATATATATACATATATATACATATATATATACATATATACATATATATACATATATATATATATATATATATATATATACATATATATATATATACATATATATATACATATATATATATACATATATATACATATATATATATATATATATATATATATATATACATATATATATATATATATATATATATATATATATATATATATATATATATATATATATATATATATATATTTACGCGTATACAATTCCTAAAAATTAAGAGTTATTACAGATTTGGTCGATTATTGACATAACTACTCGGCAGATTTTAATATTATTTGACTTGACCATAGGTTGATATCATACAAGAAATAATCATTTACCCCTGCTGTGCATTAGTTTTAATGCACAGCATGGTCATATGTAAGACTCATCACACTCAGTCCGAAATGGTGGTTGCAGAATCGAACACAATTATGAATTGAGAGGGGATATGTTATACTCTTACAAATATACGCACCGTTGTTCACACCGTGATTTCAAATGAGAAATAAAGCAGTTTATGAGGTCTCACAGAAATCGGTCTCATTCTTTCAGCAACGTTGTCTTCAGACCTTAGTAGTTTTCGAGGAGGGGTGGGTGCTAGCTGCAAATGCAGTCTCCAGAAAGTCTCAGACTGGTTGCACGAGTCTGGATAACTGGTTGCTTACTCATCAGATGAATATCATCATTTTCCAGAAACAGGCCAACCAGATGATCTTTTTATGGATTTTGTCGCACCTTTGAATGAAATCAGGATAGACTACACCCCTGAAAAACAAACATTGAACTTATCCCTATACCAGTCACGGTGACTTTTTCATAGCTATGGAGAAGAATACAGCCATCCAACATTATGACCGTCTAGATCCTGATATTTTAAAATTTAGTAATATGAAAGAATTTGATGCTAAGAATTGATAATTTTTAAACACCTGTAAACACTGCGTCAGAATTGAATGTGTAACAGAACATATATATATGTTAAAAATCATCCTGAACAGTGGATGTAGAATGTAATAAAAATTAATATCTGTTTCAATAAAGTTCAGGCTTTTTTTACCCGTCTGGTGATATCAGAATTGACAACCTAACAGCAGCTTTGTTGGTTGCGGCTTTACTGTCCACCTTAGCTTCAGAAACTGTGAAACCTTTCCGATTAACTTAGATCTTGCGTATTCAGGCCAAGAACATGAAACATCCTCTTAGATAATGGTCTATTTGTCTTCTGGTAAGTAAAATCTGGTAAGTTGTGGTGCAGCTTAACTACTTATTCTCCAGTAGACTCGAATCTACTTCCTAGTTTTATATGAATAGAATCTTCCATATTCCTGCCTTTCAATGTCTGAAATCTCATAATTTCGTTAGTGTGAACCGAACCCAAATTGTTATACATAGCCTACACCTTCCACTAATAAATCATCAACAAATATTACTTTGGCTTAACTCTAGGTTTAACATGACATATACTTATTTCTACTAAAAGAGTCAAAATAACCCCTTTCGGCATTTAAATAGAAAACAAAATATAAATTTACCTATCAATTGGGAAGTTAATGTAGAATAAACGTGCCTTAATAACATTACAACAGTTATAATAATTATTTATCATTATTAATTCCTTTATATTTTAACGTAAATCATTTATTACAAATTACAATTTTCTTGAAGAAAATTAACGAAAAGTTTTATCAGAAGGACCTAAATAACTTCTTAATAAACTTAGTATCAATAAAGTCGGGTAACTTTTCATTCCATAGTTTAAATCCAAATAAAGATGCACAATTTAATGACTGTCATTTAATAGCATTTAATTGTAATTTAATAATCCCTTCCAGCCACTCTCGATTTCCCAGAAAACTTCTAAATTATATTTCCGAAAACTGTATAGTCAATAGATTACCTTTAGTGTAGCAACTGGTAAATAAGATTAATTCCGTTGCAAAAATTATATTCTGTGACTTGTATTTGAAGCATTAGAAAAATCACTGTTGTAGATAAATGAAAATTAATAAAAATATTGATAAATATAAAAATATTTTTTTATTTTAATATAGCATAAATTGTTACCTTTCTTCTTTAGAATTTAATTAGGGTCATTGAATTGTTATGCATCAACTCATTCTTCATAAACTGGATGGCCATCATTAGACACTTTACTAAATTATATCCAAAACCTTTTAATGTCATACTTTTATCCCAAATAAGGCTTCACTTCACAATATATGCCATTTAATAACTCTTGATTGTAATTTAATAATTCCTTGTGATCACCCTTTAGTTTCCCAGAAAACGTCTAAATTATATACTGAAAACTATGTAGTGTGTAGATGATCTTGAAAGTAGGTACTGGTAGCCTTGCACAAGTAGTTACGGTTTAAATATATTTTTAACTTGAGCAAAATTGCTGTGTGAGATAAATATTTAACCCAAAACTGTAATATTATGTATAAATTTTTGTTCCGTAATTCATAAAATAATAAAAATTATTTTTTTTTATATTTAAATTATCCAAATTGTCACCTTTTCTGTCATTCAAAACTTGATCGGTAGTTAAACACTTATGTGTCAATTACATCTATATTAATAAATTTGGTTTGGTTTGGTGCCCTAATGTCTACCTTTTTTGTTGCATGAGGGATTACAAGACCTGAACCTACTACTTAAAGCTGATTCCGAACGGCTACAAACATCCATGCCATAGTAACCCTAAGAGCGCTTTCCACTTACCGACACGACAACGTCCGTATCGGCCCGGGAAATAATGCGACGACAAAACGGTATCGTGTCGTCTAAAAAGCATTTTCACTCTCGATATCGTTTCATTTAAAGATGGCGGTAAGCTCGCACATGTTTTATAATGACTGAAGAGTAGTAACTTTTATTTACTACAACAATTATTGTTAGAAAAGTAAATTTTAACGCTGTTTCATTGCACACATTTTAAAAACATTGGATATTAGGCACCAATTTCTTATATTCTTTCCAGGTGATATGCTAGTGAAGCTGGCTCCGCCTCTTTTTTTGTGAAACAAATTTAGTATTTGACGTCTGAGTCGCTTTGGCGTAGCGTTAATCTAGCATTTTTCAATTTCGATTGGTTTTTTTTTACTATTTCATTTTAAAAATTTTAATTTTTTTTCTGTAACTCTCTTAAATCTGCTAAAATTCTGGCATCTCTTCTAATAATTAAAATGATTTTTATTTAAAACAATAATATATTAAAAAATACGAATAAAAATTTTTTAAATTTTAATGGCTCTTTTCTAGTTTTATGTTATTAATTTTGTCCTTTTCATTTCCCTTTTTAAATTATTTAATTTGAACTATTAACACATTTATCATATCATTTTTTCTTTAGTCACTTTACCTCTTTAAATTTATTAAATAATCTTAAATCAAAATTTGATACACTCAGTCATTTGCTTTCAAAAGCAACATATATAAATGAACTATTAATGATTGCAGATGAGAACTTTATAGCAATGGGAAATTCAAACAGTAATGATAGCAAAAGCGATAAATTGCATTTTTAAATCAAGCAAGCGAGAATAACATAACATAACATTAAAATCTGACCAGAATGTGTCAATTAAATACGTAAGAAATCTAAGTACAAAGTAAAATATTTAATTATATTAATAAGGAATTTAAAAAAAATATGTAACAACTGTATTACAAAAAAAGTTTATTAATCCAAAGCAAACAACGTGAGTAACGATAGCTCAAATTGTCGGACCGATTCAAATATAGCGCTTGTAACGACAAAATATAAACGATATTTTCAAAAACGACAAAATCGTCACTGAATCGGTTGGTAAAGAGTAGCTCATCTTAGTGCATTTTATGCTATTTCTAAGATTTATCGCTGTCGTGTCGGTAAATGGGAAAGCGCTCTAACACAAACCCGGGGACCAATGGTTAGCGCTCTAACCATTCGCCTATCATTCGACCCTTCATTAAGATAATCGTCATCAAATTATATTTATTTCGTCTCAAACTTTCTCATATGATAAATCTTAGCCAAATAAAGATGCATTTTTCAATATATTTCATTTGATAACAATCGAATGGAATTTTATAATCCTTTTCAGTCATTCTTTATTGCTCAAAAAGCAGTATTATATTTCAGAAACTGTACAGTTTAAGGATGACATATAAATATTATGTGAATATAGCTAATGAACAATATTAATTCCATTGATGAAAAGGATTTCTGAATAATAAATTTATAATATCTCTTTTGTTAATCTTAAAATTTTAAAAACAAATATTCATATACGTTATAAAAATATACTAATATATTAATATAGCATTTTAAAATTTTAATGTTCATAAATTTTTAAATGTATCGAGTAAGAAAATTTTTTAAAATTTCATAGTTTAGTTTATTTTTAAAGGAAACATTGAATACAATGTTATCGTTTCAAGCCCTATTTATTCTTCAGATATTTCAGTAGATTTAATCTATGAAATAAAATAAACTGCAAAATATACCCAAAAAATATAATAAATATTATTTAAATCCACTTTTTTTCCATTTTGCTTATTTTGTTCTAATTTGAAAATAGTTATTTACTTGAGGTATATCAATCCTAATTAAACGAAATACAACAAAATTTGACTTTTAAAACTTTCATACGGAAAATCTGCCATGCCATCTAAACTGGATGAAGGGATAAAAGGGATAAAATTGCATTTTTACTTGCTATTATATTTTCTAAATAGCTATTATATCTTTTAAATAGGAGGATAAAATACGTTAATCCAATTTTAAGAATAATTGTCAAAGAAATGGAAAATTTTTGAGAATAACTAGATTTTAATTAAAAACTATACAGTTAATGACAAGTGTAAATTTGAATACATAAAACCATGTATATAGCTTAGTATCTTTATTAGAAATGATAAAATTCAAATATATTTTTCTTTTTTTTATTTGCTTTAAATTTGTAAAAATTAAATATATTTCAAATAAAAAAGTAAAATAAAATTCATTTTACTAATCCTTTCCAAACGGGAATCGGAGTTTAGTGATATGCTATTTCTAGATATGATTAAGCAATGATATGGGAGAGTTCTATTAATCATGATAAAGCATCACAAAGCCTCCGTCCCCTTAATCATCCTCCTATTTTCCCTTCAGTCAGATTTCTGTTGTCCCATTTATCTTACTATGAGATTTACATTTGTATCCAATAGTTTGATATCTTAATGCAAAAGATCTTTTACCTTTTCATCCATCAAAAAGATTGACTTTCTGCTGACGCCCGTATGCTTTGGCTGGTAAGAATTCTCTAATATCAGTCTCAGCAATTTAGGCTGGATTAAAATAAATGCACTATGTTACCTATACATATTTTACCTCATCTGGAGTTTTACAAGTCATGCAGGAAAATGTATTTACTCCATTTATAGTCCTGCGATATCTGCCAGTATATATTGAAGAATCCCTAGGAGTTAAAAGTACAGAATAATAAGTAATTAAGAGTTTGCTTCCTATTAAGAATTAAGAATAAGACTATTCTATAGAACGAGGTACCCTTTCCAGTAATGTTTTCTCAGACGAATCCACAAACACATTTTGATCTTACTTTTGCATTTATTAGATTGAAAACACTCTTGATTATAGTACACTTTCGTTTTCTGTATCATGTATTCTACCAGTACAGAAATGATATTTTTGGTATGAATATATGCTTCATGGATAGCTGTTTATGAATGTAAGAATACTACGCCATATCAATAGCAGGTATGCAGTAGATGTGAAGTTCTCTTGAAGAAAAACACTCGAAATGCCAGAGACTGACTCGTTTATTAAAAATAACATTACTATAAAAGAAACATTAAGAACTGTACACTACTTGGTAGCAACTTGCTACCTACAAATAAAAGGGTTTACAGAACGGACATCCCTTACAGGGCGGCCACGAAAGAGCATCCAGCCTTGCATTTGCCGGCCGCTTAAATACAGTCTTCACTTGCTAATCTACATAACAGCCACGTGCTATCAGCAGTTTAACATACCGCTCAGTGAAGTTCATTAGAAGAATTATCTGAACTGGTGTGGAGGTTTGACGTCACTAAGTAATCTTTACCGGGAGTGATTTCTTAACCGGAGGGAAAACACCTCCCAGGTATGCAGTATGACATCAATGAATCTGAAGATTTATCTTGTCTTCCCACTATAGAAGTCTCTTTGATAGTAGTGATCCTAGACTGTTGGTCACCTATATGAAAATTTAAATTAACCGCTATTTTTACAAACCTTATAATTGGTAACATGTGGATTGATAATTATTTAGCCGCCCTTTATTTTGGCCGCTTATGTGCTGTGTACCAGCTTTTCATCAGGTTGGATTGATCTTGCTTTCGTAGAAGGAGGTTCTTTGTAATTTGGATGTATGCGCTGTTTCTTTTAAATTGTATGGATTTCAGATGATTCCGTAATCATTAACTGGACTCCCTACATTTTCATTCTAATAAACCTGTGAATGCAGGAAACGGCTATCGCTTCACCCAAGAAAAGAGTGTTATTGTCCAGCTTAACACATTGTGTGCGGGTACAATTCGCAGCTGCATTGTACCGGGAGCGGGTGTTTTGAGAGTAAATTTAGTTATTCGGTCAAACCTCAATAGATCGAAAAGTATTTAATTTTTTAATCAACTTTTCGTATTTTATATTGAAATATATAAACAAATATATAAGTAGAAATATGTAAATAACAACCATAAGATTTTTATAAATTAAAAATACATTTTTAGTGGATAAATTTATAATAGTATCGTAAATATGAAAAATCAAATAGAAATAGTAGTATTTAATTTTTAATTTTTCGAATTATGTTATATATAAACATTTTCACATTATAAAAAAAAATGAAAAGAGCAATCATAAAACTAATAATGTTTTACAGTGTGTTAACGTTCAAAGCATTTTCCTCTATGAAGAAGTACACGGCAAAACTTGCATATGTAAGATGTTTCACTCCGCACTTTTTTCACGGTACACACACACGACATTATCTTTGCGGATTTTTCTTCTTCCAAGTAGTAACAATTTTCTCTAAAATGTGTTTCCGCCTATCCAATGATAATCTTCCAGGAGGGTCATATTTAGGTGTCCTTTGTGTACTAGATGTGGGCGGCCCTGGATCTGGAATGTTAGTTTCAGATAATTGATCAGTTACCCATTTCAATGCGACATCATATAAAAAAAATTTTTATATCTAATTTATGTCGTCTTTGTGGAATTGTATACGACGTCTAAATTTTCCCAGAATCTATGTAGTAGAAAGGACATTTGGCTTCGTTTTTCTGTATATACCTCTATTTTTGTACCCACAAAAATAATGTCCATGTTGTTACACTAACCCGTACTAGTACGTGACCCGCGTCCAAGTATCAATCGCCAGAAAACGTGCTAATACGTGTCTCGTATACAATGTGTTAAGGGAGAGTATTAGTTGGATGGAGTTATCCTTTTGGATTTGTAATAGGTTAATAATTTCGAATAAAAGTCGATCCTTGAATGAGGTTAAAAAATAATGGAGCTTGAAGAAACTATAAATATATATTATAGCGTATATAAGGAATTCAAGATTTAAATGATGATCATCACATACGAACATTAAAAATGTGTTACTTTAAATACTAAACTCTTGTAACGGCAGACTGTATTTGCGGGAGAATATTTTTTTTTGTTACCTAACATCATAATTTAATATACTTTAGTGTTTAGTGTAATTTTTTACTGGTCAACACCATTAAATTAATTTATAATGATTTGTAAATATAATGAAATTTTGGCACAGTAGAGTAAAATGGCACTAATATTTTTCGGTCAACTAAATTCCCAAAAGTTTTCATCCGTGTAGGGAGATTTTAATATAATGTCATTTTGAAAATTTAAAACTGCTCTTCCTCGGCGCTGAAACCCAATTTGAGAGAAATGATCTACAATGTCAATCTCTATTTTCGCGACCAAGGGCTCTGGAGTGCGAAGCATATACTCCGGTCAGGTGATCACCCTTACGCGGAACACCCAATATTTAGTGCCTAAGAATACTTGGTACTCAAATTGAAGGGATGAAAGGTTGAGTCAACCTTTCCCAGCTCGAGGATCAAACCTCGAACCTACGTGTCGGGAGTTCAATGCGCTTCCCCAACGCCACTGAGCTTCTTGGAAGTATAAAACACTTTACAATTAAAAATTTCAATATATGTTCTTAAAGAAATTCTGCTATAGATCAAGAAGTTTCAATTATTTTTTCATTATTTTCTATTCAATGAGAAATATATATATCGAATTTTTTCCCAAATTCTTTTCATCTGAATCTCCAGTGCTGCCTTAAAATAAACTAGTTTTATCAAAGTAGCAACACTTTATTGATATTAGTAATCTAAGGAACAGATAATAAATAAAAGATAAAACGTTGTGAAAAATGTTTCTATGATGTAATAAAAAGAAGTTTTACCCCAAAAATTATTAAAAAAAAAACAACCTTTCCCAGCTCGAGGATCAAACCTCGAACCTACGTGTCGGGAGTTCAATGAGCTTCCCCAACGCCACTGAGCTTCTTGGAAGTATAAAACACTTTACAATTAAAAATTTCAATATATGTTCTTAAAGAAATTCTGCTATAGATCAAGAAGTTTCAATTATTTTTTCATTATTTTCTATTCAATGAGAAATATATATATCGAATTTTTTCCCAAATTCTTTTCATCTGAATCTCCAGTGCTGCCTTAAAATAAACTAGTTTTATCAAAGTAGCAACACTTTATTAGTAATCTAAGGAACAGATAATAAATAAAAGATAAAACGTTGTGAAAAATGTTTCTATGATGTAATGAAAAGAAGTTTTACCAAAAAAATTAATAAAAAAGAACTAACCACGCTCGTTTATAAAAGGTATTTTTGTCCCTTCGAGAAAGTAGAATAGAATGGTGTTTTGAAACTTAAAATCCATTACAGGTATTAAATTTTAAGGTCCTACTTGGTATCGGTCTGTGACGTAGGCATTGACACATAGTTGATGCTTGAAGGAGACATTATCTTAATGTGGTTCCAATCGAGAACTATGTTTTGACTTTCGATTACATAGAGTGGTACACCTTTTTAAAGCAGACTTGATTGTGAAGTAGTCTTCGTGATTCTAAATTTCCTCATTTTTAGTGAAAATTTCGAACTATGAAGAATATAACTATTGTCACTTTTACTGATTTTACCTATTTAAGCTATTTATTTATTTCTTAATAATAGACATTAATTTAAAATTATGAAATTTACTAAAATTACTAAAATTTTAAATATCTACAAAATTTATATTAAGAATTTCATACTGCAGAATTTATAGAATTCTATATTTAATGGCGTATTTTATTTTAAATAAAATTTTACTGAAAATTTCTAGTGTTTGACAGTAATTTACTTTAAAAGAAATTGTTGATACCATTGCTTTTTAAAGCAGACTTGATTGTGAAGTAATCTTCGTGATTCTAAACTTCCTCATTTTTAATGAAAATTTCGAACTATGAAGAATATAACTTTTGTCACTTTTACTGATTTTACCTATTTAAGCTATTTATTTATTTCTTAATAATAGACTTATTCATTTTAAATTATTAAATTTACTAAAATTACTAAAATTTTAAATATCTACAAAATTTATATTAAGAATTTCATACTGCAGAATTTATAGAATTCTATATTTAATGGCGTATTTTATTTTAAGTAAAATTTTGCTGAAAATTTCTAGTGTTTGACAGTAATTTACTTTAAAAGAAATTGTTGATACCATTGCTATGTAAATTATTATTACATACCTATGTATAAGTTGGAAAAAATTGTCATGTTAACATGCAATGATTTTTGTTGCATATAATTACTACTGATGAACTAACTAATTTACCACCAAATATGTTTCTTATACAGTTTTACTTCAAACATAAAAATGTAACTTTCAAGAGAGTTTTTTTTGTAACAATATTTTTGTATCTTACGCCCATGATAACTAGAAAATAATTTTTGATGCAACTCAGAAGTTTTGTCAGATGTTTTCAGAAGTATAAATATAAGAATGATAAATATGATGATATAGAATTATTCGGGCATAGAATTTTTTTTTTTTGCTTTGATTATGAAGACAAAGTAAAGTACATTTTGTTTTACTTCATTAATGTTCAATCACTTTTTATTTATTTAGCAGTGTCCTACAATATATTTATTTTTTAAAATGAATATATTGGATATTGATGAGAATTGAATATTGATAGTTATAAAAACTGATAACTAATAATTGTAATAATATTGTTAACAATATTGTTAATAAATGTACTTGATTATTGATCCTTGATAAATGAATATTGATCTTTTGATATGTTACAAAGATATAATGAGCATAATAATGTATTATAAATTAAAGATTGAATTAAAAGGACTCTATAAAACTATTCCTTTAAAAATATCAATTATATTATGTACTCATTTTTACACATGTATGTGGTTTATCAGATTTACCAATAATTCTGATTTACATATTCACTATTTTATGATTATATAATTCAAATTTATATTAAACACTCCATTTAACGTTTGTTGCTTCTATAAAAGTGTAAGAAAATATTGCTTTCAAATCGTGTACAAAATTAAAAGCAAGAGATAGAGCATTATATAAACTTCCAGTGCTAAAGATAAAAATAGTTGTTTAACTATAGCAATTGGAAAATTTTTCTGTGAATAAAAAGTGAATATGTACTACTGTGGTAAATCCAGAATAAGAGTGGTTTTAAGGTATGAATAATATGTCTTCAAAACGATTCATTGAAATTTGAAGAAAAAAATTTAGAGTTTTTAAGTGACATCAATCAAGAGTTCAGAATACGAATAAAACCTTTGGAATTTAGTTCAGGATAAAAAGAATAATTATTTCATATGAATAATTATAAATATAATAACGATAAGTATGATTATTTAATTAAAATGTAATTATCTCTAAAACGAAATATTTTAAAATCACGATTTGATCACACAAATATGGTAAACTTCAAGTTTAACATATTTGTGTAAATCTTGGTAATTATTTCCTATTGGAATTATTATCAGACGAGGAGAAGTAATGCAGACAAAATCAGAAATACTATTTCTTTAACGTTAAAGAAATTTTGCCCCTCTTATAGTGGCTTTCATATTATATGCATAAATTAATTACGGTTCATAATAAAACTTTATCATTTTTTTTCATAATAAATATCCTTTATTTCAGCAGTTTAAAGTTGTTACATTATCTTGGGGTTATTTAAACTCCTTTTATACACAAAACTAAAAAAAACTTTGCCTGCAATCGATAAAAAATTCCGGAAATGTTCATTTTTTATAATAAATTTTTGAAATAAAGTAGTTAGAGAATACCTGCCAAAAGTTTTATAGATATTTGGTGTCAACTTTCTCTACTCTTTCAAAGTGGCAGCTGTCAAGTAATTTTAAAGATGCATCATAGCGATATGATAAGCTTTAACTTTTGTCAGTTTTAGATTAAAAAAAATACAATAGCTCCTAAGCCTTATTATTTTTCATTTATAGACAAGTTGACTTCTTTATTTAAAGCTGGAGATTGAACGCAGAATATTTTTCGATATATTGTTAAACTTTCCCACATTGGAAATTAAAAAAAAATAGTAAATGTCATACTTTTTTATGCGATCTTTTTTTAATTTCAATAGCAATAAAAAGAGTATAACTTTTCTTTCTCGTTACACTCTGTGAATATTTTTTGGAATATTTAAGTTCCCTTCCTAATTTTGCATTTGTCATTGTATAGTTTTGAAAAAATTCAGTGTTTTGTGTTCAGTATAGTTCGGAAATTATATCTATAATATGTTTATTTACGGAAATGATATACGTTTAAAAAGCAATAAATATATTTTTACTTGAATAAAGTAAACATAAAATAATATTTGAAAAATGAGTAATTTTTTTCACATTTTATTATAGATGAATATGGTCGAACCTCTGTTTAACGAACCTCTGTTTTATGTATTTTCCTATTTTCTCTTATTCCCTTTCAATCAAAAAATTTTGTGATTTTCTACATAAAATAATCTCCAAATACCGAATAACGTTCTCTAATTAACTAATTTCTAATACTTTTCTCTCTATTTCTCAAAATATTTCTGGAAATTGAAAATTACTTTTTCTTTAAATACGTTTTATGCTGTCCAATAACCTTGAACTTCGTATAACAGGCGCCTGATTCTCTAAGAACAGAAAAATTCTTATATTTCTTTGCATTCAAATCAGGAGAAATATTATGAGAGAAAACACTTTTTGAAACTGAATAAACTCAGATTAAATTAACAGACCTTATCACTAATTAAATTTAAGGATGTATATGGCAATGTATACTTACGGAAGCAAAGAACCTTCAAAATGAGGAATTTTGACTAAAAATGTGAAATGATTTTTTTTTCCTGAAAAAGTCAAGTTAGGTATACTCTTTATTATTACTTACTTATTACTTATTACTTACTATTACTCTTTACTTATTTATTAGTCTATCGTGAACCGGTCTCGGTGCTTGAATGAGCGGGCAATGGCACCAATAGTGCATTGACGTTCTCTCCTCGCCAGTGACGAACTGAGTCTGGGGTGCTAGAAGAAAACGAGCAATGTAAGTCGGAAATGAGCCGGGACCCGTCAGTAGAATGTTACTGCAGATGGTCCATACAACCTTTTTCTAGAGACTTTTGGCAGGAACTCATATAGGTGCCTATCCGTCGTGTCACTCTCCCATTCTAGCTAAAAGTTGTTAAGTTTTTTGAAAAATTTATCTTTATATGTGAACGGTGGAGCAGAAGTGGTTGTGATCCCGTTAATGGGATTCTTGCGGTTTCTTTAGTTAGTGTGGCTGCCTTTTCGCTTCCTTCCATGCCCACATTCTCTTTTATTCAAGTTAGTTTTATGTTTCAGCTGGATTTAATTGGAGTATTTGATTTTAGTTGAATGTCCTGAATCTGGGAATCCTGGGAGTTGATTTTTTTAATACTTAGTGGGCTATCGGAGTTGATAGTTCCTGAAGGCGATTTGATGAACTCTAATGGCAATTAGTCCCAATCGTTCAGCAATGTTGTTTTCATGCCTTGCATGGTTCTCGGAGAGGTTTCTGAGTTGCAATTACCCTCTCCAGAGCGTACCAGACATGAACACGGTTAAGGTCTGGAGATCTGTTTGACCAATCTATCTGGCGAATATCCTCACTTTTTAGAAATTCGTAGGTCAGAAGAGCAAATCTCTATACCTCACAGCAACGTGATGACCTTGACCATTATACCTCCGGTGCCAAAATAGTCTAGTTCGAAGAAATTGGAGGGCATATAGCGGTTCTCCATATGAACTTACGGCGGGAGTTGGAGTTTAGGCTGAAGTGAGACTCATCAGAGAATGGATCGATTAACCATTGATACATACTCCAATCTCTCTGCTCTGTGCACTATGTTAAACGGACTTTCCTGTTCATAGAAATGAGCAGGACAAAAATAGCAGGTCTTCTTACAAAAAACCCTCTGATGAATCCTCTGGAAATAGACACCATTGAAAATCAGGTTCCAGTGACCGCTTACAAGCCACGAGTGAGCTTAGAAGCTCTAGCACTTCTGTTTCCCCTCGCTGTAATGAACAAAAGGGGATCTTCTCTGGTCATCGTGGAGCTATGACGACCTTGCTCAGACTTTCTGTCGATAGACTGGTACCCTGAAAGTATTTTCATAACTTGCACTCGCTGGGCGTTAAATTGACTTCTGTATAAATCCAGACTTGAGACTAGCCTACTTCTAGCTACCTCATCCCATTATCTAGACGTTGGTAATTACTCATTTTTACTGTTAGAATTTTAATATAATAGATTGCTGCAAAAAATACCAAGAAATTCGGCGAGCTGTGGTAGCGAACGAAATGGTTGTTTTCTTACGCGTTCTTTTAAATCCTGTTCCTCTACTAGGTCAGCCTAAACACTCTTACGCCTGTGTATTCAACGTACAAGATTTGTATCTTTGTCTTGAAGCAGTGCCTTTACATTTCGTTCAGTTCTTTTCTTAAAATTTGACTAAATATGCAAATTATCTTAATTTAGAACATGAATGTAGATGAATGACAGCTCCAGTACAGATGAATCCCAGTTCCAATATCAATTAATATTCATTTTATGTTTTAATAATCTGAAGACTTTATTCGATCCACCGCAAATATATATATATATATATATATATATATATATATATATATATATATATAATATAATAAATTGCAATTGGGGAAATGACTATCAGTAAAAGCTATCCAGTGCGAATCATTTCCACTCTTGTTTAGTTATATACATAATGGTGGTTTCATTTCAAAGATTAAAGTATAAAGGTATATGAGAAATTTTAGCTAGAGAATGAGTTAACTAGAGAAATTCAATAGAATAATCACAACTTGAATTTGACAGAATACTCATTTTATCCAGTATCTTTTTTATTTGATACAAGTTCTAATATTACAAGTATATATTTCCATGGCATGGACAGCGGTTAGATACCGCCATTCTGACTAATGGTAAAATTATTAAAATAAAACTATGATTGTTCAGATTAAAATTATGTTTGGATATTCGTTCAATATTTCAACCCTAAAATGTCTACTTAAGACATAAAATTGGTTTAGCTTAATTGGCTTAAGTTAGTTCAGGTTTACAGTAGCATGTATTTTATTTTTAAATTTGTTTCATAAAAAGTATCATCGGAATTGAATATAATATACAATTGATTATAATAACATTTGATTATAATATATAGTTGATTATAATAACAATTGATTATAATATACAGTTGATTATAATATACAGTTCATTATAATAACATTTGATTATAATATACAGTTGATTATAATAACATTTGATTATTATATACAGTTTCATTCTCAGAAAGCTAAATTGACCTGGGTATATTTTACAATTTATAAAATTTTAGAATAAACTATATTGGCAAGTAATTTATATTTTTCTTTTAGTTTTTGGCCCACCCCGAAAAACGTTTGCCTATCCCTGTCTTGAGCAGTTCGTTCCGATTAAAATTAACCCTCGTGAAATAAAATAATCACAACACTCTAACTATAACCAAAACCGTTTATAATAAAAAATGCTAAAATTTGAGGTATTCGATAAATAAAAGGCTATTATCATGAGAACATTACAGCATAAAAATAAATCATTTTTACATATATATTTTTAAATAGTTTTATAAAAGGAAAAATCTATATAGTTAATTCACAAAACGTTTTATTCTAGTATCAGTTTGGTTTTCTTCAGAAAAGATTTTAAAGATTCCAATTTTGGTTGATTTAGTCTTTTTAGGTTAACTTCTAAAATACATTTCTATTAAAGTTTGAATGAAATAAATAAATTTGGATAAAACAAGTTAAAAACTATTACTTTCAAATCCACTTTACCATTGAACAAGACCTTTTTATCTGATCGCTATGCATTTTTCGACACCAGTGTTCTCCAAGTGAGATGAGACAGTTCCTTCACTTAAAAGCGTTTTTCTGTGACGTGCAGAACATTACAAAAGACTCCTCAAAGAGGAAAGAAACAGCTGAGTCAACGAATACATCGGAGAAAGGAAAAGATAACTCTCTCCTACGTTGATGAAACTTTGATGAAAATGGACCATGGTAAAAAAGATTGAATAAAATGTCAATTAAACGTTGACATTTCTTATGGAGAATATTGAGTCTTCTACAATTAGTTTCTTACTGCAAATCTATCCTTCCTATAAAAAGTGGACTTGGGATATTTTTCCAAAACTTTCTTGTATTGCATATTTTTGTTTAAAAAATTTAATTGAATACATCATGAATAGAGCTATATAAATTACATAAAAATGTAAAGAATGTTGAATTCAGCATAATCTTGTTATTTCTGTCGTAATCTCTAATAAGTAAACTTCTTAATCTCCTATGATCCTTAAAAGAACGGACCAAGAAGTGTTTCACAAAACGATACCGAATCAAACGTTTATCGTTGTTCTGAACGGCATGAGTCCAAAAAGAGAGGAAATACATTTTGTTACCCTGGTTTGTAATGAGGAATTTTCACGTTTTCTAATTTTATGTTTAAATAATAAAAGACAACAAAGTAAGCAGGACAGTACCTTTTTTCATTTCATTTCGGGCCTTAATTAGGGATTTCTAATGGGTTTTATATCGGACTATTAAACGTCCCTCGAAAACGGCACTTTTCTTCCACCTAGTTTGTGACGCCACAGTTCATGAAAACACCGACAGCCTATGTTGTTTATATGGGAGAAGGCGTCTTTTCAATTTATTTCTGTTTAAAGAATAGCATAAATAGGATTTTTTTTTACTATGTTTGATAATAAAAAGTCATATTTTAAGTACTGTATTGTGCTACTCTGTACGAATACAACAAATAATTATAATGAAAAGGTATTTTTCAGAGCTCCAAAGATACCAGTATACGTAAAACTTGGATTGATTCTATGAAAACAGATGAGAAAATAAACCCCAAATTATCATAAAAATCATCTCTTTGGATTTGTGAAGACCATTTTACTATAATTAAACCTTTGCTTTTTTTTAATATTACGTTTAAAAGTGCTGTTGATTAACCAGTACTGTTTTTACTTTAAAAAATCCCCCATTTTGGAGTATTTTCACAAAGCTTAGTTACTTTATAATGAGTTTATGAAGAAGGATATAAATTTCAATAATTATTTAATACATAACTTTAAAAAATTATGAATTCTCAAGATATTTAAATATTTTGTCCAGCAATATCTTTCTTGAATATAAAGGTTCACACTGTGACATCTTTCAATTAAATTGGAGGCTAATTTGAAAAAATGTATAATTTTTTTAAATACTGTACTGATATTACTTAAAAAATGTAAATTTATTGCCAGAAACTATATACATTTTTTATTTAATATTTATATTTAGCAATAAAAATGTATTAATATCTAATATATAAATCAAATGTAGTACAATATTTAAGTATTAAAAAGTACTATGAAGAATCTGAACAATGCATACATTTCAAAAAGTCATTTGTGACTTTTTTAATAAATAGTAGAGGGAATATATATTTATAATTAAAGTATAAACACACAATATCGATTTCATATTTCAACACAAACAAATAAAATCTGAGTATTAATTTTTCTGAAATTTATACATCAATATTTCCATCGGCCACCAAAAACAGATTCTATTTATATAACATATCCCAATGTATATTTACTCTTTTCTTCTTACGTTTCTTGTTTGTTTAAATATATAGGCCCAAGTTATTCGTGAAGCCTATGCAACTCTTAAAATTAATATTAAATGAAAAGTGCACAGGCCATACTGTTATATGTGCATGCCAACTTATGCTAATATAATTTTATAAAATTTCTTTACTCATTTCTATAAATTATTTAATAAAGAAACTTTAATGCAAGATAGCCATTATTGTTTTAATTAAAAAATAATTCAAGGGATGAATATAATTTGATTGTAAATATGAAATATTTGATATTTTGTATACAAAAGAAAGCAAACCTTTAGGAAAAATAATAAATGAGAATTTTTACAATGGTGATCTTTATAATCATACATGATGGAAGTTTTAATACATAATTTAAGTGTTTTAATTCAAGAATGCTTTTTAATATAATCTGTCCAACAACATTATTAAAATACTTTTTAGATATTTTTATTTTACCAGATCAAAATAACATTCATGACTTTCCACTTAAAATAAATATGAATACCTTTTCTAATTTTTTATTTAAGCATTACTTCAATCTCTATTGTAGCGTTCTGGGGCTCTAATTGAGCCCGAAAAGGATAGCGAAGGCCTACGTACAGACTAAAGATCTTTATTTAGAAACACAATGTTGAAGTTATGATAAATACAGATGAAACGATGAATATCTACAAATGAAAATGATGATCGTTACAGGAATCAGCTTCCTAATCGTTTGGAGAGAAAAAAAAGAGGGGGAGGACACTTTCAGTCGCTCGCCTCGACGTTCTCGGCCGATGAGTTAGTTCACAGGAGACTCGATCGGTCAAAAATTCTCCCTGGGTCTCGAATTCTGGTCTTTTTATATCATCCTGGCCGCAAATTTTCCTCTCAGTTGATCGGACAGCTGGTTGATAACGTGGTGAGGAAACCGCTTGTAGAACTCTAGCTTGACAGGTGTAAGCCCTGTTCCAAGGGAAGTTTGCAGTAATCGGGAGCAATCTCGCAGATCCTTAATCAATGTCTCTGGACAAACCTTTGGAGAACAAGGTAGGAAAGTATTGCTGCTTCCCTTACAATGTAGAAGATTTCTGTCGTGAGAGACTCTTTCTTCGGGATGCCATTGAAACTAACACTGGAAACACTTTGCTAGCATCCTAATGAATTTCTCAGACAGAATGATTGAGATGATGTTCGGTGTTAACAATCCTCTATTCGTCATCCTATTCTGCTCCAAACAACGTCCTTTCACTAGGTAAAGAAGAGCTCAGTTCAAGTGATCACAAAAGACGCGTTTACCATTTCTACGTTATGCCGATTTTTCTCACGGTGGTAGATAAGTCTGTATCTGGAAATTTAATGTAACGAGAATTCGTTACACTATATATAAAACATGATACTGCAACAAAAAATGTGCATGTGTGCATAAATATAAATATGTTTGACGGGTTGTCAGTATCTACATAATAGCTGTGGTTAGTATTAATAGAGAACTTATATATTTGAAGTAAATTAAGATAAATTAAAAAATATAAAAATTATTTTACATATCTTTAGATATTCATTCCTCAAATTTCCGTTCCCATTAAATCCGAATTATTTCCAAAAACGGAAACATTGATATGCTATTTATTTTCGTGAAATTGTCGGACTGTTCTTTTGTAAGAGATACATTTTAAACAAATGTAGCAACATTATCGAGATTGATAAAATTATCATAAATGTCGTAGTAGAAATAATTATTGAAAACTAGAAAATTTTAAAATACCAGCAAAGCACAATCCTGAAATAGTAAGCACTTGCTAACAAAAATGTCAGCATTGAATATCATGAAGTGTGACGTCACAACCAATCACGGAGCGTTTTCAAGTCAAATGGTTTTCTCTTAACTTCAAAATTAATTTTTAAAATGATGGATCCCGTTTTTACAATTTTGAGAACATTTTTTGGAATTAACGAGTCTGGAATTACCAGAAAAATACAAAGTTGTTCCATTCCCTCACATGTGCAAATT
The DNA here is from genome assembly GCA_032207245.1 of Pardosa pseudoannulata. Classification (NCBI taxonomy): domain Eukaryota; kingdom Metazoa; phylum Arthropoda; class Arachnida; order Araneae; family Lycosidae; genus Pardosa; species Pardosa pseudoannulata. The sequence continues at coordinate 21,967,265 of CM063503.1, read as the reverse complement.
CCTCATTCATAAAGGTAGTTAGAGTGTTTGACACAGATAAAGTGACCAACCTGAATCTTGATAACTTCGTAGTGATAAAAAGTGTTGAAGGAATTGATGATCCTTGAATACCGCGTGAGTATATGTTATAAAATTATTAAAATAATGTTGTTGTTCTGATGCAGTTAAATCCTAAAATTCAGAGGCCACTTCAAGAGGTTTACACGACTGACAAGAAAAGCGAAGAAAGTACTCTGTGCTTTACCTAATTTTGTTAACTTCGAAAGGTCATTGCCATGTTTCTGTCAAACATTTATAAAATAAAATAAATAAAATAATATATAAAATATAATTTTCGGCTTATTAACTAACATTGGTTCACTTTAATAAACTGTGCTGTAATAATCGCTGTAGAATAATGATTATTAAGACATTTTATTACTAAAATATCTTTTTCGTAATAAATGCTTGTAATCATAACAACAAATAGCAATAAAGTTTCTTCAATACTTATTCCTAATCATAGGTATATAGTTTCAAAAGTAAATTTTAGGGAAATGTAACGTAAAAAGGTAGTAAGTGACGTAATTACTAAACTAATACTAGTTGTTTAAAATTCCAATTTCAAACTAAATACGAAACTGGTAGAATAACTTAAAGAAATTATCGACTTGGGATTCTTAAAGACACTAACGAATACAAAGATTGTACTTCTAATTTATTTAACGAGGCCTGTGTGAGCACAAGAAAGTTAAAAATCATTTACTGTTTCGAAAAGAACTGAAACCATTGTCTGCTAAAAGAGTCTAAATGGAATTCCAATATTCAGCATTAACTGCTAGATAAAGCGTGGCTTATTCTGAAGTAAATATCTAAGTTTGGCAATGTCAAACCATGCTAAGATTATTTGAAATAAATATATATATATTTAACTAAATAAATACGAAATATTTTTGGACATATTTTTGGCTAAATATTTTTAGTTTCATTTTCAATCGTTTGAAATGCTTCCATAATATAAATATCTTACTTTTTAGGGAATTTTGGGAAATATGCAGAAAATTAAAAAAAAAAAAAACTTTCAGAACTGCAGATTCCTGTAAACAGATTGGAACTTTAGACAAATTTATAGTGTCATTTTTATTCGCTTTTTTAGTGAATGATAAATCAAAATCATTTTTTAAATAAAAAATTGCAGATTAATAAGCTATTTAAAATACGTGTTTGTCTGCCACAAGTAAATTGGTAATTATTTAGTCTTAAGCATTTTTTTCTAAATCATTGAAGCTGTTTAATTTTAATTAAAAGAGTGCTAAAAATATACTTCTATTGACAGTTTATATGGTGATCATCGCTTTCTCTGCTTTTTGGCTATTTTTTCTCAATTTATATTTTATCCAATATTTTGGGTTTCGCATCATTCCGCTACTTTGCTCTCTCTTATTTTGTACTTTGCCTAATGGTCTGTCTTGTTTGATGTTATAAAAAATTGAAAAATGCTAAATAAAATTTTGTAAAATACAAAAATATATCTTTTTCTTAGTGTCGTCATGTTTGGTTTATTTTTAATATTATTTGCATCCAATTTGCATTTGTTATAGTCCCTTTGACTTTTTTGTGTCAATATGTATTTTCTGAGCTTCAAGTTGTATTGAATACTATGTACTGCTGTTAACCGTACCTTCTGGTCATAGTCAAGGTTCCAGTCTAATTATCCCCTAATTAGACAACGCGTTCAGGACCCGCTTATCAAGATTTTGGGCCCAGAGCAGAGAATATGTTTTGGACCATTGTAGATCATTATTACATTTTATTAATGAATAGCTGAAAGATTTGCATCGATCACTGTGTACGTAATATTTACTAACATTACTAGGGTATAAACTATGATTCACCCGAAGCAAGTATATGTTTTTCTACACCCCCATATCTATTCCATAC
>CM063503.1:21944245-21965245 GCA_032207245.1 Pardosa pseudoannulata | reverse complement strand
ACAAAGTTACATAATGATAAATAATGAAAATTCTGACATTTCTATGTTTTTTTCCACAATTTTAAAATGTATTTGATATTAAGATTCAATTGATTAAAATATATCGTCTCTATTAACACTATTTTGAACTAATTACAAAAATGTACGATAATTTATAAGCCAATGCCATAATTTTAGGACCTAGAATCCATAATTTTGCCTGTAAAGGTTGACAATACTGGGTGCATCAGTCTCTCACCTCGCTAATGTCCTGCTAGCTGCTTTACTTTTTCCCTCGTGGAAATATTTGGATGATGTTCAAATAAAGGTTAAGTTTTGGTTAACGGCCCAATCTCTTTCCTTTTGTTTAACATTCATTTGCGATACGAGTTGGAATGCAACTTTGGATTCGCTCGTATCTGCAACATTCTTTTAATTGGTTTCAAAGAGAGAAATTTTCTCTCCAAACTATTTTTTATTTTACTTCTCAAAGAAAAAAATTAATGGTAAATAATAAAACTAATACCTGAAAAAAAGACGTGTCTATTTATTTATTCGTTTATTACTTTAATAATTTCCATTAACAGAAGTATATCAGAAAATAATCACTGTAACTTATCGTGGTCGATTATCGTGATTTGATCAGGTGTCTCCATCTACTATCCTTTTCTGTAACAAAATTCTAAGAAACTTGAAGGATTTTAAAAATAATACACCCATGGATAGTCGAGAATATGAAATACCTTTATAAATGTAGATTAAATGAATGTTAAATACATCTGAATATATATTTATATAATTATAGGGTATGATTTGATGAGAATGTAATATTCATTAAATATATTTTATAAAAATACGAAGTATAGTTTAAAAAGTTTAATGTCAAATGACAGGAATTTGACAAATATATAAAATTGTTCTTATACATACACACACGTGTATACCAATACACACACACACACACACACACACATATATATATATATATATATATATATATATATATATATATATATATATATATATATATACACGTGCACACACACATATTTTTATATACACGCACACACGCACATAATAATATATACGTGTGTGTATGTGACAGTATGTATTATACAAAGACTTAAATTACTAAATGTTAATTTATTTATTTTCCATTTGTATCCTTGTGAATATAGAAATGAGAATTAATAAAGTATTTTAATTTTTTTAACAATAAAGTGAAGTGAAGTGAAGTTTCATAGCTTTTTGAATTATTACGATATGTAAGGTAGAATATTTCTAAAAATATTTAGAGCTATTTATTCTTAAAAATCTCTAAAAATTTAGGAATAAGTTTTTATAAATAAGAAGATTTTATATCAAAATCTAATATATTGCAAACTTGGCTTAATTTCTATGTTCGTAATAAATCAAGCATTTTATGAAATACTTTTTTTCTATAATAATTGCATGATATAAAGACTGCGATAAAGAAAGAAATGTGTTAATAAACTCACTTACAGTTTTTTTCTGATTTTTATAGTGAATTTATAGGTTATTTTTATTTAATTCAAAATTCGTTTGTTTCAAATAGGTAACAAGAGTAATGCTTTAATTGAAAAATAAATAAGAGAAATGGCTCTAAATCTAACTACAATATTACTTAAAATATCACTATGCAATGTATTTCAAAAAACTTCATTGAAATATTTTTTTTTAATTATTTCAAAATTTTTATGTACACACGTACAGAGACACACACACACACACATAGAGAGACAGAAAGAGATATGACTAGAATTCATTATAAATTATGTACATGAAATTATTCTTTAAAAAACTGACTTTTTATATCATGGGTATGGTTTTTTTAGAATAAGCCCATGTAACAATTTATCGCGAATTTGGCAGATAATAAATGATGTATTTTATGAAGGACTTACTCTTTGTAACAATTATATGTTTCTAAATTGAAAGATTATGATAAAGAAATAATTACATGAAAGAGTTCACTTATGTTTCAATATTTCTTTTATTATAGTGGATATAAACAGGTTTTGCTTTAACCCATTAACAATTAGCTTATATAAACTTATTAAAAATTGTAGAATCTTCATGTTTTCTTAGAGATTTTTTCCTTTAAGTGAAGATAGATGGCAACACTATCACTATAGTCAATCCCGTTTATTTAAGTAGTTTAAAAAACTTATAATTTTCTCGTTTCAATAAACATTTTGTAACTTTTCGAGACTCGCAAAAAAAATTTCAAATGCTTAGCAATATATATTCAGTATAAATGATTCAGGTGTTAATGGGTTAATCTAAATGACAACAGGTTAATCGAAATAAGTCAAAATAATAATTAAAAATGAATAAAAGAAATCTTAAGAAATTTAACTCGAATGTTAAAGTGTTATCAGATAATATATATATATATATATATATATATATATATATATATATATATATATATATATATATATATATATATATATATAATTATTATAAATATGCATTAATTGTTCTTTATATGTTTAAATTATGTCTGAATAATTTACTTTTTTCTATTTAGAAAACGAATAGGCAAGTAGGATTTAAAAATTGTAAAAAATGTATAAACTGAAAGTGGGAAAAACTTTCTTTTTTCGGGGTATATTATATGTAGTTGACACTCGATATTTGCAAGTCTAAGGGATGATGGAAAATATTCAAGAAAACTTAAATTCAAAATATTGAGAAAAATATATTTTTTGAATAATCAAATAATTTATAAAGTAAAATGACTTAATCTACTGTAAATCGATCTAATTTTAAATAGCAATATATATGAAGAAATATTCATTGGCAGATAGAAAAAGTATAGTTTATACAGTTATTATTTTCTCTCAGTTTTCTAAAAAAAAATCAGTTAGCATATTTTAATGTTATTATCGCATCGGGTGCCCTAAAAATATGCAAAACTTCTCTTAAACTGTTTTAAAAATATGGTCAAGAAAGTTAATTTCTGTTCATTTTTTAAAATACCAAAGATACCCTTTGATGTATACTTTTAAGCGTACACGATTAATACCATTACATGCAATTATTGATTGATTGTTTGGAACCGATACGGTAACTTTTTACAACAGAGCTGATTAGGATATGAGCCCCTGTGTAAGAGATTATTCCGAAGGGCAACACCTTAGTGATTCCTGTTTTGTGCTATATTGGGGTTGAAAATAAGCACATTTTTATAGAAACCATGTTTCAGCTTGTATGGAACATACACATTTAAATTTGTAGTCAAAACTGATTTAAGTACTGAGCTAACTGCTAATTTTTCTAATTTTCCTTATGCTAATTTTTATTTACTACATAAAAAGGATCGAATTTATAAAAGTTAGGTTGTTTTACTGAAAAGATCACTTAACTAAAGAAGACATTACAATTTTTAAATAGAACAAAGGACCCTGTGGTGGATTGAATTTATAAGAAGCAACGCTAGCGGAAAAGAATGAAAGAGACAGAATAAAAAAGTGTACTGATCGCTACGATGGTGCTGAATTTTGCTAAGAACAAGAGATAATTAACTTAATTTTTAAGAATATAAATATTGTGTGGTATTTAAATGTTATAAATAATTTAATTTATAATGTAAATATTAAAGGTTTTTCAGAAAATTATAGTGGCTTTCAGTACAATGCTTTTTGATGTCTGTGCTTCCCCCCCCCCCTACGATTTAAGTTGCCAAATGTAGTTTTTCTTAACTCACCTTGTTTTTAAAGAACAAAAAAGTGAAACCACTTCCTCAGTATAGTATGAAGAGTGGTAGATTGACCCAATAAGGAAATAAAAATGATATGGATATTTTTATTATGAAAGTTTTTTTAATGCAGTTGGCAGTACCGTCAGATATCTTTATAGCAGACACAGGTTCGAAGCTGTTACTCTTTTGGAACGCTAGCAAATTCGTTTCTTGATCGATATAGGGAGTTAAAATCATTCATAAAGCGAAGTTTATCTAAGCATTTCGAGCTGCCGGCAATCTGTAAAGAAGAGATAACAATCTATATTCAGGCAAGAGAAACCCCAGAAGAAAAAAAAAAGAAATACAGTAAGTGTTGTTTTAAAAGCTATCTTGATAAAAACGAAAAAGTGAATATTGATGCAGTTGAAATTGAAATTAGTGAAAAAACTGTAGTTATGAAATAAATTTATGTAGAAATTAAGAAATAAGGGTATCAGATGTGCCATATTGCAAAAACATAAGAATAGAAATTTGTGTGTTTGTGGGTTACTTATTGGACAATAGTTATGCTAACAGTATGCAGAATTTCAAATGAACTGTTAATGGAAAATAATTTGAAGTAATTCCTTCTACAGCGCTTAAAATTTCCCATGTACGGGTTTTTAAAAAATGAAGACGGAGTAATGTCTAAGAATACAACAAATTTGCGGCAATTAGATGACTTGGAAATAGATAATAAATCAGATGAATGTCACTGAACAAATTAGAAGATTGTTTTTAGAAAGTTCAGTCATAGTCTAAAATTTGGGAATAACCGTTATAGATTATGATTGCCTTGACTAAGGATGCTAAAGAATTGAAAAAAAAAAAAAGAATTCTGTAATTGCAAAAAAGCAGTTTCAAAACCTCACACGTAGATTTGACAGATATACCCAGTTTTTTAAAAGATGTGGATGCGAGATAAGGGATTGCATAGCAGAAGGAAATGCCAAAGGTTCTTAATATAAGCATGAAAGAAAAGAATATTTTTTGTTCCATAAAGCAGTAAGTAGAGAAGAAGAAGACACTACAAAATTGCTTGTAGTGTGCGACATGTAATCCCATTCTCAGAACTGCTTGTTACCGAACGACTGTTTAGAAACTGTACCGAATATCTAATTCGACATTATTCAATTTGTAATAAAATTCCGACAAAATAAAAGCATATGTAGAAAAGACATTGCTTCATATTAAACTTGATCGAAGGAATCGAAAGGCTGTAAAGTTTGTATGGATGTCTCCTAAAACTAATGCTGAAAAAAAATGTTAAATTTCTCTCCATTGACCCACTCTTGGCTCCCAGAAATTGCTGAACCATTTTAAGTCTCATGGGAACAAAATCAGATGATTTGCTTAATATGGGTCTAACCAGGGCTTCGAACCGTAATTTTTTTTGTTCCGGTTTACGTTCCGGTTCAACTAAAAAATTAATATCGGTTCAGTTCCGGTTTTCGCTCCGCCAAAAATAACGGTTTTCGGTTCAGTTCCGGTTTTCGCTCCGCCAAAAATAACTGTTTTCGTTTCAGTTCCAAATGAATAATTTCATTTTATGTATATTCTTATTTGTACTAAAAATATAATTCTACCGTACACAAAAAAATGGAATTCTATGAAAAATTTAGAAGATTTTATTCTTTTTTTTTAATTGGTACATTATATGAATTGATACAAACAGCAGGTACGATAAGAGCGGCGAGCATTGGCATTGTTATCCATTAAATCCTAAATACTCTTTCAAGATGGCACAATGTGAATTAACTTTCAAAGAAAAGGTAAGTTTGTTTCATTAAAAGAATATATAATGTAAGGTATCCCTTGCTTTAAAACTTAAAAATTACTTTGTTACCAGTTAGGTGATTTTTCGTTATTTCAAAAATATCAAAATAAAAAATAAAATCAAAGCAAAAATACAGATTCGCTTTAGATAGAATAATCACTCGATTGCAAATGTTTAAATTAATTCCCAAAGTGAACTTCCAGTTTACTGCTTGGGGAACAAAAGAAAAATTATATTTCATCTCAAACTCATCAATTTTGGAGGTCAATTGACCTGTTAAACCAGATGAAATTGACGGAAGAAGTAAAAAGGACTAGTTATAGCATTGTGGATGACTCCATGTATGTTTTCGATTGCAAATGAAAAGTTGTCGCTGAAAGTTGCTGTATTTATAAAAATATTTTTCAAGCCAATCTCTTTTTCTGTTACATCAGTAGATGACCTGAATATGAGAGTATTTTAAACTTGTTTTAAATAAAGTTTCATTCCATTTCTTAAAAGGCAAATTCAGGAACGTAAATTTCTAATCAATACGGTGTCAGTATATTTGGGAATTAATTAAATGAAGTATTCATATCTAATTCTGTATACATAAAAGAGATGTTTTTACTTTTTTAAGAATAACGTTTCCCCTGCCCCGCACATCACAAACAAGTAAAATCTCAGATGTCGTTCATTAGTACTTTGTGAGTACCAAAATTAAAATAAAAGTATTGCTTTTTTTATTGCGGAACTGGAGAAATGTTAGCCCCGCAATAAAAAATGCAATATTTTTACTCTAAATTCGGTAATAACGAAACTTTTGGCGAAACTAACCGGTACTAACGAAAGATTAACGAATGACACCTTTGAATTGGGGAATTTAGCAGATTGACGCTGTTGCGGGGCTTGCCTTCCTCGCCTTTTAGCATTTATCCATTCTTGAGAAGATACATATATACATTACATATTTGTAATCAGGTTTTAACCGGATAGTAACTGGAAATAGCCATGTAGTAACAACCGTAAATAGGAGGTTAACTGCTGCATCTGCTTGATTGAAGTAACCCAAAAGCTGTTAGAAAATTAAATTTTACTAAAATGTATGTATTCAAAATATAGTTTTTTAAGTCAAAACTTACTCGAGTAAACACACACACATATAATCACTCACTCACACTTACAGAATTCCAAAAACAGTTTGTTTTCAGACTCAAAAAGGGCAAATCATATATCGAAGTTGAATTAATAAGGATTACAATATTTTGCCTGTACTACGTATACGAGAATGTATTAATTCGATCTTTTGTTATATAATTACAAATTAAGAATAAATATCTTATACAATTAGAGAGAAACTGTTGTCAATGGCTTGAAAGAATTTGATGCTTTTGTAACGCTATAAAATCATTCAATCATCCAAACGCATTCACCATTTGTTGATACACATGGAATTAAATATCCCACATTATTTACTTTATTAACAAAAGAATATATTCTGAAATAAATTTTCTGATAGCACAGTTATAAAGGAAAAAGGTAAATGTATGATTCTAGTTTTAAAAAAATAACGATATTATTTAGGAAAAATACTTAAACGTACAGCACCAAGGGCGGATGGCATATAGATCATTATCTGGTTTAAATATTAACAAATCTTTTCTAGGTAATAGGCTGATTTTACCAAATTGTTGAAAAATAATTTCAGTGTGGTTGTATAGTATAGCGCTAAAGAAAACCGCAACCAACTAGACTAGAAAAACTATTTTGGTAAAAAATATCCGCTTTGGATGGCCATTTTTATTCCAACCGAATTTTATACATTTTTATTCAACATTGCATGTAAAAATGTGAAAATGGAACAACTTCTTTGAATATGTTTATTTTAATTGCTAATAGATGGCGCTAAAGCAATAATAGAAAGAATGGCCGATACACATTCAGCAATAAGAGGATTTAAACTAGTTCGTTAACCTCTTTCTCCTCGCTGCCGTTAAAATGACGGGGAGAAGTTTCGCGCCAAAAGTAACGCACATAAAAGTATTAAAACAATTTAATTGTGATACTCGGAACCATGGTTATTTCTCAATATATACACTCAATGGTAGTACCAGACTATTTGTTATATGTTAGATCAGGGGTCGGCAACCTGTTTTTCCTTAAGGGCGCAATACTAAATTTGAAAATCACAGAGGGCTCATATTTTACAGATAATCAACAGGGATAAATAGGAATTAAAAAACAGATTTTTTATAACTTTATTTCGTTGGTGTCATACATAATGATATATATAATTCAGTGTGAAACTTGGGTGTCCATATTTTCAGCTAATTTCTTATAATTGGGGATATATTTAGAGTTCCCGGTCCTTAAACAATTATCTAAATGTGAGTCATTAAGCTTTGTTCGGTATTTTGATTTCAAATATTTCATATTTGAGAACAAAGACTCGCAATTGTATGTTGTTGCACAATATGAATAAATTTTTAGCGCACATTTCCTTAAAATAGGATACTTATTTTCATCGACTAAGTTCCAAAACATTTTATCATTACTATGCGCTTTTAAAATAATATCACTTTGCAAGTTTATTATTTCTAATTCTAGGTCTTCGATATTATGAAGCTCGAAATACACTGAAACTATTTCAAGGACATCATCTTCAGTAACATTGAATGGATTTATGAAAAATCTTAGAACGGGTTCTAATGCTGCAAAATCTTCAAATCTAGAAGAAAACTCTTCTATTAGCTTATCTATAATTTCTAAATATGATGTAGCAGTAAAATTTTCATTATTCAAATTTAAACTCTCAACAGTATATTTTATATTTGGGAAATGTGATAATGATTTTTTCAATAGATGGGATTTCAACAACACTAACTTGCATTTGAATGCATTTACTGCACTAATCATGTCAGCGATATGCTGAAATTTTCCTTGTATTTTTAAATTTAATTCATTCAACTTTGCCGTTATATCTGTCAGAAATCCGAGGTCGATTAGCCAATCCTTATTTTCTAATTGCTCGTAAAATTCGCCTCTTGATGCAATAAATTCCTTTATTTGTGGGAAAAGCATGATAAACCGCTCAAGTATTTTACCTCTGCTCAGCCACCTCACTTCAGTATCTAAAAGATCTGTGAACTGAACGTCCTCATCTTCTAAAAGTAATTTAAACAATCTATGTTGCATAGCTCCCGATCTTATGGAATTAATAATTTTTGTTACTATCGTAAATATGTGTTGAAAATAGATTGTTTTTGCTCATAACATTTCCTGGTGTATGAGGCGATGATAAGAAATAAATTTAGGGAATAAGGAATCCTGCCTACATAAGGCAATAAATCCTTTTTTCTTACCAGTCATCGCTGGTGCTTCGTCTGTTGTAATTGATGATAACTTTTGTACAGGTAATTTTACAAATGTTATATACTTTTTAAAAGTATAAAAGATATCTTCTCCTCTGCTGCTTCCCTTTAATGGCAGAACTTTAAGGAATTCTTCTTTTGTTGTAAAATCAGAAAATACCATCTTCACGCAAATTGCTAATTGTGATATATTTGTCACGTCTGTCGATTCATCCATCTGTAGCGAAAAGAAAATACAATTTTCCATATCATTTGCTAATTCTGCCTCCAAATTCTCCGCAATTACTTCAATTCTTCTAGTAACAGTTCGTGCTGATAATTGCAACGTGTTTATAGCTGAAACTATTTCTTTTTTATTTTTAAATTCTTCAAAAAGTGAATCAGCAGCTTCTAACATGGCTTCTTTCACTAATTCTCCATCTGTAAATGGTTTTTTATTCTTAGCTAGCAAATGCGATATTTTATATGACGCGATCGTTGCTGCTTTATGTTGTTGCAGTGGTTTAGTAAAAAAAACTTTGCTGGTTAGTTATTGAAGATTTTAAAGAAATAATTTTTTTTCTTCTAATTTCAGAGTTCATTGGATAGTCACTATCAAAATTGGTATGAACGGTCTTAAAATGTCGTTCAATATTACTTTTCTTGGGAATCGCAACACAACATTAATTATTACACAACAAACAAATACTTTCCTTTGTAATCAACGAAACAATATAGATGTTCCCATTCATCGTTAAAATAATGTTCTTTTTCTTTTACATTTATCCATGAAGAGTTTTGAAAGAAAAGAATTATTTCGGATTAATTGGTAGTTTTAAATGCACGGTTTACGAGTGATCTATTCGAAATACGATCACACACTAACAAAAACTACGTGCGTGTTCTTAGATACGTTCAAGGTTAGCAAACTGCTAATCTATGCACAATCCTAAACTCAACTGACTACTTGCTGTATATCACCGTTTGACTAGAGTAAGTAAATCGCTCTGGCTATCATACATTTACATTAGTCCAGCGAGGGCGCATTAAAAATCGATCGGGGGCGTCATGGCGCCCGCGGGCGCCGCGTTGCCTACCCCTGTGTTAGATCAAACTATTTTGAATTCTTACCTCTATTTACAAAAAACATTATATCAAATAGCATTGCAAAAAGAAAATGTCCAAGCTTAGATAATAACACTAACTGTTTGATTAAAAGGCATTTTATTATACAGATACCTCCTACTGATACGAAACAGAAACTGTCAAGAGAATGCAAAGTTTGCAGTACCAGAAAAGATGAAAACAATAAGAGATGTAGGAAGAAAACTCGGCACTACTCTCCAAATTGTGATGTTGGATTTTACATACCATGCTGTGAAATTTATCACACAAGAAGAAATTACTAATATTTATTTACATCATACGTAAGTTTAATAAAATTATCTTTTAATATTTAAAACATTCATATTTGAATTTTTTCCATTTGCTGCAAAACCAACATTCAGTCATAACCTTGAATGTTGGTTTTTCCTTAATGATAAATTTTATTTATTTTAACCCTCTAAGAGGTTCGCGCGTACAATTCCGATAAACCGATGATGACTTCAAAGCGGTTGTCACGTACAATTTTCGACCTCGAAAAAAGTTCTGAAAATGGATGTAATGTACATTTCTGCCAGTGTTTTCCCCTATGGAGTCAGGTTGATTGTTTAGGAACTGCACACCTACTCTCTGAGGCACAACGACGCCGATAGCTTTTTATGGCTTTGTAAATCTCTATTTCGAAGTTTTTTTTTGTGGTAACAGATGTATCTCTAATTGCACCACTTAAATAGCTTGGATGACTTTCGTAAAAAAGATATAAATCATTCTCTTAAAGAATATTTTTATTTTTACTTTTAGAACCCATTATTTCTTCTGGGATGATCTTCGAGACTTGACGAGCTTTATGTGTATTAAAAATTAACAATCTATAATGTCTATTTACATATCTATTTATAACCGGAAATAAAGGGACAGTAAAGAGGGTGGGTTTCCCGTATTCCAATCTAGTCGACAAAGGGTGAAGTAAAAAATCATAGAACACTTTGGTCGCTGACACAATGAAACTTTAGCGTATTTTTGGAGACCTTTTTTTCCTCGGTGTGTTCCACTCGGAGGGTTAAGCTCAAATTGAACTAAAAAATGAATACATATATTATACATATACATAGTTTTATAGATTTTAACTTGAAAAAAAAAGTGTACCGTTATGAACTTTTACCTCAAAATTATGCGATCGTTAAGGGGTTGAAAAAGAATTTTTACCGTAGCCCAGTTCTATGGTGAAAGAAGAAATTCCAATTATGTGAGAGAGATACTAGAGGAATAATTTTTTACCTCCTTACTTCCATTCTTTCCATTTTGAGCCAAAATTGAACGATCGTGAAATATAAATAAGAAATTCCCTGAAAAGTTCCAGGTACTTTTCCTTCTCCTTTAACCCTCCGAGTGGAAACACACCGACTAAAAAAAGTCTCCAAAAATACGCTAAAGCTTTGTTGTGTCAATGGCCAAAGCGTTCTATGAATTTTTATTTCACCCTTTGTAGACTAAAATGGAATACGGGAAACCAACCCTCGTTATTGTCCCTTTACTTCCGGTTATAAATAGATATATAAATAGATATTATAGATTGTTAATTTTTAATACACATAAAGCTCGTCAAGTCTCTAAGATCATCCCATAAAAAATAATGGATTCTAAAAGTACAAATAAAAATATTCTTTAAGAGAATTATTTATATTTTTTACAGAAAGTTATCCAAGATATTTAAGTGGTGCAATTAGAGATACATCTGTTACCGCAAACGAAATACTTCGAAATAGAGATTTACAAAGCCATGAAAAGCTCTCAGCGTCTTTGTGCCTCAGGCAGTAGGGGTGCATCCCTCCATAAATGTCAGTCAAAGAGGAATGCAGTTTCTAAACAATCGACCTGATCCTCCTACCTCAAACACTGGCAGAAAAAACATTGGCAGAAATGTACATTATATCCATTTTCGGAACGTTTTTGGAGGTCAAAAATTGTACTAGAAAACCGCTTTGAAGACATTATCGATTTGGCGTAATTGTACGTGCGAACCGCTTAGAGGGTTAATTAGAATCAAACAGTCAGCTGGCTACATGGAGTAATGGGGGAGGGGGTTATTATTGGCTTGAGATATTGTGTGAGAATGTAACAACTCTTAGAATATAATTAAAAAGGGATTCAGAGAAAATGCGAAGTATTTGTGATTCAATATAGAGATATGGACATGTTTCAGCAGTTTAGAATTTTTTTTTTCAAATTTATGACAAGTCCATTGAAAATTCGATCAACTACTACGGGATTCTGGCCTTCGATAGCACATTAAATCTCTCTAGAATCAAAAGATCTGAAAATATTCGGAGTGCATTTATTTTGGGAAAATTATATCATACAAGTACTTCAGCATTTTATTAAAATTTTATTTCATTGCAGATTTATAAAAAAAATAGAAATTTTAAATATTAGTCTAAAATCACACAAAAATCTCAAATTTTTCGGTACTTTATGAAAAAATGCTCAAATTTCATATTAAATTGAGGAAAAACAATGAAATCAAATCAAATATAATAACTTCAATAATAATCTACTCGCAATTATCTAGAGTATTATCTTTTATTTTACCTATTTAACAATTAAAATTTAAAAAGTATAAGGGAATTGAAAAGTTGTTATAAAGAATCCAGCATTTTTACTAAAAAGGCTTATAGTAGAGAGAATATTACTGAAATTTCAATTCTTGTAATTCTTTCTCCAGATTAATGCTTATAAAACATTTAAACACAAAAATTAAATAATTCGTATTTAAACAACACATTATATATATATATATATATATATATATATATATATATATATAACACAAAATATTTTACTTTATATCGTTGGCAAGTAATATATGGTAATTTAATGTTGCCACCCAGGTTGTGCAACTCTTAAAACTTAAAATATTTTAGGTAAAGTCTACTTAGATTTTAATATTCAAATATTATGTTTTTACTATCTTTAATCGTACGGACAATATACACTTACAGTAAAAAAAAAAGATTTCTGTAAAGTCTGTAAGTGTGGAAACTAACCAGGTCATATATATTTCCACTACAAAATACACTGGTGTGCAAAACTTAAGCAACAGGTGGGTTTTTTCCTATAATTCCACTAGAAATCATCTGAGACATGAAATTCAGAAATGAGGGAGAGTATAATCTAAGAAAAGGATGAAGAAAGCATCGGCTCTGAAAAAGGAATACAATGCATACGGTATTTAATCAAACAAAAACAAGCTTTATTGGACGCATAGTATCATGACTCATGATTGTCTATCCAAGAGGAAGAACAACAAGTAGCATACTCAAGCCTTAATATGAGTTATGCCTCTCTTAACTGCAATGGTTGCTACGCACAGTCTCCACATACTCAGAACCAGCTGGTCCTTGAGGTAGGAGTGCCCATTCCGCAATCAGCATCTGTTTGAGTTGTTGGGTGTTCTCCGAAGGATGTAAGCGGGATGCAATGCGTCTCCCCAAAGTATCCCATACATGTTTGATGGGATTTAAATCAGGGGAGTACGCTGGCCAATCCATTCGAGTTATATCTTCACTTTCCAGTAGCTCCTCAACAGCAAGAGTCCGATGTGGTCCTAATTGTGAATCTGTGTGAATCCCAAAATTAAGTAAATAAATTCACGGTGGTTCATTTTAAAACCTAACAATAATATTTCACGGATTGTAATAAAAAGAAGAGAAACAAGGTACGTCTATCTCCTATTGCCTAGGCGGCAATTCTCCCAAACAATCGGGCAAAAACATAAAATGTCCTCTCCTCCCATTAGGTTTCAGGTGTGTCCTCTAGATATTCTCAAGGGAGATTAAACACACTCCAAACTTTTTAATAAAGCTGAAGCACATATCTGTTCAGCATTCGCCCTTAAAACTTCCGAATTTTGTTAGCTATTTTATAATGAGAACACCATACAGGCACCTAATATTACTCCCTTTGACTACACAAATAAGCAAAGTGGGTCCTCGTAATTTAGAATCAGGCATCAAGCAGAAGATCTCCAATTTTGGCTTGCGACTTCGAGAGGTGTGGTTTGGGAACTTAGAGGACATTGTGACCACGAACCATTTTTAAATGTCCAGTCGCCATTAACGTAGCTAACGGATCTTTGGCAGACTCGAACATCAATCCCATTGCCCTCCGATTTTGAAATCAACGCCTTTGCAGACTGTGCTACCGTGACTCCTACTCTCCAAATTAAACTTTATTGTATGTAAGTTATGTAAAAACATTTATTTTTCAGACTGCATAAATTAGTATTTTTAAGACTTATTGAAAGAAAGTATATAGCAATAACTGATATAACAAAACATTTGGTATAACTATTTTGGAGTTACTTAAGCTTGAATATTTTTTTCTAATGATAATATTTAAAATATCCATGATATATGTAGGCTTAATATTACTATACTCATAAGACTAATTCTTAACAATTTTAGTTAATTAATTTGCCTACAAATATAAAAGAAGATAAATAAATATACGTATGTATATTTACAATTCTCGAATTATATCTATTACCTTTTACTAAATAAAAATACTCAAAAATAATTATGTATTATATATAATTTGTATTCTATTTTAGTTTAATACGTGAAATAAAATCTTATTACTTCGTAAAAATGAATATTCAGTATTGGGTTATTATACCCTTTTACTCTATTTTCAGATATGATACATGACGACATAATATTATACTAATTTTTAACATAAATTTCAGAAATTTCGCTGTGCCGAATATTGCAAATATTTTTCTAGTTCTGGCAGAGTTGTAGGCTTTAAATTTTGATTTTTTAAAAATGAAACACATACTTTTTTATTTGATTAAGAGCTGTACTATTTCCAAGCTATGTTAATGAAGAAAATCTCAAGATATTCCTTATAATATTTAAGCTAAAAAGGAAATTAACGATTACTTACTGATTTATAGGCGGGTACATATTTTTAGCATTGAAAATCAAATTAAACTTACCACACGCATCGTATGACAATGTGTATTATGATCTTGAAATATTGGTTGAGGAAAAGTTTGAGAATTTCCAAAATAGTGGGATGAGCAATCTTTATTAAAATTCCCGTGTACTTTTTCAAATTAACCGATTCCTTAAGAATTAAAAAATATCGAACTCCTTGAAAAGTTATGCACTCCTATACAATTATGTCAGGAAAGATTTTAATATTTAAACAGTTCAATTTTCGTTAAGTTTCTTACCATTTCGTAGTCAAATAAGATTACCTTTCAGACCCAAATAAATTGAAGTACAACTTGTCTGAAAGGAGTATTAGGGCCTAATCATCAACTGACCATTTTTTAATCTTTTCTGATTTATCTAATTATCTTATTTTCCTTGTTTTATTCGTTTATAATTTTTCCGGATTTCTGACCTTTAACACCAGAGTTTTGGTATACCTATGATTCGGTATATTTCGGACTTGATCAAGCTTGCCCCTTTTAATATCTTCAGGAATTCGCAGTAATTCCCAGAATTCGTGTAGGGATCAGGAAAATGATCGTATTGTTGTTAGAAGAACTCGATTCCTGAAGCTCGATCGACATACCGAAAATCTGCGGAGATGAGTAAGCGTTCCTTCGTTCAGTCAGTACACGCACCATACAACCTTCCTGTTATTGCTGGAAAACCCCTTTCATATTTTAGGGTTTTCTTCGCAAATATGTGGTATGCGCCTTATGGTGTAGTCACGCCACACCTGTAAGGTATAAGGCTAAATTTTACAATGACTTTCTACAATGTTATTCACAAACCCCGTTTAGAAATTTAAGGCTTTATCCAAAAAGAAGGAAAATGCGGCATATGTGTAAGTCCGCCACACCTGGTAGAGAAAAAGAAAAAGTATTATAAGAAACGCTCATGCCTCGCACATTCTTAGAAATAGAAGTTAGTAGCTAGGTATTATGAAATTAAAGAAAGGACAGTCTGAGGTCCGAATTATATAAAATTGTGGTCAACACTTCAAAAGAAGACCGGCTCGTAAAACTTACGCAAAACCGCGAGCTTTTGAAAAACACGATTTGAACAGAACGGAATTTAAGCCAGGTGTAATGGGTACAAAGATACCGCACTTATAGTAAATAGATTTAAGAATGAGAAAGTATTTTCGGAAAATCATAAAAGAAGCCGCGTCTACGAATAACTCCCTATACCCCTTCAATGCATAAAAGGGTCAGTATACAAAGATATCGAGAAGGAGAGAAAAGGGGGGAAAAGATAAAAAAGAGCACGTTCTCAAAATGGGTAGGTTTTCGAGAAGGGAGTTTAGAAAAAATATATAAATATAAAAATGCAAATAAATAAATAAATAAATAAATAAATACGAGCGTGGGGGTACTAATCCAATGAAAAATCAGAATTTGAGAACTGACCACCTGAATTTTCAAGAGTGGCTATTTTCCCAAATGGGACGGAACTGAAGGAGGGGCTAAGGAAAAAGGGTAAAGGATATATATACGGGGAAAAGAGGAGAGAAAAAAGTTATATATATTAGATAGAATGGAGATAGTGATATAGGAAAGAGAATTTGTTTTGTTTAATTTTCGCTGTAAAATTTTCAGCGGCCTTTTATTATTCAGCTGGTTAGTAACCGAGATTATTTTAACTAGAATCAAGATGGTTTTTCCTCTGCAGTGGGGTAAGTTCTATTTTTACTATTTTTCGGAAGCAGTGACAATAGTAATATTTTTGTGTACATATGTAAATAGTAAATAAATTATTTTTTTAAAATCTAAATTCCTTTTGATGTATTAATGAAATTAATTAGTCTGAGCCGATAGGGTTGAACCTGGGTAACCTTATGGATTTAAAGTCAATTAAATTAAAATATATTATTAAGAATTAAATGAGTAAAAATAATATTTAAAGTAAAGGGGATCGGCTCAGTAGCGCCAAGCAACGGCGTAGCACATGGATTAGTTTGAGAGCGTATGGGTACTGACATGCATTATCGTGCGATTTCCATGTACAGTGGACTCCGCTTAATGTGATCGCGGTTAATGTTATCAATCACTTATTGTTATCGAAATCACTTGGTCCCGATTTTCTCTATTCATTTGTTTGTTAAAATTATCGCTTTAGGTGATCCTTACATCAGTTAATGTTATCAGCTTTCGAACCTCATTTTAACTGGCAAAGGAATATTCACAATGTATTCAGATGGAACCCATTCTTTTCTTTCCCTGCTGGTGGTCAATGGTCGTCAGATAAGCAGAAGGCAACACATTCTAACTGGAACTGAGAAAGAGCGTGTTGACATTTTATGTCTTACAGGCTCACATCCTGCTTGTCGATATGGAAGCCGGAAAGGGAAATGATTTAACATTAAAACAAACATGGAAACTTTAAATCGTTTTGACAGGTTACCAAAAATGATTCAGAGCAATGCTAGAGATCAGTTAAACATTTCTCAGCCTCTATTGTGCAAAATTTGGAAAAATCGTGATGAACTTACTAGAAGAGATAAACAAAATAATAAAAAAAACGGAGTGCAAACATAATAGAGCTCGTAAAGATGAGCAAGTTTGAAAGGCTCTAAGATTTTCGTTTGGTGTGAATTAAAGGGAGGGGGTTAAATTCATCTAATTTTGCATATCGTTTATTCTTATCAAAATCACGGTGCCCCAAACTGATCACATTAAGGAGAGTCCACTGTATTACCGCAGTTGTCTGACTGTGGATACGGTCGGAAATCCCACCTGGGACACTGTATCGTTGCCTACAGCAGTGGTGAGTAAGCTATTTTTATTGGTGCCCCCCCTATTTTGTGTAAAATTTTATCGCGACTCCTAATAAACAGTAGACATTTTTGTTAATCGTCAACGAAATTACATTGAAATTCTTTTTGATTTGCTCTTCCAGGGTGTTTTTAAAACGGTGCCATGACGTCATCGATTGAAATAACGACTGTTTAAAAAATAACGCACCAAACTTATAAATCCTCATAAAATACGTAAAAATGTCTTCTGATATGTCCTCGTCAAACACGTACATCTCATAAACAATTAATTGAAACATTTTAGTAATGTCAGTAGTTCCGTCAAATTGCAGAGCAAACATAGAAGAGTTTTATATTCCATTTAACAAAACCGATTCCATATTACGTAATATGGCGGATATTCGGAAGGAAGTGGTATCTCTTGATAATGGTATTGTTTTAAAATAGTTACCATATTTTTCTCCATGCATAATTGATGCCATTTTAATTGTTGAAGGAAAAATCATAGGGATCTTCCTATTGTATGTGATTTCAAATTTTTCACTATTAACCCATATTGTACCACACCAACTAAATATTTCTGAAAATTTTTAAAACTTTATCCATAACATTAATATGGTGTAACTAAGCATATAAAACCAAAATTTTAAAATAAATTTTTATTTTTTAAGTAATTAGCTGTACTATAATTAGGCCAACGGTCCAATACACTACTAAAATGTAACAAGTACCACTTACATTGCATTAGGCTGATTCATAGGTGAAATTTGGGAAAACATTTAAAGCAAAGTTCAACATTACATTTTAAGCACACTGTTGTTGCTTTTCTTTTGCAGTTCTTGAACTGGTATTTTTGATAAGGGGTAATAGAAAAAGGATATCCGTTGTAGGATGCTAATACCCAAAATTTATATCCAAATTTTACAGGTTTATTTTTTATGAACATCTTGCAACTGTGCCTTCCAAAATATTTTACCATTCTTTCATCGATGCTGAGATTTTCAGAAAATGTACCAGATTGCTTCAAGGTTATGCTGATTTTGTCATAAAAAGGTCGAATTCTACAATAACGATCTTGCGGATCAATTGAAGAATCATCGTTAAAATGGATAAAGTGTTTGGTGTCATAATACCGTTTTCTGGACCTAGCGTTACTCACTAATGTAGTGCCAATGTCTGTAATACTACAAGTAACCTCCACTATGTTTAAAAAATAATAATGAATATAAAATTAAAGATTAAAAAATGACAACTTTTAAGGGGTTGCTAAAAATATATTTTACAATACAATTTATTTTGATTTCTCAGTTTTTTTGTTACTGTGATAAAGTGTGTCTATTTTAAAGGTCTTAAAATAAAATCCACTCAGAAAATGTTTATAACTTTATTATTAAATGGAATTCTATTTGCTGTCCTGTTTATAGGACAGTGGTCCAATATGGGTTAAATATGAAACTTCTATGTATGCCTGTAAAGTTTTCTCAAGAATTGTTGTAAATGTTTTTATAAATACAGTTTGAATTTTCATACATTCACCGAGTCTTTAAAAATATTTCCAAATTCTTTATGTTTAGTTTTCAAATGTATTTTTAATTTATCAGGTTTAAAACTTTCATTTATAAATTTATTCAAGCAATAAACATACAATGGACGTTCTAACACATTAACAATGCAAAATGTATATCCGTATTTAATAAACTCTTCTTGATATTTTCATATTTCTTTGTGTTTTCATTCACAGTTTTTTTAAAGTTTAGTACATGTTGATCTATTATTCTCATTTGTATTGTCTTTCTTTTCATTATCTGGACTTGAGTACCTATTTTTAGCTACTTATCCGATGTGATGATATTAAAACTGAAACAAAATTATAAATAAATAATATTTCTATGTAACGATATTAAAAAAACGAAAATTATACAAAGATATATGCAAAATATTTAAGAAAAATCAGTTTTCCTTTATTAACATTTTAATATCATATTAATTTTTTAAGAATTTGTTATTATTGCACTCCGAGCAATCTACTAAACACTCCAATACTGAAAAAATAAGTTATGTACATACCTGATAAGAAATTAAGTAGAATTAATAAAAGAAGTATATAAACCAAAACAATTACAGAATGCAGTTCAATCTTCTTATTGTCAAGCTTGGAACTTCTGGTTTTCTAGTTGACAATTCGCTGATATTGAGAGACAAGCATATAGCCCATCATATGACGGGATCAGTAAAATTTTTAATTTTCCAGAATTGTAAAGTACTCTATGAGGAAGGTAAAATAAGAGATTTGAAAAAAAAATTTTCAATTTTACAACTCCTCTTCAACCTCCACTCAAAATACGTGTTCTAAAGATCGGTATTGCTTGAAAAATTGAAATAAAAAATAAGTATCTAACGTGTTCTGCAAAGGTCGGTCGATTTACTTAAAAATTGGAAAAAGAATTTACCAAGTATCTAACGAGTTCTATTAGATCGCTCTATACTTAGAAAATAAAGAAAAAAATTATATAAAAATATACCATTCAAATTTAAAATGGTTAAACAGAAAACAGAAACTCAAAAGGCTGCTCGACTTCAAAAACTTGTTGAGTTACGATCTCGCCAGATTCAAACGCCACGCTGCAAGCACACGACAAGCATGCAAGCACGCCAATTTCGCCAAATGTGGTTGAAGCACCATAAAATCCATGATTAGAACAGGAGAGTGGGCTCTAAGAAGAGGAGTAAAAATGGTTTGTTCTGAGAATTATCTGGTACACGCTCAATAAATTGCTTATGTTTACTGACCTATGTAAGTTGCCAACTTTAATTTATCTCTTCATATTACGTGATAGGTTGAACAGCAGAGGTTTTAATATTGACAGTGATTATTTGGCGGTATATATGAATGATGTCCAAAATTTAGCGAATAGATTGTAAACCGTATGGTTATGTATAAAAAACAAACACACAAACGAACAAACTTCTTAATTTTCAAAGATATATAACTTAAAAGCTAGATATTTATTAGTCCGTGAAATAGACTCCTAGACTTTTATGAAAATAGTTTGTTGTTCATACCAGTGATAGAATATTCATTGCAACACAAAATAATCCATGATTAAATTTAAAATTAGCACATATGTACCTAATCTATTATTTAATACAAAATAAAAGAAAATTATTTAAGTAATATCTAAGTTCACTGATAAAAAGTATAAAAATAATTCCGACGGTATTTAAATAATTTAAAATAAGAAATGATTAATGGAGATGGTTAAAGGAATGACGTTATAATGTTAGAAAAAATGTTACTTTTACCTATTTAT
>CM063503.1:21901745-21939245 GCA_032207245.1 Pardosa pseudoannulata | reverse complement strand
ACAAAAAATAATAAACTGTTATTTTAAATTTAAAGATATTTATTTTTATATTGTAAAAGGAGAAGAAGAAGTTTAACATAAAGCAATTTACATAATAAATATTGATCAAAACAATGTATATAATAATTATATTAGCGATTAAAATTGAATCAACCAGCTATGTGTTTGATAAGACTAGCAGGGTAATTAATTGCATAAGTACTATAAAATCATTTAAATGCTCATTGCTATTATTTCTTGATATATATATATATATATATATATATATATATATATATATATATACTGCCTGAAGTAAAAAAAAAATCTTAGAAATAATATGCTAGTTCAAATAGCCAGTGTTGAAAAAAATAGATGTAAACATTGTTAAAAGGATTTCTTACCAAAGTTCCCAAAATTCCGGGTTTATATCCACCTCTTCAAAATTCCGGTTTTTTTTCCAACTCTAACCAAATTGCATTCCATGCTACTCGTTTCCGGTCCTCTACAGTCCTGTCTCTGCTCAGGCTAGACGGGCAACCTGATGCCGAGCATAGAACAAGGGTACACTTGTAGGTCCTGAAACCCATACGGTGAATCGAGCGTTGCACAATCCGTAGTTTGGCACCGTCATTCAACTGGGTGGGTGGTAATTCGAGCTCATGTTTGGCTTCGCTGACTACGTACAATGTGCCTGAGCCGTCTCTCATCCTACACTGTCAAGGCTAACTGTCCCTTGCAGTTTGCCCCCCCCCTATCCTTGTATTCTTGGTACACTCTTGCCGACCTTGAAAATCCTAGGTGTCTGACGATTTCGAAAATTGAATAACATATGCGTACTATTTTTCCGCATCCAAATGAGACAGTTTATCTATACTGACAATTCCCACAACTCATTCAGAACAGCCACAGTACGAGCTATATATGCAGTTACCACAGCACCCTCACTCTTAAAAATTGCTTAAAAATTTTGAAGATTGTTTATATTATTTATAAATATTTCATTTGGAGCGACTCTCTATGAACTTTCGAACAGCGCTTATAAATTTACTTTTTCGGCAGATCCGCAGACTGAAATCATGACTCATTGCTTTATCTATTATACAACTGCCTTTTACAGTGCTTATTTTACACGCAGTATGAAATAAATATGTTGTCCATATTCATAAATGACATTCTATAATGCTTAAGAAGATGGCCGATCGCTAACGTGACGTGCTGCAGTATTCAAAGCTGTTTTATTCATAATAACTTCGATTTAAGACAGGCATCGATTTGTAATGGTCAGAATTGATTCGAGCATTAAAGGGATATGTGTGGGGAGCTTTAAATTCCCCTTACGAATAAAGAAAAGAATTAATGGACACCAAGGTTTTCAAAAACTTTAACTTTAATGCGACTCATATTGAAAGAATAAGCGAATTAGACTACCGACCTTCTCGTCGGGCAATTTTCCCAGAAGTGAGTAAATACATAGGTTTTTTTGCTAGAAATAAAAAAAAACAAAAACCGCAAGTCTGACTGGCGCCTCACACCCCGGAGTTAGAGTTCCGTTTTCGCCCATCTTCCGGCCGGGCCAATGGTCCAGGAATGACAGCAAGGCGGTTGACCGGCCTTCGCACTTTCCCTTTAGATGTCTGGAGGGTAGCAACTCTTACCACACTATCCTCGCCATGATGCACCTCTAAGATTCTCGCTAACTTCCAATGGCAGGTTGGGCTGTCCGCTTGGTCCAGGAGAACCAGTTGTCCAGGCCCTAGCTGGTGGGTACCAGTCATCCATTTCTTTCGACTGTAGAGACTTTGAAGATATGACCGGCTCCATTGTTGCCAGAATCTGGTTTTCATATTCTGCAATAAGTGCCACCTAGAACAAGAGCTAAGCGAACAATTAGTATTATTTACATATTCGGGTAATTCTAACAGAGGGATCCCGATGAGAAAATGTCCAGGAGTTAGAGCCGATAGATCATTTGGATCTGTTGAGAGTGACCATAACGGACGTGAATTAATACATGCCTCGATTTGGCATAGTACAGTGGCCAGTTCCTCAAAGTTCAGAATGGCTCCGTTTAATGATTTGGTTAGATGCCGTTTTGTCAATTTAATGGAAGATTCCCAAAGACCACCAAAGTTCGGGGCAAAAGGGGGATTGAAATGCCAATTAATCTGGCGTGAGGAACAGAAGTCCTGAATTTCAGCATCTTCGGTTATTTTCATCAGAGATTTTAGGTATGTGACAGCACCAACGAAATTTTTTCCATTATCTGACCATATATCAGTAGGAAAACCTCTCCGAGCAAGAAATCTTCGAAGAGTAAGGAGAAAGGCATTGGTTGATAGATCTGAAACCAATTCAAGGTGAACTGCCTTACAACATATAAATAAACATATGTACGATTTGAAATTTGTAGATTTTCTTTTATGCTGGCATTTCGTCACGATTGGTCCAGCAAAATCCACTCCCACCTTTTCGAATGGTCGACACGGGGTGATTAGGGAACTTGGTAAGTTTCCCATAACTTGATGAATAGGCTTGGCGACTAATTTTAAACATCTTACACATTTTCGCAATTCCTTTTTAACTGCAGACCGGCCATCAGGAATCCAGAAATGCTGTCTTATAAGGGACAGCACTAGTTCCGAACCTGCATGCAAACTGGATTCGTGGAAATGTCTAATTATGGGTTCAGTCACTGGATGTTTCTTAGGGAGCAGCATAGGATATTTTTTGTTAAAGTCTAAAGAGGGATGCTGACTTAGCCTACCACCTACCCTAAGAATGTTGTTTTGATCAAGAAATGGTTGGAGGGAGAGAATTTTGCTTTTTTTTGTTTAAGGGTTTATTGTTTCTTAAGGCCTTGATCTCTTCCACAAATTCTGTAGTTTGTATGAGTTTTACGATCGTCTCCTTAGACGCCCGTAGTTCAATAGCTTTCAAGGGCAAACGAATCTTAGAGGGACGTGTATTGTTCACAAACCTAAAAATCCAAGCCACTTCTCTTATCAACTTGAAGTAAGAAGAAAATTTTCTCAGAATTTCATTCTTAGTCTCGATAGGCGGATCAGACAGTTCTTCTTCTACAGGGAGAAGTTCTGAAGGATTTTGAAGGATGGTGGCCAAGGTAGAACAAGGAGGCTCTCCGTGATCGTTCAATCACGCAGGTCCTTGCCACCACATCTGATTTGATTTGAGTTGTTCCGGAAAAATCCCACGAGTGGCCAAATCGGCCGGATTTGACACTCCGGGTATGTGAAACCATTGCTCTTTCGTAGTTAGATCGAGGATTTTCTGGACTCGATGTTGGACAAATGGATTTCCCTTACTGGGAGGATTTTTTATCCAACTTAAGGCGATACTTGAGTCAGTCCACAAGACCGTAGTGTCTATTTTCCCTCGCAAAGCTGATTGTACTATCATTACAAGTTCCGCTAGCAGAAGTGCTGCAGAAAGTTCGAGTCTTGGCAGTGTAACCGATTTAAGGGGTGAAACTCTTGTCTTTGCTGCTACCATAGAGACTTTGATGTCGGGTAAGAATACTCGTAAATAGCATACTGCAGCATATGCTTTGGGAGAAGCATCACAAAAACCGTGGAGTTCCACCAATGAAGATTGTTTAAAGTATAAACACCTGGAAACCTGCATTTCTTGAAAATGCAAAATTTGAGAATCGAATTTGCTCCAAGTGTCTAAAATATCTGAAGGAAGCTTTTTCGTCCCAATTCAAATTCAATTTCCACACCTCTTGCATAAGAATTTTAAGGATAATGGTGGAAGGGGCGAGAAAACCCAATGGGTCAAATATTCGAGCAATTATTGATAACAATTGCCGCTTGGTTGCGATTCTGGTGTCCTTTGACACTTTCACTTGAAGGACATCTGTATTCAGATTCCACTCGAGTCCTAATATTCTTTGAGCAGAATCAGGTTGAAAGCTATGTGTTGTGGGACTACATTTTTGAGACTCTCTGGAGAAAATCAATGGCTTCAATATTATTAGAACACCATTTTCGTAGGTTAAATCCTCCAGCTGAAAATAAACTTCTTAAGTCTGCGATGAGAGTTTTAGCCTCTTCGATACTATCAGCACCCCCTAAGAAATCGTCCACATAAAAGTGGGTTTTCGCGATATTAGTTGCATGCGGGAAATTGTCCTTTTCATCATGGCATAATTGTAGGAGTGTACGCAAGGCCAGGAACGGGGCACATGACGTGCCATACGTCACCGTATTGAGTTTGAATTCTTTCAATGGTTCAGCCTCATTAGTTCTCCAAAATATACGTTGGAGGTGGGTATCTTCCTCAGCTATTAGAATTTGCCTATACATTTTCTCCAGATCGGCGATAAAGCAATCTGGTAGGACCGAAATTGGATTAAGTTGACAAAGATACTTGTTTGCAATTTAGGGCCGGTAAATAATATAGAATTTAAAGCTTTGTTATTCGTTGATTTAGCTGACGCATTGAAGACGACTCTGACTTTGGTTGTACTACTGTTGTCATTTATGACCGCATGATGTGGAAGGTAAAAATAGGGTACAAAACATTTTTCTTCTTCAGTTAAAGCCTGCATATGGGCCAGGTGCTGATATTCATCCATAAATTCCGAATATGATTCCTTCAATTGCTTATTTTTATTTAGCTTTTGCTCTAGTATTAGAAATAATTTAGCCGCATGGTTTGCACTATTTCCTAATGCACAGTCTGGTTTTATTGGCAGTTTGACCACGTACCGCCCATCTTCATTTCTTTTAACATTCTCTCTATAGATAATTTCTGCCGGATCCTCAATGTCCTCGATAGAATGTTGTTGGAGCACTGATTCCAGAACCCAGAATCGTTCCAGTTGTTCATTTAAACTCAGATTGCATACAGAAGAGTTTTTTGAATTATTGGAATTTTTATCAATTGGACCACTTAAAATGTGGCCCAGGGTCGTAGGAATGGCAGCGGGTTCCCCACGCTTACCTTGAATGGCTGGACCTTGGATTATGCCAGCAAAGAGATCTGCCCCTACTAAGAAGTCAATTGGTCGTTCTTTATGAAATTCAGGATCCGCCAGAAGTAGATTCTCGGTGTGTGGCCAACTTTCCCTATCCAGCCGAAAATTAGGGAGAGGGGTAGTCACCCGATTAACTACTAAAGCCCTAACATTACTGAAATCATTTGAAAAATGAGGAGAAATTTTAAATTCCGCGACATGCAAAGAAGTCTCTGCGGACATTCCATTGATACCTATCAACTGATGTTTCGAGCCAATCAAGGCTAAATTCAACCACTCAGCACACTGTTTAGAAATTAACGAATTCTGTGAAGCATTATCGATCAGCGCTATACACATAATTACCTGACCTTTTGGGGATTTTAATTTAAGTAGGGCTGTCGATAATAAAACATCATTGTGAACAGGTGACTGACATTGCGAATTATTTGAAACTGACTCCTGTTGAACCTCCCTTGCAATATTTGTATTATCCTCCGTATACTTATGCAATAAAGTATGATGCTTCTTAGAGCAATTTTTACAAAAAATGTTAATTCTACATTTGTCTAAAAAATGATTCGAACGTAAACAATTAGGGCATAGCTTATTTTCCTTGACGTAATTCCACCTCTCATTAATATTCATATGATTAAAATTACAACATTTAAATAACTGATGATTTTGAGAACATAGAATGCATTTTACTTCCTTTACACTAATTGAATTATTGACTATCCTTTTTCTTTCTCCGGACATAAATTGGTTTTGTTTTTTAACAAACGCGTGTTTTGGTTCCGATTTTAAGTCTTGCATTGCCCTAGCTTCTCGTTCAATAAAAGATCGAAAAGTTTTCAAATCAGGAATCGAATCACCTTCTAGACTACGTTCCCAATTTTGTTTGATTGATGAATCACATTTCGCAAGCATAAAATTAATAAATATCAAATCGCTCAAAGAATTTGATTTTAATCCTAAAGTGTCTAAGTTACGAATAGCCTCGTTACATACATCAATCAAATCTAGAAGGCCTTTAGGGCTATCTACTTTGCTAACTTTATGCAAAAAAAACTTTGTTTATTTGCGAAACCGCAAGTAAACGTTTATTTTCATACTGATTCTGAAGTATGTTCCAGCAGTGCTCTAAATTTTCACTCTGTAGAGCGAATCCTCGAATTAGTTTAGCCGCATTCCCGCGAACCGAACTTTGTAGATATTGCAATTTTTCAAGGTTAGAAAGATTTTCATTTTTCAGAATTGTGGAATTAAATAATTCCTTAAAATTAATCCAATTTTCCCCAAAAAACAAAGGAATTTCTATAATTGGAAGGCGAACCGCATTTTGTTTCGATTTCGAACTAACCCTTATTGACTCCGAATTGCCCCCCTTCTCAAAGCTCTTTTCAGTTTTATTCTCTAAATCCACCGATAAATCTGTAAGGATATCCTGATAGCTCATAAATATATCGAAACTATCTTCATTATCCCTCAATGATAAATTTTGAAATGAACTTTCTAATTTTTGTTCTAACACTTTCACTTTCGATTTTAAAACCAAAACTCGAGCGCATTCACTAGAATTACAATCCCCAATTTTCTTTTTTACATGTTCAATTTCCTTACACACCTGTTCAAAATGAGTCAAATTCTTTGATAGTTTAGGAGACATACTCAAATTCTCAAATAAACAACAAAAATTCTAAAAATAGCTTGAGTTTAGCATATAGCCAAATATCAGAAACGAAACTTCCGAATAAATTATTATGATCAATAATAATAATAAACAAAAACAAATATACTACTATAGCATATATATATTTAAAAAAAACTATATAAAATTGAATGAATATATCAGATTTTGAATACGTTTCATTTCTGAACAAAATAATGAATCAATTGCACAAAGAAATAAATGAATTAATGAATTAACTGACCAATTGATTAATCATTGGACTAATTACACCAAAGGTGGTCTCCTGCATCGACGGACCATTTATGGGGAACATTAACTTCCCCTTACGAATAAAGAAAAGAATTAATCGTTACAAAACGTAACACAAGATTATAATGACTAGAAAAGTTTGGGTAACTTACCCATCTCCAAGGGCTGGACACAAGTTGAGAATTATTTGGACACATGGACACCAAGGTTTTCAAAAACTTTAACTTTAATGCGACTCAGATTGAAAGAATAAGCGAATTAGACTACCGACCTTCTCGTCGGGCAATTTTCACCGAAGGAAAGTAAATACATAGATTTTCGTGCTAGAAATAAAAATAAAAAAAAACGCAAGTCTGATTGGCGCCTCACACCGCGGAATTAGAGTTCCGTTTTCGCCCAATGTGTGTGAATGTATATTCCAGAGAGAGAATTTTGAAAGAGACTATCTATCGCTTGAAAGATTTTGTAGCGTTCTGGCAGTGGTTGTGCTGTATGCGTAATCAATTTACTCGGAGGAACTCGCTTTTATGTTTCCCCATGATTAGATAAAAAGCTTCTGGACTAACTTTGCATGTCATATTTCCACTAAGTGCGTAATCAATTTCCTCGGAGGAACTCGCCTCTATGTTTCCCCATGATTAGATAAAAAGCTTCCGAATTAACAGTGCATGTCATATTTTCACTAAGTTTCAGTATAGCATCATGAATGCTAAACACAATCATGGCAAGACCCTATGGACCTATTGGATCTGCGTGCTGTACATTGTCTTAACCTACTCGAAAATCGCCTTAGCGGGTAAGCCATACTACTCTTCTATTTCCTCCTACCGACTGTTAAACATTACAATCCCATCATTCTGTTATTACTTTTTTCCCCTTTCCCATACTTTTTCTTTTAATAACAAAGTATTCATAGATGGATGCATTACCAATAATCGCAAACCCAGTACTAGAGGGCTTGGCCCAGGACAAAAACTTCCTGTGTCATCCTGTGTGTTATTACTTTTTCACTTTACACAACTTTTTTTCTGTTTCATACTAAAATGTCTGATTTTTTTCTTTTTTTTTTGTAGAAATTTGTTATATATCTTTCAACTGACTAACGTTAAATACTTAAATAATAAATAAATATTTTTAAAAACATATTTATGATTGGATTTTTTGTTCGTTAAAATCGTTCTCATTTGCTCGCACGTTTACGGGAAATATTTTGCATACACATGTACAATTTTAAGTTTTTAATGAAGAACATATTTCTAAAATAGAATCAAACTAAAAATACCACAAGCACATTATATATTTTTAAAACATATTTAAAATTTCTCCCCTATTTGGGAAAAAAAAGGACTCTAGTAACAATTATTTTTGTTCAATTACAAAAAAACATTATTTTGAAATGGCGAAAATTTTGTGCAAAAATATGACATAGGAGTTGAAAAATCTTGAGCGCCACATTCAAAATTGGCATTCCGAAAAAAATCAACTTCAAAAGTAATAAGTAAACAACTGCCGAGCCTAGAGGGTCTTTTATATTTTTAATCTCAACTTTTAAACTACACGGAATTTTTTTTATTAATTGCGTTCAACATCTCAATCTATAACACATATATATATTTTATTGAAAAATGAAAAATGTTTAAGGTTTAAGGTTCCTGAGACCCCCCTTAAGGTATACTTTTAACGAACAATAGCTGATTCTGATTGGAGATAAGGAATCCGAAATTGTTGGTTTATTGTTTTAAGATTGCTGCATACATTAAAAATACACTAAGGTGTCTCGGAAGTCTTCCATTACAATGGAAATCGATTCCGATAGCTTAATATTAGAGATATTTTCTTGGGAGAGTTTATTAAATTATTTTGTATCAATTATTGGAAAATATATTTTTTTTAATTCTATGTAATAGAATGCAACAGAGTCTCAAGAGCGGGTGTAAAAAATATTGTTGATTTGCCCTATAAATTCTTTCAAGAATATAATGGACTTACTACTTTGAGCCTAAATGTCGGCCTAAATGATGGACGTTTCCCGAAAACCATTTTGATTCGCTCCAAAATTTATATAAACTTTAAGTTCTACTGCTCCCAACAGTAAAAACTATTTTCAGTATAATATAACACCATTGCAACAAACGAATAGCCCATTTTTACTCGAAATACACATCTTGTTTTTATATTAATTTTTTAGTTAAAATTGCAATTGTTTTAAGGTGTAATAAACTCCTCGACACTCTTGGATATACCAAAAAAGTAAGTAAAAATAAAAATCTGTAAGAATTTGGTTACAATTTGTTAAGCCATTTATGCAGTCTGGTTTGGTGCGCTGCGGTCTACTGTTTTGCTAATAATACCAGGCCTTCTTAAAGCACATTCCGAACGGCTACGAACCTCCTTGTCAGCAGCGGTCTTCGAACCCGTGAACTTCGGTACCAGCACTATTACGATTAAGCCATCGTTCGGTCGTTTTGTCAATGACTTCGGGAAAACATAAAACATTCCTTCTCTTTATAGAATATTAGAGCTGAAACTATATTATACATCTTTGCAAAACTTTGCATTTGGAATTGGTATTGGACATTTTTAAAAACAGGAAAATACTTAGTTTAGTATTTTAGCTTAAAATTATAATAAGTAACTTAAAAGTATGATTGTAACTTAAAAAATGATAATTAAACACTTCTATACTTGTGTCTCTCTCTCATACTTTTAGTTAGTATTTCAATTAAAAATTTTTCTTGAAAGTTAAATCTGACGACAGTATGGATCTACGTATTTACGAATTGAAAATTAGAAAAAATATCAAAGTACAACAAGGCTTTGTACAGTGGTCGACATTAAATGGAATTGTTTAATACTCAGAATTATAAAAATAGGACGTGCAATCCTCAACAACCTATAATATCAAACTAATGCATCCTATTCTCTTTGCTAAATGGTTTGGTTTGGTTGAAAATTAGAAAAAATATCAAAGTACAACAAGGCTTTGTACAGTGGTCGACATTAAATGGAATTGTTTAATACTCAGAATTATAAAAATAGGACGTGCAATCCTCAACAACCTATAATATCAAACTAATGCATCCTATTCTCTTTGCTAAATGGTTTGGTTTGGAGTGCTACGGTCTACTTTTTGCAACACGAGGGTTAATGAGACCGGGACCTACAGCTTAAAGCCGATTCCGAACGGCTACGAACATCCATGCCACAGTGGGACTCGAACCCACGAACTCCGGTACCGAAAGCCAGCACCCTAACCAATCGGCCATCGTTCGGCTCTTTGCTAAATGGAAAAAAATACAATAAACATAAAAATGGGACATTCCCTACTAGAGTTTAAAAGGTTTAGAGCGCTATAGTCTAATTTTTAGCTAACGAGACCGTAACCTACTGTTTAAAGCTCATTTCGAACATCCATGACACAGTGGGATTCGAACTCATGAACCCCATATAGTTTAAAGGAAAAGAGCCCATAAACAACTCGGAAGCGACACGTTATACTCTACCACGTCCTACAAATAATTTGCCAATTGACAATTTGACAATTGTTATTTCAATAAGTTGAGAATTGCAGTAACACAATCCTTTACATTCTTTAGAAATTTTTAAAACTTTTTCAATGTTTAAGACCCATTAGTAAATTGTATCCTTTTTTCAGCTTAAAATATAGTAAAAATTTATTTGAAAAAGGATTTTTTTTCAGATGAACCGGTGGACTCCCGAGTCTATTTGAATATCAGTGAAGCTTACATAGACGTGAAAGTTGGCGAGACTATTTTCATTAAATGCTCTGGTAGGCAGCCTTTAAAATGGGACTACAAGCTTCCTCTGGTAAAGAAAGTTTCATTGCTATTATTTTGTTAACGGGCTCTTTACAATTTGAATTTTACTTCTTCCGGTATCCGAGCATTTTCACTATAAGGAAATGCGTCCATTTTATGTCGTACAACTATCTGATTTACCAGATGTTTTTTTTTTCCTTACCCAAGTAGTAGAAATATATTGGTGAAGGTCGTACAAGTATTGAGAATGCCGATATGGACCAAGAAAACGGAAAATTCAAAACTTCAAAAAGAAAGCGTTTCTATTCCTGAAAACAAAAATATTTAAAAAATTTAAATTTAATAAATTTACCAAATTTTAAGAAACTCCCATTATGAATGGATGTTTTTTCTTATGTCATACAATATTATAGAAAGGATATTTTAATAGTATTCATCGATATATCTATAGACATTAGTAAAAATAAATATTTTCTATTATCAAGTGATACCTGAGGACATTGAGCTACATTCATTAACTGGACTCAATAGAACGAGTACTGCGGGACGATTTTGTTTCTGTGGAAAAATGATAGACAATACCAATTTCAAATTTAAAGCTTCGAAATGGGTACAAGAAGGGAATGTATACCCCGTGATGAACATTGTTAAGTAGCAAAAAAATTATACTCAATAAGGAAACCGTGGAAATATTGACCAACCTTACTAACTATTAAAAAAGATATTGGGGGATATGATTTCGAGAGAGGTAAGGTCGTTATTTTTGTGTCTGGTTTCGAAAGTCGAAGTGGTTGATGAATGATCCTATTCGTACAGAATTCAAATACTTTTTGGAATGAAACATAGGTCCATTCGTACGATAAGCCGCAGAATTTTATCTGTTACATCCACGAAATCTACCCATCTGCAACAAAGAAAAGTTCATTCGAAGAAGAACAGGATGAAATGAAAAGACCCCTTAAGTAGTCACATTTGAATCGAGGAAGAAAAATCGATTAATAAGAGAATTTGAATTCTTAAAACAAACTTCATAGATAAATTTCCTCTTTGAATTTGTAATACTTAAATCGTATTACAAACTCGAAGAGTGAATTTATAGACAATTTTATCTTGAAATTGAGATTTATAAAAACTCATTTTTGTTATTCTGCGTGCATCATTTTTCGTAAATGGCCGAATAAAGATACAAACTTCCACCTATTTCTTTTTACAATATAAATACCAAAATTATTACCCCGAAAATAAGCATCTACAATTCTCTTTTATCCCCTTCGCATTATTCAATACCTAATTCTCCAGCCATACAATGTTATGTAAAGGAGTACTCTCCGACTTTAATTCTCTTTACAGTTCTCTCCAGACTAACGCTAGATTAAACTCTCATTTCCTGCTGTCCACTGGCTTTCCTTTTCAGCTCACCTATTAAAATGGTGCAATATCTAAAGTCCCGAGTGTGTGGTTTTAAAGGATCAAGGATACTCAAGTCTCCCTAAAATTACCGAACAATCTTTAACGCTTGTGAACAAAATCTCTCCATTGTCGCTCTGCGGCTGAAATTGCTAACAAAGTGTAACATGGGAAATGACCTATTATGTTTCTTATTTAAAAATATTTGAAATTAAATTTTTATTAGGAGTGCAATTGTGAATTTGATTTTCGAAATTTTTTTCTAAAAATAGTTATACTATTACTTCTAGAATAGGCATTAAAATTTCGCATATTTCTATTTGTAAACCTAAAATAAGCAAATAATTCTCATAATATATATAAAATAATGCGCACAACACCGGTTGCAATACAAAATCTGTCCTAAGTTTGAATAAATTTATAATGCATGAAATACGTAAACATTTAATGCTGAATGTTAATAAAATATAAAGGTTGTTTATGTACACAAATGAATAATCCTACATAAAAATGATTTATTACTCGAAAATATTGTAACCCATTTGACTTATTTTACAATTTTAGAAATGTGTGAGACTCCTTATTTTTGAAATTGTCGTTATATATCCAAAAATTTCAAATCTTGGCGAAACGGCTAGAAAAGAACTTAGAATGTTTTTCCTTTTTAGTAGAGATTGACAAAAATCTCTCGAACGTCAAGTACTTATTCTTTATAATTATATCATTTTCATTTTTTAAGCTTCTTACTTTATCCCTCCAAAAATAGTTCCATTTTATAAAACTATGGCAACATAGTATTGGAAACCTCTTATTACCCAATTTATTTCTAAGTGACATCCTAAAATGTTTAAAATGACACTAAAGAGGGCGGGAAGTAAGATGTTTTAATTTAAAATGTCAACATATATTCAGCAGAAATGAAAGAGGTTTTTGGAAAATTTCATTCCACTTCAACGACTGAAAAGTGTTGAATATTTGTAGTGAAATTGGATTTTTCTATTTCAGGGTTCTCCGGATACCGAATTCTCTCAAGAAGTTTCGCACTCCGTTGATGGAACTACAAACCGCATCACATTTCATCGCCAAGAGGCCACTGGAAGATATATTTGTAAAAATAATTACACGGAAGCTTCTATATTTATATTTGTCAGTAAGTCCAACCTTTAATTCGCTCCATCGCTTTTTAAAATCTAAAACATAATAATTTTGTCATATTTTAAGATAGCTTTCGAGATTGCCGTTCTTTCTTAACATTTCTCTAAAAGTAATATCAAAAAAAATTCCGCTTAGCTTAAATCATTTAAAGATATAAAGGACAGTTACTACTTGACAGTTTTTTAACTTATACTTTCATTTTTTCTCTAAGAAAATAAATAAAAACAAAAATTTTCCGCTTAGTTTAATAATTTTTTATAAAAATATAAAGACAGTCTACTACTTGACAAAAAGTTTTACTTTTAAATTTTACCTTTTTTTTCGAAACGCCCAATTTTAATGTGAGTAGATTTTATCAAAACCATTTTAATATTTTGTGAACAAAATTTTCATTTCAAAATATTTTGATTTTTTTTTTTGTAACTGAACTAGAATTATTGCAATGAGACTTACTTTTTGTTTTATAATATACGCTTCAAAATGACCCCAAAAAGAGCAAATTATAAGCATTTTAAAATACATTATATCTTTGAATGTCAGAAATGCTGGGCTTATTTATTAGTTAGATCCATTTTAATCAACGTTATGCACGTGCATTACTAAAAGCATAAAATTTAAATAAGGTGAGCATACTATTTTGCTGACAATAAACATGCTCGCAAACAAGAACAGATTTTATGAATAAAAAGTTATAAATATATCTGTTTAAAAAATATTTATTATCTTTATAAGTAGTTAAGGTTAGTTTATTAGAGAGATATGTAACAGATTTCTAAAAAAAATTCAAACTTTTAGTATGAAATAAAGTTATAGAAAGTGGAAAAATAGTAAGAAAAGCATGGGATTGTTATGTTTGACAAGTCAAAATTAAGGTGCACACTTCGCCATTGTCTTTTCATTTCAAAATTCTTCTGCATCTGGGGGCACGGGGAAAAAAGTTGGAGTATCTGAAAGATATCACTTAACATAATCTCCAAAAAAATCTCAACACATTTGAAGCTCAATTCAAGAGCCTCAAAACAGACTTTCCTAACGGGGACGGACTGGAGGAAAAAAAATACAGCTTTGCATTCAGTTGATAAATTTAATATTGAAAATTTTGATATTATTGGAGATGGAGAAAGAACCTGAAAAATGGCAGAATGGGAAAAATACGACATCATTTGTTTGGAAAAAAATGAACTTTAGCTTACACTTCATTATCAAAAGATTTCTTCAAATATTATTTTACTGTACTGAAGCATCTTTTTTCCCATATACCTTTATTTTAAACTTTAAAAATATATATTAAGTTCGCAAATTTTCTGTTGAATTTTCAGATGCTTTACTTTATGCATCTCTTTTTAAAAATTCTGGGAATTACACAGTAATGCGCTTGTTATAAAATTGGATATGCATTTTAAAATTGAAAAGAATTTTCTCTCAAGTTTAAGGATTTAATACCGTGAAATTGCAGAAAAATTTGTTAAAACATTGTATAAGTGTGTTATTTAAATATTTAAGCGATAGTGAAAATACCCAGTTTTGCATCTATACAAATTCTAGATACAAAATGAAAAATAAAAGCAGTACTTTGGTATGATGTGTAGTAGGAAGGATTTTTAAGGAAAATTGTGTGGAAATCTTAATTTTTAATCAAACAAGTTTGCTTTTTAATCAAAGATTATTTTTCAATATATTTAGCGTCTTGTATGTTTCATGTAAGAATGTTATCCTCAAAAGAATATCGTTAAAAACTTTTTAAATTTTTAACGATATTCTTTTTGGAGACTCAACATCCTTTAGACAATCCAATTTCTGTTTCTGCATTCCTTTGCAATCTTTCATGTTAGAGAACTAAATCCAATTTCAAAACTTTCATGAGACCAATAAGTTTAAGAGGATAAAACTTTGCCGAAGAAAAATTTTAATTGCATAAATTAAGAGTATCGTATAAGGTCCAAGATAGCGCGAGTTTTATGGAACTGCAATATTCCTAAGCAGATGCTTAGATCTGGGTCATTAAGGTTCTGGAACCAAGATATCATTTCAAAAATCAAATCAGATATTACATTAACAGTAGAAACAATTTTGAAAAGAAAAACCTTCTTTTTTTTTATAAAGCTGCTAATATATTTAAAATTCATTTTCACCAGGAACACTTACATCTTTAGTTTAGAAATATAAACTAAATTAAAAGTGCTATATTTGGCAACTTATCCCTATCTATATAACCTTATATATCTAATTATATAAAACTATATATTTATACATTATATATGTTTTTCGATTATGCCATTTTTTATATAATAGTATAAGGCTATGATTGTATTCGAAGAACAGAGAAAGCACTATTTAAAAAAATATTCTGAAACTTTAAAATGATTCAGCAACTTTGTATTTGAGATACAAGAATTCCACGGGGAGAGAATATACATTTATTGACTCTGATTCAACAATGGAAAGTGAATAGGCGTCAATTCAATTTTGCCTCAATATCTCAAAAAAAAATCGAATCAAACAAATTCACCTACTTTATTTGTGACATTATGCAGCCATATATCAAATTCGGTATACAGTGGTGAAGGTAGGTAGAGATTCATAGCTTCGGAAAATTTTACAGGGCTTCATGAAAAACAGTTATACCAGATTTGATGCTCCGTTTCCTCAGAACTGTCTCCTCTTTATATAGCTAATATTTTTACGATGGAATTCTAATACCTCAAATGAAAAGTTATTGTATGTGTTGAAATAAGCTTTTAAATATTGCATTCTCTACTCTTCGAATAGCAATCATAGCCTATACTATTATATAAAAAGACGGATATTTCATTTGTCCAATAGAATCGAAAAAGTTACTAAACCAATCGTATCTAAATTGTAAGGCATTCTTGTTATAACCGAGAGTGCTAAGCCAATAATTGTCATCTTGAAAAGATGAATTTCCATTATAAAAAAAGTTATTTGAAATATGTCAACAGTTGTTTTCTTACTTGGCTTGGATGTTGCTGACTCAGAAGTGAAATGCGAAACGGCTAACCAGGGTTCGATTCCAGGTTAGAGTTCCTTCACCTACAATTTATATTTGTTCTAATGGTTAACAGAATTTCTGCAACACAGATTACTTATGTTTTATTAGAAAATTTTATTGAAATGTGTTATTTGCAACACAGATTACTTACGCTTTATTAGAAAATTTTATTGAAATGAGTTATTCGTTTTACGCTATTAAAATGGGTTTTCGAAATTCCACTATATATTTATAAGAGACTTACACGAGTATAATGCTTAATACAAACTAGAAGATTGAGCTCATATTGGTAGATTTCAAGGATTAGAAAAATAGTATTTTAGTAGTAAATTGTTTGATCGTTATGGTTACAATTTTCAACCGTAATAAGTTTAAACATTCAGTCAGAGCTTGAATAGTAGTCTGTTTTATGCAAAATACAGTTACAAATCGAATGAAATTTAGGAAAATGAAGCTTATTCTATATAACCGTATCTATCTTCTTCATAGCTGAAAATAGGCTATTGTTTTTATACGTTTTACCTTCATTTCTTAAATGAAAAATATATTTCAAATGCTTGTTTTACTTGTTTCTTATAGTAAGAACTAATTTAAAAATGATTCTTACAATTAAAAGCTAAAAGTACGAAATAAAGGGCTCCAAAACAGCTCCTTTAAACTGGGGAATCCCATTCGGAACCATTAACCATTCGAGGAAAAAATTATGTTTAACAAATTCAATAAAACAATCAAATTACTTAAACTTGACCATTCGCCTTAACAATTACTGGCTTTTATGTTAACGCTACTTTTCGAAAATGATTTTTCTTTTCCATTTCAGATGGCGAAAAGTTGTTCTTGTCCGATCCCCTTTTAATAATTTACAACGGATACATCCATTGCATTCCGACCGCCTCTGATGTCAACATGACTCTATGGAAACAAATCCAACCCGATCCCACTCGAATCCGAGTAGAGACTCAGTTCGACCCAACGAGAGGATTTCTTGCCAAAAAGCAACCTGATTTTTACACAGGCTTCATCTTTGAATGCGAAGCCCAGTTGGGAGACAAGATCCAGACGGAGGAAATCATATTGTATTACCTTCGTATGTATCTTCAACAGTTTGTCTTAACGCCAAATACAATACACTTATTATTTCAGATTTTATTTTAAAAATACTGTTACGAACTTCCAAAACTGGGTTCGGGGATTGAATGGACTTTAAGCAAGCAAGACTGCAGCACGAAGACAAATACTCTATTCGGAATCAGTTGGAAAAGATACAACACACCGACAAAATCACCGCGGAACAATTTGAGCACAATGCCGTCGGCTCACGTACCAGTTTCCGCATCAAGCTCAACACACCGTGCGTACTCCGTAAACCGAGAGATCCTCTTAACGACTCTCCCTGCATGGGACTCTGTCTGCTTTACATAAGCCCGAAGAAACTGCTGGAACTCTCCAGAAATCGGAACAGGAAGTTGTCACGTGACGCCACACTTGGCAACATTTGGCGACACTTGGAGACGAACATGGCGACAAAAGTAGGTTGCCAAAACTATCCCCTAACAAGCCGATATCTCTCCAATTTGGCGAGATACCTATAGAGTCCCATGCTAAATTTAAGTTATAGTAAGAAATTCGTAACATTGCCCCCTCCTCAAACACTGCACGTCTCGGGCAGTGCATTTAAGAAGAAAGCAACTTACTATAGTTTCAAATAAAATGCTTACAAAACATTAACACAATAATGAATTTAAATTACAAAAAATCAATAACATAACAGAAAGAAAACAACTATTTACAATAAATAAATAAATAAATAAATAAAAGTTGTATGTGACGAAACCATGGTGCCAATTATTAGATAAACTAAGTAATGTTACCATAGTAAGGTGCTAGGGATCATAATGAACAATCCCCGGCTTAGCATTCGTTGATTTACGGATTCGAACCACGACGTCGTTCAGTCTTTTTTTCAAACTGTATAAGGTCCTTCCCACGAAGTTTGAAGCTTTGGAAAAACTCTTTTACGACTGTGTGGGTTCCAAAACCAAACCTTGTCACCCTCGTTGAATTCATGTCTTGTAGCTCTTGCGTCGTATCTGATCTTCATTCTGTCCGTCGCGATGTTGATCCGACCTTGGGCAAACTGATGAAGGTCTTCTAACCAAGCCTGCAGATTTTCAACATAGGCTTCAGACGAAGAAGGCACATCCAGTGGACGTCCGAATACAAGATCACAGGGGAGACGGAGCTCACGACAGAAGATCATCTGTGAGGGTGTAAAGTATGTGGTTTCATGGACGGCACTCCTGTAGGCCAGCAAGAATAACGGCAGTTTCTGATCTAAGTCTTGTTGATTCTTTTAAAGGAGGTGATAAAGACTATTCAGGGTTGTTCGATTGAATCTCTCTACCATGCCATCCGATTGCGGATATAGAGGGGGTTGTTCGTGTTTTATCGATTCCCAGGATTTTACAAATTTCTTGGCAGACAGTAGAAATGAAATTTCTCCCTTGCTCTGAATGAAGTTGAAAGGGTGACCCGAACCTAGAAATTCAATTTTCCACTAAAACATCTGTAACAGTTGTCGCTTCCTGATCGGGAATCGGATATGCCTCAGGCCACTTCGTGAAATAATTCATGACAGACAAAATGTATCGGTTATTGTCCGCTGTCCTTGGGAGAGGTCCCAAGATATCGAATGTATTCTTTCGAATGGTGCCCCTACATTATACAGATGTAACTTTCCTCGACTGCGTCTAGAGGGTCCTTTACGAGCTCCACAAGCATCGCAGGATTTGCACAATTTTTCGACATCAGTTCTTATGTTGTTCCAATAAAAGCTCTCTCGAACCCTCTAGATGGTTTTCAAAACTCCAAAATGCCCACTTGTTGAACTATTGTGTAACTCCTTTAGCACGTCTGGTATTCGCGATCGTGGGAGTACTAGATGCGACCTCGATGTTTTGCCGTCGTCGGATTCCCATTTTCTATACAAGAAGCCGTTTCGAAATTGAAGAGAATCCCAGAAAGCCCAAGAGGTAAACAACAGCAGTAATTTCCATCGTTCGGCCAATTATTCTAATGAACGAGTAACCACAAAACTGTTTTCAAAACCCGATCTTTCCAATAAACCTTTGACATCCATTGGCTATATAAACGTAGTTCAATGCTAACATATGATAAAATTTCTTCTATTTTCCAGCTGAAACAACGACTGCTCCCACAGTCTCCATCAATAGTTCGAACGCAACCTATGTGACGGTGGGATCGAGTTTCACTTTGAAATGCATTGTTCAAACGGATGCGTTTGCTTTTCTCAACGTTACATGGATCACTCCAAACTCAAGAGTAAGTCCAAACATTTTTCAATCACATAAGGAATTTTTCAAGGTCTATCGATGCCATTTGGCAATCATCCGACTCAGCTGGCAATCAACTCAGCTTAGTTGTTATTTTTATAGATTCCAACATTAATCTAATATTTAAATTTTAAACGACAATGATAGTGAATAATCAATTTAGTTCGTATTAACACTAGAATTACGGTGGTCTTTGTATACCTAGAATTAAGGCGAGTGTCATTTTGACCCCTTGATAAGATATCTGCATATTTCTCTCTATGATATAATATATTTATGAAAAATAAATTAAAATAACGCAAATTATGACAACTACAGTTTGTTTTTAAAAATATACACACTTTGCAGGTATGTAGGATCAACTAAACGATTTACTAAATTCTCTCCTAAACTTTCATTTCATCTTTTCCTAAATATGGAAATCCATTTAATAAGTATTTTGTCCTAACATCTACTGCTAGCCAAAATTTCATTCCGAATTTATCGAGCTTGTTAAGCATATACAGAAAAAAACGGCATTTTTTTTTGTAGGGAATAACTGTTCATCAAACGTAATGTTTTCATTTGGTTTGTAGCAAAACTTACAGTTTTCTATAAAATTATTCCATACCTCGGATATTAGTGTAAAATTATCACACTGCAAAAGTGAAGACCTTGTTAGTTTATTTTCAAAACGGAGAAAATTTCATAACTTCCGGAAACCTAACTCTACTCATAGTTTCATGAAAACACTTTGGTCCCCAAGTCTTGGACCACAAACTAAGAATTGGTAAGCCCTTGGCGGCTAATGCCCCCTTACGTACAACAACGTTATGAATGCTTCCACTTCTGCCAATAAAATAGTGAAAGAGTCATTATAAAGTTTACACTTGTCTTCAACATCAGCACATTCCTTTATGACGTGTAAATTTTTTCATTTATTATTAACTTCCACGCACTAAGAGCTTTACCAGAACAAATGAGACGTTTAGCATAGGATGTCGGTCCTGCATTTTCTAGCAAGATATTTTGCAAAGGTTGCCGACCAGAAGTATTTGGAGTATTTTCTACTTTCCATACAGTTCCATCACTAGTAATTTCTTTACAAGTGTTATTCTGAATTACGTTGAATTTCGTATTCCCATTTCAGTGTCTACTAGTTCCCGCTTAGGCATTCTTAGGTACGGCAGAATTTAAACTCGTAGAAACAAATCCATTTGTACTTTCACTTGAGCTAGAGTATGATATTGCTTGATTACTCTCTATAATAAATTCAGAATCACAAGATGTTTCATCTCCATCTTTATCTGTAGAATTATTTTGGATTTCAGAACCGGAATCATCCTCAAATAGTTCTTGCGTCAGTTTCACGATTTCTTTATGCATTAGTCCTTCTCTACGCGCCATTAGTACGTCACTATAATAAATTCATGTAAATAGAATAAAATAATTCCGCTAATATAATAGACAGATTCCGCTAATTCTTGTTATGAATAATAAACAAAGTATCTACGAAAAATCTACAAACGTTCAGCTCGTAATAATCTCTTTTTTTTCTGTTTTCTTTCCACAAAGAAAAGTATTGCACATATTTCAAATCATGTGACTGGCAGATGTGACTGCGCAAACCCACCATATTCGTTTTCTTTGTTTGTATTTTGTTTAGAAAATGGAAATAAAAATAGTTTATAGAAGTAACAGTGTTCAGATAACACAATGGAATGTATTCACATTTCTTTTCTCTGAAAGGGGTCAAAATGACACCCGCCGTATTTCTAGGTATAATCATTTAACAAATGATTATACCTAGAAATACGGCAGGTGTCATTAAATAAATTCCGCTAAAATAAAAATACGATTTTCTTGAAATCATTACTATATCGTAAATCCCAATGATTTAGGAAAAGTCAAGAAAGGATTAAGATATTTTCAAAAATATAGAAGAGCTATCAGAGATCAAAGGGTCAAAACGACCCCTTCCGTAATTCTAGTGTTAACTTCCTAAAACGTCATTATAGTGTGGCATTCCGATGAATCAAGTAAAAATATTTGTAGGGGAGATGGGTGCTAAATTTTTAACCATTTGTTTAGAAGGAACTATTAGAAAGTTTTTCGTAACGTGAACTGAAGTACACTTTAACCATTGAAGATGCATAACATGTTTAAATCGATTATTAATTTTTACATTTAAGATTTATTTAAAAACATTGACACTGTAACAATTCGTCCCGTTACGGGGTATGTTACACCAGAGAGGTAATTTAGTGAATGAATTATATAAGTTCTGTTTTGTATTTTCTACAATCATTTGTCCCGTTTGGTGGATTTCTGGGCTGGGAGTGATCAGTC
The DNA here is from genome assembly GCA_032207245.1 of Pardosa pseudoannulata. Lineage (NCBI taxonomy): Eukaryota > Metazoa > Arthropoda > Arachnida > Araneae > Lycosidae > Pardosa > Pardosa pseudoannulata. Next base: position 21,917,311 of record CM063503.1, on the reverse strand, counting down.
ACTAGTGATAGCAAAAAGCCATTACCAAAAATATATTTATTCACCACCTTTAACCTTTGAAAATTCAATTTTCTATTTAGCATTCTTAAATATCGTTTTAATTATGTGGCACACTCATTTCCATTGTTGAATAGGCGTATAAAGTGACTGCACTCTCATTGTTGGCATCTTTATTGAGCAATATTTGGCGTAACATACATACTATTAAAATTCGAATAAATACAAAAGTATTTATGATCGTATGTGCATGAGTATGAGAGGCTTACTTCGCACAACCCGTTAAATTCGGAATCTGCTTTGACCATTGAAATTCCGTTATTACAATTAGTTAAAACGATATTAATTTAAAAATCAAAAATGACGTGTGGCGTCATTTATTAACTATAGTAACAATTATTTGCCATTCCCGATAATTTTCAGTTTTTGGTCACTATCTTCTATTCTACAAATGTCCCAAAATTGGGACCTTTAAAAATCAATTTCTTCTTAATAGCTTATATCTTTCTTCATCGATAGATGCAAACATTTATCCCACATTCTCATCTATTTAAGGAAAGTATTAATTTTCTGCTTTATCTTGGCGAGATATCTATTTTCAATAAACATGCTATATTCAATAAATTTTGATTTTATTGAATAGTAGCCATTTCTTCAAGAAAAACTTACTGTCAGAGGTTATTATTTAAAACTTTAATACAATAGAAAATATATAAAAAATGAACTCGCCGTATTTTAGGATTTTTGTTTATACTTCATAACTGCCATTTATAAAATGAAATCTTACTTGTCATAGGTTTGATTATTTAAAAATTAACAGAAGAAAAATTAATAAGTAAACAAGGAAACAAACCTGCTTTTCATTTAAGAAATGAAATGTAACTGTGGAAGTACTATGAAATGTAGTAACTATGATAAGTAAAATTAATAGATCACAGCTATATTTGATTTATAATTGCTTCATTAGATTAATTCCCATTCAAATATATAACCTGTAATTTTTAAATTTTTTACTCTGTGTACTTTATCTTTTTAGTATAACTACGTTTTAATTAAGCAAAAGAGAAACTAGTGCAATATTGGTCCTCATTACTGCTTTGTGGTTGGTAATCAAGAGCCAAAATGGGCCCATATGGCCATGAGGCCCTCCAGGCGTATTGCAAGTACTGGGTCTTGGAGTCGAGACGAACAAGGATATGAGTAAATGGACCTACGCACTTACAGGTTAATTAAAAAGAAAGTAAATAGAAAAAAGAAGAAGTAAGCAAATGAGTAAATAAACAAAATTACTGAGTACACTTCTTATTAGAAAGTTGTGAATGAGACCGAACTAAAAACTATAGAGATAGGGTTAGATGTTAGGATTGATTAAGATGGAGTTGTAAATAATATTGATTGATAATTAGCTATTTACTAAGATTGAATAATTATTAGGTTAGATATATGAATTAGAGGAAAAGAGCTGAAAGTAGAAGGATGGAGATTTTAGAGCTATGGGGGGGGGGGTAAGCTGTGCTTAATAATAATTAAATTTAATAATGAGAAAATGATTAATAGTTGAAATGTTATTCAGTAAGTTAAGAAGGTGACTGGGTTAATTATTATTAAGTTATACTGTTCTGGGGGGATAATGAAGTAAGAGAAGGGAAAATGAGTGGATGAGAAAATAAGGCTTGAGGTTGGTTTGCTTATTACTAAGTTGAAAGAAGGGGATGTTGTATAGGTGTCGAGATGAGCGAAGAAGGAATGAAATGACCTACGCAATTTACAGGTTGATTACAAGTAAAATAATAAAATAAAAAAGTAAACGAATAAGTTAATTAGTAAAGTTATTGTGCACACTACTTATAGGAAGTTTGCATTTGAAACAGAACTAAGAACCGTGGCGAAGGGGCGACATATTAGGATTGATTAAGGAGTTGCAAAAAGATGATTCATTTTTAGCTCTTTACTAATATTGGTTATTTGAAGTAATAGAGGTAGAATTGCCCTTTAGGTTGGAATGAAGCAGCTTAAATAAAATAAGGATAAGTTAATTTAGCAAAGTATTATTATTCTTTTATTATTAGTAGTAGTATTCCAGGTTAGTTAGATGAATTAGAGGAATTAGGCTGGTAGATGAAAAGTGTAGAACTAAGAGATTGGTGGATGGGGGAGATGGAGCTTATAAAGTAATAAAATAGTTTAAGTTAAATAATAAATGATTCATTAATTAGATTATGGTAGGGGAGTGGGAGAACAAACAGAAAAAACTGTACTGAGGGATGATGAGGTAAATGATAGGAAAGTGCAAGGGGTAGGCTTCATATAGCAAATAGGAGCATAGGAGTCGTGTTGAACGGGGATGGAATGAAGAGAGGAATTGAAACAAAAAAGGGGGGAGGAAAGAGAAAATGAACGGGGAGCAATTAAGAGAAGGCTAATTTAAGAGAGGTGTTGCTTGATTGTTAAATCAAAAGTCTTAAATGAAAGAGTGGGTTGGGGGAAGGGTAGCGACAAACTAATGATAAATTAGAAGATGTGGAAGGTGTTTAATTATAATATTCAGTAATAGAGCATTTATTAAGATAAATTATTAGAAGTTTTAGCGGGAGAATAACACTTATGTTAGGAACTATATGGCTTACAAGATTAGGAAAATAATAGGATTAGTAATTGAAAATTAAATAGATTAATGAAGTTATATTATTAGGTTAGATGGATGAATTAGGAAAAGAGGGCTGGAAGTAGGAGATTGGGGAACTAAGAGCTTGGGGGAGGGGGGGAGGCGGAGCTTAAATAAATTAGTAGTGAAATAATAATTAATAGATGAAAGGTAATGAAAATGGGTAAGATTGGGACTGGGATAACAGACATTGAGTTCGACTGTACTGAGGAGATGATGAGGTAATTGAAGGAAAATGCTAAAATAACGCTTGAGGAAGGTTATTTATTACGAAGTTCATCGAGAATGATGTAGTCTAGGAGTCAAGACGAGCTAAGATGGGATGAAAAGAGTCATTGGACCTACGCTGTTACGGGTTATTGAAACGTAATAATTAAAAGAAATTAGTTAATAAATTGGTGAATAAGCAGAGTTGTTGAGTACATTCCTTTATAAGAAAGTGGCGATTGAGATAGATCTAAGAATGGTGAAGATGGGGCTAAATGGTAGGATTGATTATGATGGGGATGGAAATAATAATCATTTATTGTTAGCTATTAATTAGGATTGGTTATTAGAGAGGGAGAATAGCACGTTTGGTTAGGAATGAATCAGCTTAATGAACAATTAACGAATAGTTAAATAATTTGACAAAGTTTATTAATCTAGGTCTAGTTAGACGAATTGAGGAAGTAGGTTGGTAGATGGGGAGAGAAGAACTATTTGTTTAATATAGAGGTGTTTAATTTAGGATGGAGGAGTTGGAGCTTAAAAAGCAATTTAAAAATTAATTTAAATAATAAATGACTAAATTATAGAAGGGAAAGGAAGAACTAACAGAGAAAAACTGCACTGTTCTATGATGAAGTAATTAGAGGCGAAATTAATTCTGGGGGTAGACTTGATTATTGCAAGGTTGGTTGGAATGGATGTTGCTTAGGAATCAAGTTGAACGATGATGGGATGAAGAAAATAGGGATGGGAAAAGGAATGAGGAAATAAACGAGAAGCAATTAAAAGAAGATTAAATTAAGAGAAATGTTTTGCTTGTATTAATCAATGAAGTGAGGGTTGTGACAAACTAATGATGAATATGAGAATGTAGAAAATGTTTATTAGATGCGGTGATAAGGCAAGGCGAAATTTAGCACTTAAGTTATTTAAATTTTAGAAACTAGTATTGAGATTGTATGGAATTGGCTTATTAGAACTTAAGTTTGGGTGCTAAGAGAGAAGTTTCGTTATGAACGTAGGTAGTTACGAGCCAAACTAGTTTCCTTCTCATAACAAATTATTAATCTTCGTAAAGCAACATTCATTCCCTTAAAGTTGAACTTTCATTTAAACATCTCACTAATCACTCGCTTAAAAAAGAGAGAACCTGCCTAATCAGGTTGTAGGATCAATACCATTGGCCGAAAAATTGTCCATTTCGTAAGGTTAAGGTGATAAAGAATAAGATTAACTAATACACGTCTATTTTATGAAATTATATCGCGACAAATGGTGTTACTCTCTCTCACAATTTCAGAATATCGTATGTGGGTCCTTTATCAAATATGTATCCGGTTTGTATATTAAAAACGTTACTCTTTCTTACTAAGTCAAGACATCGGAAAGGCGATTTCACGGCCGAGATCGGAGAAGATTAAATCGATTTAGTAATATCGACGTCCGTTCTACAACAGAGAATAACGCTGAACTTACAATTTCAAAATCGGTGCCACGATGTAGCACGTAAGATCAATATTTCGCGATTTATTTGAAGATATCATCAATATATCGACCCATTCTATATATGGACACACAATTTTTTTTAATGCTACAGATATACCATAAACGCCAGATTGTCGGAAACTACCTAAGCCAACCTTAACAGAACTATCTGTAAGCCATTGAATATAGATAAGGACAAGTGGAACCCTTTTGCGAATAACTTGTATCGTGGGACGGTAACCTAAAACTTCACACGAAAGAGATTTTCAATTTTTTTCTTCGTTTGTATGCGAGTTAAGTAAAGCCTTTAGATGTGTCCTCTCTTTCAGACTGCTCCAAAGGAAATCTACCGCATAGATGAAACTCATTTCTTCCTCAATAGCACATTAAGCATTTTAAAGGCAACTAAGAATGATTCGGGTACTTACATCTGCATTGCAGAGGACCATTCTCAGAGGAGCAATTTCGCCCAAGTGGTTGTTATAGTATACGGTATGAACTTTATTAATACTTACCTATTCCGAAAAATATACATACCAATGAATCATATCAAAATTGGTTTAATGACAGTTGCACTTTTTTAAAACTCTACGAGCCACTAAACAAATGTTAACTCCAATCACGATGAATTGGATTTGTGATCATCCTGATTTTACATCAACCAAGTCAAAACTATTCAAACCGAAGCAATTTTTTTACCTTTATCTTCTCTCAGTTGCTTTTGATCTTCCATCGTGAACGCAGCTAAAATTCACTCAATAGCTTCTTCGAAGAAATCCGATGATCTAAACATTAATAGGTAAGACGTCTAGCTGCATAAAATAAAAGGGGAAAAATCTGATTTAGATATTTTACATACGCACATAAATCACTTCGCATGTGAAGGAAACTATTTTCCAATAACAACTGCTGTTGCAAACACCAAATCTTGTATATCTCATAATATCTTATTTAAGACCAAAATAAAGTAACTCCATGTTGTAGTTTTCACTCGTTTGTCGAAAGAATTTGTCCTGCGTTTAAAATCTGTAGATTGTGTTCAGTAAAATAGCGTAGTTTATATAGAGAACGCATTTTGTCACATTACGTATCCATATAAATATATAAATATTTCTTAAACTAGGAATTCAATTCATAACATAAATAAACAAAGAATTCTTTTAGCTACAATTCTATCTTGCTGTAAAAATAAAAACATTACTATTCTATATTTCTGACGTTGCCAGATTTTAAGGCTTAAAAACTTATTTTATTACGAAAACACACAAACTTTATGACACTCATTAAAATATCGTGTCGCAACAGATGGAATAATCAGTCGTGCACTTACATCTTTCACCCGATCTGGCCTCTTGGACCTTTTGGAGAAGGTTTCAATCGAGACACCGTCTCGGTTTCGGTAATTTTTGCCGGATTATATGTTTTGATTGACAGTCTCCCTCTCCACGGAATTAAACATTCATCTAGAGACAATTGTTGATCTGTTAAATTTTTCCTTGAAATAATCAATGACAGGCTGGACCTTCACCAGCCTATGCAAATTGGGAGAAATATCCTTATTATTACAAAAATGCATTATTTGTAAAAATCTGTTCCTGCTCATAACGGCGTTTATACAGATGGGTCTGTAGACCAATAATCGTAGAGAACGCCCTTCTTTACTTGTCCCATGAGAATGATCAAGCCCAAAAATTTCTTCATTTCAGTCACCGTGACGTCTTTCCATTTTTTCGTTTTTGATGTAATTCTATATTACATCAAAATGATATCTATTAGACTCCCTCACGAAGTGCTCAATCAGGTCACTTCCAATTAATAAATTCACAATATCCATTACGCTTTCGGAGGAACTTGACATAATTTTTACGCCAGAGCTGCCTTCGAAAGGTTTGTCGTTAGTTGACCATGTATCATTGTTGTCTTCAACATTATTATTCATGTCCTCGTCTTCTAAATCACTGTATATTAGCGGTATAGGACGTCGCTTTCGAATGGCTATACTACTGCTATCACTACTTGCTGAACGGCAGTCAAGACAATCTGACAGGTCGTCGAGATAAAACTCGCCGAGACTATCCTTTCCATTCATTTCTAAAGGCTAAAGCTTAGAAAAAAGCACCGATTATCTGAATAAAGAATGCGAAATGCTTGCTACTTGTCAATCTAACTTAACCAAATCTAACAGAAAGATCAAACGTCGATTAATCCACAACCGGTCGGTAAGCGCTGGGGATCAATCGTCGATTAATCGACGGCCGATCGGTATGGGCTGAGAACAAAACGTCAATTAATCGACGACCGGTCGGTAAAGTGTTAAGCTTTCTCCAATTTTGAGATCAATGACATGTTATTTTAATCACGAAACGCTCTCGTAATGCTTGCATTCTTGTTCAGTTATGCGTACTACCATAGAGCCATTTCTTTAATGAAATCCCGAAAAACTACTTCGAAATACGGCATCAAACTATCCTTTATCAAAAGAAATTAAAAACAATGCATTTTGCTTTTTCAATGTGTGTATTTAAAAACTAATTAATTTAATTCTCATTTTTGTACAAATAAATGTAAAGCGTAAGAAATTTAAAAAATCTAAAATCCTAAATTTTTGTATGACTTTCGTGGTGCCGACAGCTTTTAACTGACGACTAATTCTTAACGCAGGATTTATAATTGCACAAAATTTTTATAGGTTGGTTTCCAATTTTAGCTGCGTGGGTAGCCAAACCATTAAGATTATTTCCATAATTTTCCACCTAACATCTACTTCGATGCATCTTTCTACAGATGCTGAAGATGGATTTCAAGTAACCTATACATCTACAAATGAGAAAGAAGGTTCTCCACCTATAGCCGTTTGCAAAGCTAGCTTGGTTCTCTATTCTGACGTGAAGTGGAAAAGGCTTATCTTGATGCGAAACGGAAGCAGGCTACTTTCAAGTGCAAAGCAAGGTATTTTTCAAACACCTTTATTTAATGAAAATAAATATAAAAGCAATCACTTTAGAAAAAGGCTCAAAGATTGTTTTATAGTCAATATATAAAAGGAATCAAAACAATCTCAAAAAGTATGGAAAGACAAAAAAATAAATGACAAAAGTCAAATTTGTAAAAAGTACAAGATTTCAGATATAAAAAATCCTACAAGTTTTTATATAAAATTTTATTTCATTTTAATAGTTATATGTATGTGCTATCTAAAACAGAAAATGTTTCTAGCCTATCATTTGCACGAATTATCTCCGCATTTTCCTTTTGTCCTTTACCTTCTGGTGTTTTATATATCGTTTAACTAAAAGCATGGGCTAACATGTGATTCGTGGCCTCACCAACCAAACTTCTACCCTCATTTCCCCCCCCCTGAGTGTAAGAAATTATATATTTAATATAAAGACTGGCCCATTAATAACTAGGAATGATGCTTTCTCTAAATATTTCTAGAAGTGGAAATTATGCTCCACAAACAAATAGAAATTAGATTACTTAAAAGCAAATAAATTTACTCAACTTAGCGAAAATTCACAAACTCTTGCTAGTTCTTTCACGAACGCTGATGTCAAACAAAGGAAATCCAACTCATACTCTTCTCAACTGGTCCTGTCCTCTACCTAGACGTTTTTAAAATATCGAGCCAACTATCCCAGTTTACCCTTCTTCTGTAACACGTTTGTGGGGGCAAAAATCTAGCCAGTCTCACTCCAAAGACAATTACTGCCCTGCGTTGCGTACATAGCGATTATCCATATTAAATTCAATTCGAAAGAAAAATAAATCTTTACGAAACAGTAAGATTCATTTTTTCTCTTACCCACAGTCCATTCAAACATCCCAAATGTTATGTTTAAATTTCTCATAGGATTTTTGTTACGTTTAGTATTCTGTTAAACCTCTCAAGTTTAAAAAAAATGTCTTTTCGTTTCTCACAGCTATTACAAAGACTCCATTTTCCCTTCAAACAGAACTGATAGAAAACATTGAAAGCCCCGAGGAAAAATACGTTTGCTTTGCAACTCTCAGGAAGACTGGAGCAGTTGAAGAGAAATCACTCGATTTGCACATGCAAGGTAGGTCCAACTCAAACAGTTTGTTCAAATTACAGTATAATATACCATAACGCTTTTAGAACTAATTTTAGGCCATATCCAATATACGGTATCGCAGATGCCTAGCCACAAATTTTCCCCAAAAGCTTCAATTTATCAAAACAATCAGTATCTATTACAGCCCTCAAAGTTTAACGACCTTTTCAAAGCGTGTGAACAAAACTTTGAGGGCAGCTTTTGGGATTTAGTCCAGCAAAGAAACTTTTTCAAAGTGGGATTTCAGCTACGTAAGAGCTAGTCCTATGGGACACAGTTTGAAGTTTAATCACAGCAGACTCTCGGGAAGGCGGAGATAATTAATGCAAACTTGTTTGTACGGTCATAGTGCACGTGCCAGGTCGAAGAGTTATAATTCAGTTCGAATCTCTTTTATGCAATTTTTTTTTCACTGCTTGAGCCGTCCGGTCAGTTTGCTGTTATTTTAAAATGCATACTTTCTTCCTTATCCGATTTTTTTTTTTTTGAAAAGAATTGTACTAAGAAAATTTAGTCTTGAAAATAAGGAAGTTGTTTTTTAGGGCAAAATGGGAAAGGCCCATACCAATCAATAGAAATGAGATAATTGCCGAAAGAGATGTTGTCAAGTGAGAAATATGCAGTTTCATTATTAATTTCTTCTTTACAGTCGATTCTGTACAAGGCCTTCTCGAATCTCTGTTTATCCATTCTGAAATTTTAATAAAAATTTCTGTGGGTGATCTTTGAGTTGAGATACGGTATTAGCCCACTTGAGGGCAAGTCTTATTGACTTCATGGACGTATATATTTCCTTTTTTAATGCGATGGGGAAAATCAAAATTCTAAACAGATCTTCCTTCAACAGCTCTATACTACCCTAGGATGGACGAGCTGTGAGCTAGAACCACCTCCAGCAACAATCCCGAAAGTTCATCTCGCTTGTTTAACCTTTACCTACTCTGGACGTATTTTGGGAGCTACTATTGCAGTTGTTCATTTTAAATAATTTTTAACTAGGTTGCAATTCGATAAATAATCTTGAGAGTACGTTACATGAAGATACCGAGAAAGGTGTGGATCCATTGGGATTGACAGATGAAAATGCTTAAGACTGAAATGGGAGACCGCACAACAGTGGTTAGAGGCTAACTGCTCACTTTGTTATAAAAATGGGAAACTGTATAATAATGGACGCAATTACAGTACCGTATTTTAGGAATTAACATTTATACTTCAAATTTCTTGGCTGCTATAAAAACACGAAATTGAATCTTTTTTTTTTTTCGGTTAGATCTTATGGTGATACCGAATGAAAGTTCTGGAGTGGAAATGGATATCCTTTTAATTCTAATATTTGTGGGAATTTTCGTGCCTATAATCGGGACAGTATTTATAGTAAAGTTACGTTCTAAATGAAAGGTAAGAACACATTCTTTATCAATTTTTTTTCATTTGCATCAATGGTTTAAACATAAATAGTTTCAGAACATAAACACAAATTTCAATAACGAAGACACTTTTCTTTTGAACATTCTTAAAAAGTAAATGAGAGAAAAGGTTTTTCATTAAAACTTCTCGAGTCATACTAATAAATGCACCCATCGCAGAGCAGCACAATGTATTTTCTTATTGTACCCTAAATGTATTCTAAATCGCATTTCATCCAGAGAATATTAAAACTTGTTTCCTATTCAGAGCTCTAACATTTATAGAGTCGCACTATCCAATAGATAAGTTGCCATGGAGTAGAATCATCTAGTTGCTTTTATTCGATTCTACTTAAAATACATTACACATTTCATTCCGTATTCAGAATATTCAGTCCTGTTCCGGTTGAAACTTTTAAATAGAGGCATGAAGAAAAGCCTCGACTCGAAGGCTCGGAACAAGTATTTCCAAAACTGCACGACTCGTGGGTTGTTCGCGATCTACAGTTGTTAGTACTTATGCAAAGTGAATGAATGACGGTGAAACCAGCAGTAGACAACATGGTGTTGGACGTCCACACGCTATCAAAGAAAAAGGTCGTAGGAGACTGTCTCGCATGGTGAAGCAAAACCGGAGCCAGACAATGGCTCAGCTGACAACCCAATACAATGCAGGGCCAAGTAGAATAGTCGAAGCATACTGTTCAGCGGACACTGTTGGATATGGGGCTACGCAGCAAACGTCCAACTCGTGTTCCTTTGCTGACCAAACGTCATCGCCAACTGCGCCTACGCTGGGACCGGGAACATTGCGACTGGTCCATAGATCAGTGGAAGAGAGTTGCCTGGTCAGATGAATCACTGTTTGTCATTCATCACGCCGATGGCCTTGTCAGGATACGCCGTCTACCCGGCTAACAGTTGCTCCCTCAATGTACGGTAGGTCACACATAGGCCGGTGGTGGCGGTGTTATGATTTGGGGGACGTTCTCTTGGGCTTCTCTGGGACCCGTGGTTGTGGTAGAGCAGACAATGAATGCTACAGGGTATCTGAACATCGTTGCGGGCCTGTTACACCTTACATGGCCTCTGTTTTTCTAGCTGAAAATGGAATGTTTCAACTGAACAACTCCCCCTGTCACAAAGCTAAAATTGTGTTGGAGTGGTTCCAGAAACATGATGCTGAATTTTAATGTCCTGGCCACCTAACTCACCAGATCTCAATCCGATAGAACACCTTTGTGATGTCATGGGACAGCAGCTCAAAGACCACCCATTCACCATATTTCGGATTTACGTAACCGTTGCTTGAACATCTGGTACAATCTGTCTCCGGCCAGTTACCAAGGACTTGTGGCATCCATGCCAAGGCGGGTTGAAGCTGTGTTGCGCGCCAAAGGTGGACCAACTCGTTATTGACAGGTGGTCATAATGTTTTGGCTCTTGAGTGTAGAGGAATAAGATTCCAACTCGGTGACTTCAATCAACCATTTGCAGCAATGGATTCTCAGCACTTTATATTCATTGTTTGAATCCTCGAAAATGGGTATCGTGGATGACTAACGTTTAGGACGAGGTAGATTAGCTCTTTGCCAAATTATCCTATTAAGTTCCAGAAGAGTAATATCTTATCTTTTATATAAAACTTTCGACATTTTCTGACCATTAGCAGTAACAGAAAATTAACACCAGTCCTTAAATCGTATTGAAGTCTAGAATTTTTTTTGGGGGGGGGGCCGGATCTATAGCGTGGAAGTATTTTTTTCAGCTTGTTTTGTTGTTACCCAGACATATGATTTTGGAGAGGAGAGATTGTTGCTAAATTTATTCTTTACAATCTCTATATACTCCCAGGAAGCACGTTCAAATATTTAAAAATTCGACCGAAATTTGATAGACAAGTGGGGAATAATAGTCTCCTGCCAAGACAACACAAAATTGGAAGAAAGGTATTAAGAGTTCAACAAGAACAGCAAATTTCAAAGAGTAAAGTTAATATAGCTGACAACTATCTTTTTAAAAATATTTCCATTGCTTTTGCCAATTTTCTGTGTTTACTCAGCTATTATTGTCTAAAGACTGCCGATCAGGACTCTGCTTCTCTACCAAAGTTGACCCTCTGCGAGCATGTTTGGACAAAAGCTTGAACATGACAATGGACTTTTAACGACTATTTTTAAGAACTTAAGAATTTTAGGAATTAGTTTATTTCAAAATTTAATATCTTTTTAGGTATATGTTTATAAAAAGGATTTAAATAGAAATGTAATATATGTTTTTAGAGTTATTCTTCAATATTGCTTCCAATTCTATCTTAATGCACCAAATATCATATCCCTGCCCACTCGTACGTCACGTTGACGCATCGAAAAAGTTGGAATACTATCCCTCACGTTTTTAGAGCAAAGGAAATAACTGAAAATTGTATCAAAGCTGTAAACATTTAAATTTGGTAAAATACATCAAGTTTCGCAACTAACGAGTTTAATTAAGAATTAAAACTAATATAACGATTTGGAGAGAATTGAGATGACTATTCTTTTTTATGAGTTATTTAATATAACTTTTTTTTTACCTTTTCAGAAACAAACAATGTCCCTATCTGAAGTGAGCAACCACGAAGGAAAACTCGACCTCTTCGATTGCAATCTACCTCTGGATACTGCCGTACGACAAAATTTGGGAATTCCCCGGAGAAAAACTCAAATTTGGTAATCCACTTCACGGAAGATGTAGAAATATGTACAGACAAACATCAATGGGTTGCAAAATGGAAATTTCGAACTACATTACTCAGAAGTAAAACGCTTTTATATGTAACATTTGGGGAAATTGATTAGAAAATGCTCAAAATGAATTTCTTCTTCCTTGAATTAACTAGAAACGTACTTCCCACATTTTTTTTTTTTGAAAATTGCATTAATGCTGTCTTTGTTTTCGTAATTGATGAAGTTTTGAGTAATCTATAAATTTTGTAACATACCGTTTATATTCAAAAATAACAATTTTCCCCAAAAAATAAATATATAAATAAAGTTATTCGAGCTCACTTTCAAGGAATTTTATTGTTTATGCACACATATGAGCATTGAATGCAGCCATTGCTGTGATGCGCAAGTGAGAACATTAAAATCTTTAAATCTCGAATTAACAGATATCCGAAAGAGCGTAAATGACGATTGCCACTTTAACCAACACTTAAACCCTTTGGATCACAGTGTTGCAGATCTGTATTAAATCCAAACATTTATGTCGCTTACACATTGAGCATTAAAGGTTTTTTTTAAGTTTATCCTGGAATCAACAGCTCGTAGAATTCGTACTATCCAATGTTAAATTCAATTTTTTTCATTCTCAAAGTTTCACTAATCGTTAAAGTAGATGTCTCTCCAACATTTACCAATAATTTTTTTATGTTTTAATTTAATTTTTTCTTTTTTTCATATTTGATAGTATTGTTATTTTAATATTTGAAGAAATACATTTTTTAAATTTGTTACTAAGATACAAATGAGACCCAAGACCTAGATTTTCGAACAAACCACATTAACTTAATCTAAGTGGTTAGACATCCGAAATCAGATTTTCAAAGCGGTTTTCAAGTACATTCACTTTAATGCTGGATTAATGTACATTTCTGCAGTGCTTTCTAAATTTTGCTGTAGGATTAAGGTTGGTTTTTAAACATTTTGACTAACATTAATTGAGAATCACATACCTCCTGAGGTACAATGCCAATGTTTTTCAATTTTATTCATTTCAAAGTTTCATTTACGGTAACAGATGTATCTCTAATTGCACTTAGTTTTTTAATTGTAAAAAAATTTTAAGTCTCTCAAAGAATATTTTTTTATATTTTAGATTTTATTTTTATGACGATCTAGAATTAATTTTTTTATTTTAAATTAATTTATATTTTCATATTTATTTATCGGAAGTATTTATTTTTGTATTTTATACTAAGATGAAGTATCATAATTGGGTTACTAAGTAAACCTTTAGCGTATGGGAAACCCATGTGTTTGTTCCACACTTAAGGGCAGGTATCAGGAAGTTCAGTTGCATTTTAGTGCAGGCTTTCCCAACTCGTTTCTGTTTTAATCATTCCAAAAGCAGACCTTAAGGGATGATCGAATCGCGGTGTTTAAAACATTTAACTCATAATGAGCATTAATATACGTTACAAAATTATAAAACCATTCAAAATTTCGACACTTTCTCAACAAAGAAAGCAATAATGTATAATTCAACGAAAATATGGGAAAAAGAATTTTCTCATCTCATTGAGCTAAGAAAGGGAAAATTAAATTAAATATCCTTTTTCGTGCCTAACAATTTTCAAGTGTGGTTTGAAGAACGAGAAACAGTTTGTTCTATTGCGCCAGCTTGCAGCGAAATCCTCTGCTCGACTTTCGGTTTGTCGGCACCAATGAGCATCCTGATGAGGCACCGCAGCGGCGGGCGCCGTGTGGTGCTACGTTTGCTGAAAATATAAGTTTTTCATGGAAATATAAGCTTTTCGTTATTTTATTAGTAATACGGATAGACATATGGATTTTGTGTACAAATGAATAATAAACGTTAAAGAAGTGTTTAATGTACATTTTTATGGTTTTATTATTATTGTTGTTGTTGCTCTCTGCACACCCTGCATGAACACCTACCACACGCCACTGATATATACATATATATATGTATATATATTTATATATGTATATATATATTTATTTATATATACATATATATATATATATATATATATATATATATATATACATATACATATATATATATATATACACACACACACACACATATATATATATATATATATATATATATATATATATATATATATATATATATTCATACACCGACAGACAAAAAAAAAGGCTCGTAACAGTAATCTCCAATTTTCTGTTTTAAAATGCAAAATTTTAGTAGGTGATTATCCATGTATTATTTGGAAGCTTAAAAACAAAATTCCCTATAGAAAAGAATGTTGTAATTTTAATAGTATTTGAAAAGTGGCAAGGCTAAAGCAATTAACGTTAGCTCTCAAAATTATTAATAAAATTATTATTGTAAAATATTAATTTCAAGTTTCTTCTGAAATTATTTTCGTTCTTGGAAATGAATAATCGCAGATTTTTCTTAAATTTAAAATTACTTTGAATTTGGCGACCCCCAAAATTTTCTCATGACCCCGGTTTGCGCACCGCTGGCCTACAGTACTCACATTTATAGGATTGGCTCAAGTCTTGAGAGGTAGTGGTAACCCGACGATCACTCCGCTCAGTTTTTTCTGTCTAAGGGGTTTCTGTCCTTCCGACGATCACTCCCCTCAGTTTTCTCTGTCTTAGGGGGTTGATGTCATTTTGACGATCATTCCCGCCAGTTTTCTGTCTTAGGGGTTGCAGTCCTTCGACCCAATTCGATGGCGTAACCCTCAGCTCTTCGGAGACGGATATGGGGTTTATTTCTTAACTTATCCCGATTAATATTAATCAAAATGTACATCGCATTTATAATAAATGACATTTATTCATTTTTAGGCATTAAATTATTATAATAATTAGTACAAAATAAGATATGATTTCGAAATGTATATATAATTAGAAAAATATTCAGAGACCTTTTTTGTTATCATTTAGTTTCTTAGTCAAGGTTTCTTACACAGTGTAATTGCAATTTGGGCAACTTGTTTTATATACCGGGCGGCCA
>CM063503.1:21886745-21896745 GCA_032207245.1 Pardosa pseudoannulata | reverse complement strand
AATTTCTGAAATTCTTAATTTCAATTTAAATCAGTATTTCTACTATTATTGGAATCAATTTCATCTAATTGTTGAAACAATTTCACACTTTTCTTTCTTTTTTAGGTGGAGGAGGGGGAATTAACTTCCCCTCTCCGACTTTGATAATGGCTATACAAAAGTTGATTATGATACTGTACCACATCGTTGTCTGTACAGGTGAAAGGGTACATATATTTCTGTATGGAAGAGCCATTGCAATTGTTCGTCTTTTTTTGGAAAAGGCAGCACGATGTCAGCCTTTAGTATGCAACAGGATATTAACCCCTTCTTTCTTTCTTTCGTCAAAATGATGAGGTGAAGTTTAATCCTCTGCTTCTGGAGCCAGTGATATTTCTGGGCTGGAGTGTCCAAAAGTTGTAATGGATTTGGCTCCATGGCCAGTTTTTGCAGATGTGTACCCTTTCTGATTTGAGATAATCAACCCTTTGATTCTTCCACACTGTGTTCATCCGGAATATGATCCACATGGATACTGGGCTCACAAAGTCTTCGTACTTGACATTTTCCGAGGACGGTTGTGAAACAGATACTGGTACAGGTGTTTTGGGCAGAACTCCAAAACAAGGGGATGATTTCTGAAGTAGAAGATTCTTATTAATTTGTAGATTGGATTACTAAGATTGGAGAGCTGAGAACGGCAACCAAGCGTTTTGATTGTGCTAGACATTTTAAATCCACTAGTCCATGAATCATTGTTTTTAATAATCAGGTTACGGGATTCAAAAATGTCTCTTTTTTTTCGTTTTTTAATATCAATGTTTTGCAAAAGAAATACTTATGTTGTCCCATTAACTTTGGAAACTGAGTATTTTATGCATTCCAGATACAATATAGAAAGTAGCTCATTGTACCTCCTCTAATTAAGTAGACAGGCAGGTCACGCGAGTTTGCCATAACATGCCACGTATTATATATAAAAGTTACGTGCAAAAAATATTAAAACAATCTATTTTTATGCCCAGAATTTTATTTATTTCTCAATCTATATATCCGATGGCAGTACCAGACTATTTGTAATGTGTTAGATCAAACTGTTTTAACTGGTACTTTATTTACAATAAACATTATAACAGATACAATTGCAAAAACAAAAAGGCCGTCCAAGCTTAATTAATAATCCCAACTGTTTTGTTGAAAGGCATTACATTAAACAGATACCTCCACTGATAAGAAACGGCAATCATATAGAGCAGGGCTGTCCAACTGGCTGCCCGCGGGCCGCATCCGGACCGCCAACACATATTGTGTGGCCCTCCAGCTTCTTTTTCAGCATATTTCTTTTTTCGAAATTTTATGGTATCAAGAAGCATCCGTAACTACCTTTCTTGGTCATGCCGAGGTCCCGAAGTTTTCTCTTCATCGCTCTTTCACTCCTTTCCTTGTAGTGGGAGAAAAAGGTACAGGACATCCACAGGTCAAGGTCAAGCAGTCCTACCCCGCACGCTGGTGTTCAAACAAATTCCTAGAAATAGAATTGCCTCGCTTTGGGTATACCAGGCGAGGGGAAAAGGTAAGCTTGCAGATTTTGGATATGAAGTAAACCTCTCTTGTACCGTAGCTATATTTTTGGGGGAACGAGTGAAAACTAATTTTATTGTTGATTGTGAATATTTCATCTTCTAACGATGAGTAAGAAACGGGAGATAGACAGTGAGAATCGAGTGTTCCAAGACCACTGGGTAATCCAGTATTTCATCACGAATAGAAAAGACATACTCCAGTGCTTGATTTGTATGCAAGTTGGAGCTGTGTGCAAACAATGTAATGTCAAAAGGCATTACGCGAGTCTTCACGAAGGGAGCCACAGTAAATATCAAGGAGAAGTAAGATCTCTGATAGTTTCAGAACTGAAATCAAAACTGCAAAAACAAACTGGGATGTTTACTCAATTAAAATCTGATCAGTACAATGCTTTGCGTGCTTTGTATGCAATTTCTCTTGAGCTTGCTAAAACGAAAAAACCGTACACTGATGGCGTCGTTGTTAATAAATGTGCTATAGAAATGGTAAAAGTATTTAGGGATAGCAAAATGGCTAAGTATTTTAATTCAGTTCCAGCTTCTCATCAGACCGTCAAACGAAGAGTTGCCGAAATGGGTGACCAAATACAACAAAAATTGTTCTGCGAGATTGAAAAATGCTGCTATTTCTCTTGTGTATAGAGGAGACTACATACCAATCGGACGTTAGTCAACTCTTGATTTTCATTCGCACTGCTAAAGAAGACTTTGAGATCAAAGAAGAGCTCCTTATCATGTGTTCTCTTCACTCCACATGAAAAAGTAAGGACATATTTGAAGCAGTGATGAAAGTGGTCAACAGTGTCGGAGGTTTTGAAAAGTGTTCCGTCCTAGCTACAGACGGTGCAAAGGCAATGGTAGGACCAAAGATAGGATTGATTGGATGTTTGAGAGAAAATGAAATGAAATACCCTGCACTTCATTGCATCATTCACTAGAATGCTTTATGCGGAAAATCGAGGAAGCAAACTGAAACCCTCAAAAAAGTTTTGAAAGTCATCAACATTATCAGAGGCGGCAACAGGGCTTTTATGCATCGGCAGTTCCGTAACTTTTTGGAGAAAATTGAAGAAGAATACAATGACCTGGTTATGTACAATCAAGTTAGATGGCTTAGTGCCGGAAATTGCCTCAAGAGATTTTAAGTTGATTAAAGAAATCCCTCTTTTCCTTCACCAGATTTCTCCATCAGAAAACTTTGATCAAGAACTTTTAAGCATGGATTTTTCAAGTCACCTGATATTTCTAACTGATATTATTGTCCACCTTAACGATGTGAACTTAAAACTACAAGGAAGAGGCCAAATGGTGTCTGACCTAATGGCACACATTAATGGTTTTAGAAACAAGCTAAAAATTTACCATGAAACTTTGGGAAACAATAACTTATCTCGCTTCGCCAGCTGCAGTCGTTAGGCGTCAGAGTGTGAGTAAGTGCTGGATTTATCTGAATTTTGCCCTGAGTTGCAGACTATTATTGATGAATTCAACACGAGATTTTCAGAATTTGAGAGCATCAAGAATGACATGGCTCTTTTTAGAAATCTAGTCACAGCAAGCATTGAAGAACAACCAGCTGACCTACAATTAGAGCTCTGTGATCTCCAGGCTCATCCGTTCTTTCAAACAAAAACCGAAAGGGGGACTGAGTTCTTCAAGTTGCTTCCAACTGAACGGTTTCTAAATCTGCGTGACTTAGGACTGAAAATAACTTCCATGTTTAGAAGCACATATTTATGCGAAAGTGCTTTTTCGGTGATAAAGTTTGTCAAGAATCGTCACATGAGCTCTCTCTCAGTTCATTGTTAGATCTTCTTCGGCTGGCAGTGACAAACATCAATGTTGTCATTCGTGCCCTTGTAAAGAAGTCTGATCGGCCTCAGTTTTACCTTTAAAATGTAAGAAAATTGTTTTATAATCCTTCTTCTCGATTGTTTTATAGTTAATAATTCAACTATTATTTGTTATTGTATAAGAGGTAAGGAGTATTGTTCAACTTTTTCAAACTGCGGCCTGCCAGATGATCAGTAACCGGAATTCTGGCCCGTGGGCCCTTTGCAGTTGGACAGTCCTGATATAGAGAATACAAAGTTTTTAGTTCCAGAAGAGATGACAACAATAAGAGAAGCAGGAAGAAAACTCGGTAATACTGTGATGTTGGACATTGCATATCATGATTTAAAATTTATAACAAGAAAAGGTTACTAATTTTATATTTATATTTTCCTCTTTGAAGGTTTAAAACATTTATTTTTTAATTTTTTATATTTGATGGAAAACCAACATTCAATCATAATACTCCTAAATGTTGGTTTACAAAAAAAATAAAAAATTTATATATTTTAAACTCAAAGGTTAAAAATGAATGCATGTATTATAAATACACATAGTTTTATATAATTTTCTTTAATAAAACATAACCACTTTTTTTACCATTTTCCTCAAAATTATGCGATTTTTAATGGGTTAAGGGAGAAACATCAAGGTTCTGTACTTAATGACATCAGTGGTAAGATAATGATTGCGGTAAAGCTATAATATCTCTATTATTGTAAAATACCTTAGGGCCAGTGAGACTCTTCCGTTCATTCTAGGTGAATGGTTACGGTAATATTACGGTTATAAAATTACGGTGAATGATTAAGGTCGCAACATCTACGCTCCTATGAGGTTAAGATATAAATGATTCATTAAGGACTGTTAGGAATGTTTCTGAGTATTTAAGCGCCTTTAAAGCTTGCAGAAACGATTTGCTTACATATAATAAATAATTATTTATATCTACTTCTCAGAATCTCGGTATTTAAATATAGATAACCCAATTGCAAGATCAATAGTAAATAAACAAACTTATTTTTAAAAAAATATAACATCCTTTTAAAGTATATGAACTGAAGGAAAAATAATTGTTTACGGGGGGAAAATAAAATTTAACTAGTGTAATTCGTTTTTAGCAAACATACCAATAATATTTTATAATTCTACTTTATTTCTCAAATCTTGTTCGACGCATATGCCAAATTTAATTTTCTTTCCTGGCTCATTGAAAATCGTAAATATTTTTTTTTGTAACATTTACATTAGAAACACTTTTTACCATTAGTACCAGTAGCAGGAAGTGTGAAAAATATCTACAATGCAACACAAAAATTGGGAAATAACAACTGTTATTTTTAACTATATATTTCAATATTTTAAAGGGTTAAATTTTCTATACAATGAAAAGTACTTTTCACAAAATATGTTTATTTCCATCGATATCTCCTGAAATAAAATTATTTTTACTCGTAAATAAAAAAATTTAATCAAATATGGTTGTTATATACGAAAGCCCAAATTTCACCTTGTCTTTTTCATATAATTTGTTGAGATTATAGAATTCCACAGGCAGAAGAAGAAACATTGATACTGCTTTCCGCATTATATTCTATGCATATTTTGTATTTATGCAAATTATTCTGCATTTGGATACATTCCCCTTATCTTTTTATAATTGTATGTAGTTTACCTGATATTATATTTAAAATAAATAAAAATCTCTGAATTCATTGCAATATTTTGATTAGTAAATAATATTTATATTACTCATATCCATTTATGAGTGTAATAATAGTTAGAAAGACAAAATATAATTTAGTGAAAACGCCACAAGCAGTGGGAAATTAAAACACTATACTTTTAGGGTTTTTTTTCCTTTAACAGAGAACTGCCAAACTATACTGCCGTAATAATAATAATAATAATAATAATAATAATAATAATCATTTCTAGCTAAAAAATATTTATGGAAAGAGCAGCAGTAGAAAAATAACTGTTCGGTTTGGTTCAGACGATAAAGAGTTTCAGGCAATTCGACTTTATTAATGGAATATAGTGATATTTGTAAAAAAAAAAATTAAATACAGCAATTACATTCCAGAAACTTGAATGAGTTAAATCTGCATATATCAGCTAAATCTGCCTCAATTCTATGTGAACAATTGAATATATCATGCTACATTCAAAGTTGATGATAAGAGAGTTTGGAGAAGTAGAGTATAACAATAACTTAAATGGTGTAGAATTATGTTTGTTGCTAACAATTGTTTTGGAATGGACAATAAAGATCTCATATAGTCTTCTGGCGAATCTCATATCATTCTTCTAGTTATATAAATAATCATTAAGGTGAATGATATGTTCGCCCGAAACGTTTATTACAATGGGTTGATAAACTGATATCAAGCGATTGCACAATCTATTACAGAAGTTAAACTGTGTTCCAGTTCTCAGAACACCCGTTCCGTGATCTGTACGAACTACGGTTTTGTTATCTTTATAAATAACGCTGCCCTAGGTTTCGATTGCTTTGGTTTGAAGTGCTACGTTCTACATTTTTTTACGCGATTATTAATTAGACCGAAATCTACTAATTAAATATGATTCGACATTACCATGAACATACATACCAGGGATGGTATTTGAACCCTTGGGGATCCATATGCAGGCCTCATATATAAGTTCTTTTCAACAGTAGAAAATATTTAAGGGGATTAGGATCATGTCGACAGATGAAAGTGCTCGTTTTTAGACAGTATTTGATTTTCTTATGTCTCACTAAAATATTACCTCAAAGTTACAGTAGTTTTTTATGGTGAATATATAAATATTGAATATTATATATAGCCAATAAAAAGTCAAAATTATAAATATTTCGCATGATCTATAACAGTACAAAGTCTGTGTAAAATTATTGTATTTCATAAACAAGATGTTCTTTAGGTACATATTTTGAAATTTCTATTGAAACTATCAATATGAAACGCTCTAAAATGGTAAACGTTTAAAATACTATAAAAAAATAATAATAATAAGCGGTTAACATTTAAGTCATTTAGAAAAAATTACAAAAATTATTTCTGTAAATTATCGAAAAATCACTAAAATTTGAGTGAGAAAATTTTCCACTCTCACCAAAAATAATTATATTTAAGCTAAACCGCTTCTTATTATTTCAGATATAATCATCATATACACGCACGGAAAGTTTCAATCTAACATATTAAATAGGTTTGGAAAAAAGTGTACCAATGTAAGAAAATATTAGATTTTCAGAAAAATGCAAAAAACTAAAACTTTTTATATAACTCCCATATTTATAGATAATTAATATTTTCCTGCTTCAAAGACTTTTCATTTCGAACTTACTTTAAGTTTTTTTTTTATTTTTTTCTGACTTTTGGCACATTTTATCAGGTTTAAAGCTGATAACTCAGTTTTCCGAACACGATTACTATCTATCTTTTTTAAAGAATTTCTCCTTTCATAACCTGGTTCAATGCTTAAAAATTCCAACACTTTAGTACGGCTGTAGAACCACAAAAGAAATAATTGTATCAAGAATTCCAGTTTTTAAAGTTGTGTGGCCAACAAAGACTGTTTTAGGGAAACGTTTCCACAAACAACTGTTGAAACTTAACTACGATGTAAACATCAGGAAGAATGAGTGGAGGGTTGAGTAGGGTACTTCCTGTCACCGTGGGCAATAAAATAAATCCAGGGAGGAATGAAATCAAAATTCAGTATTGAAGTCCTTTAAATAGGGGGCGTGGTAGGTTGTGTTTACAAATATTAATCAGCTGTTTTGACGCCTTAACCCTCTAAGCGGTTCGAACGTACAATTCCGCCGGTTGTCACGTATAATTTTCGACCTACAAAAACCTTCCGAAAATGGATGTATTGTACATTTCTGCCAGTGCTTTCCCCCATGGAGGTTTGAGGTAGGAGGGTCCGGTCGATTGTTTAGGAACTGCACCCCTCTATGACTGACATTTATTGAGGGATGCACCCGTACTCCCTGAGGCACAAAGACGCTGATAGCTTCTCATTGCTTTGTCAATCTCTATTTCGAAGTATTTCTTTTGCGGTAACACATGTATCTCTAATTGCACCACTTAAATATCTTGGATGACTTTCGGAAAAGAATATAAATAATTCTCTTAAAAATGTTTTAATTCGTACTTTTAGAATACATTATTTCTTATGGAATGATCTTCGAGACTTGACGAGCTTTATGTGTATTAAAAATTAAAAATCTATAATGTCTATTTATATATCTATTTATAACCGGAAGTAAAGGGACAATAACGGGGGTGGGTTTCCCGTATTCCAATCTAGTCGACAAAGGGTGAAGTAAAAAAATCATAGAACACATTGGTCACTGACACAATAAAACTTTAGCGTATTTTTTTTAGACATTGTTTCCTCGGTGTGTTCCACTCGGAGGGTTAAAACTTACCATATATTAAGTACTATATATTTTTAGATTCCTCTAAATATCAAGATTTTTTTCGGGCCAAAAAATTTTTTTTTCGATTTTTTGACTCAAGTTGTTTCTACTCCACTTAAAGAGGAAGTTTGGACCTCCCATTGCGACTAGGGTAAATTTCTTATAATCTTACCTATTTTTTTTTACATTATCAGGATGCGTATGAGTAAACCACAGCGATTTTAATTTTTAATATTTTTGACGTGTTGGACGATATTAAGAGTCGTCGTTATAAGCGTGTATTTTCCAGTTCGTTAAAGAGTAGAATATTAATGCTTGTAGCTCTCAATACTGCAATAAAGTTTAAAATGAATTTTAAAAAGTAACCTTTTGTCTGGT
Organism: Pardosa pseudoannulata; assembly: GCA_032207245.1. NCBI lineage: Eukaryota > Metazoa > Arthropoda > Arachnida > Araneae > Lycosidae > Pardosa > Pardosa pseudoannulata. The sequence goes on along the minus strand of CM063503.1, from coordinate 21,888,537 downwards.
TGGAGTTAAAAATATTAGATAATTGTGTAGCCTAAATATGAGGTAGAGACAAAGGGTTAGTTAAGCCAATTTATGCAGATTTTACTTTGTGGGAAATACTAATGCTCTCAAGATTACCATTGTTTAGATATCTGTAGAATTTTAGGTAAAAAGTGATATAATTTTTATAGAACTGTCTTTCATAGATACTATTACTCTCTCATGTACGCCACCATATTAAGGAATTTTAAAATACTATGTATATTGTATTTAATACCATGGCATTTATACATTATTTTTATTTTGGCAATTTTTAGCCTTCGCCTTGTACGTCTTAACCATATGTATTGTATACATCAGACTATTTGTTTTCATTATCCTTTCTATGTTTATCGTCATATGAAATCTGTTCCAATTAACACTTCAATTTCGTACTGCATGGCACATCTGTTAGTCGTAAATACTTACATTTTATAATGACGTGATGTTGTCCTTGGATTGGTTCTTATTATGTAGGCGTGTGTAATGTTTTAAATTCAATGCTAGTTTTTATCACGTTATTTGCTTTGAATCTATGTGAAGCATCAGAAATATTTTTGGGGATTTATGGTAGACGGTGGGTTACGACCTCAAATAGGTCGAAAAATTAAGTGTTGTGGTCATGTAAATATAATGTAAACATACGAATTTAATGAAATATTAGTCATTATATCGATCTGCCACGAGCACCACCTACTTATTCAAATGACAGCTTTTAGCTATGACAGTTATTAATTCAAAATATCGTTCAAGCTTGCTTTACCTACAGCAATTTCAAATACTGAACCAAGATTTAATTTGATATGCGGCAACAAACAAGAATATTCTTCAAAGTTTTATTGTTTTTTCTTAATTTTTATATATTTGAAACAAATACAAAAACAACTTTTTTTCGTGTGCATATTGCTTAACAAAGAGATAAATTATTATAGTAAAGCATTTATTTTATATCTTCATTTTGCATTTAATATATAGGGTAGAAAAATGTCAATGAAACAAAAGAGACATAAACGGAAAAGGTTCAAGGAGTGCTGATAACTAGTACCAAATCCATAAACAAAGTGTTTCACCAAACGGATTTAGTACCTATTGCATTTTGAAATATAGGGAAGGAGGAAATAATGCATTAAAATTTACAAATATTACTCCTTTTCTTTCTTTTCAATTAATAAACTGTACTGGTCTGTTACAATATATAAACTGAAGTTTAAATTTAGAGATTTCGATGTAGTAGAAATAGAAACGCTTTTTTCTTAATCCACTTCCATATTTAAACCAGACTGTAGACAAACAGATACTGCATTTTGGAACCGGAGTTTGTAAGTTTGAATCTAGCTATTGTCATAGATGTTCGCGCCCATTCGGATTCGGCTTTAAGCAGTAGGTCCTGGTCTCATTAGCCCTTGTGCTGAAAAATATTTAACCCGGTATAAAAATTATAAAAACTTTTAAGCGGTATAAAAACATTCCACACAAAATCACTCTATGGAAGTAAACTTCCTAAATTTTCAGTAGCTGTCTTATATGTAATTTAGACCCGAATATTTATACCATGCATTTCCACAATTTTCGCTGAATATTTTTCAGAGAAAGAGATACTGTTAGATTATTCGGGCTTCACAGACCGGGTGCATGCGCTTACACTTTTACATTTTTATTTAGTATTTGTGTCCTTAGATGAGATGCTATTAAAAATACATCTTTTTTTTATTAAAAGTTGATGAAATATAAAGATGTGATTTAAATTTTTTAATGGTGTGGGTCTTATGTTTGT
>CM063503.1:21871745-21884245 GCA_032207245.1 Pardosa pseudoannulata | reverse complement strand
ATATATATATGTATGTGTTTGTGCGTATGTATAAATGCACTCGCTGTTAGACCTTTTTATCAAAGCAAGTAGAAATATTCCGAGCTTCTGATGTTAAGACTAATTTAACTTTTATTTCTCTCTTCTTTATAAAAAAAAACTCATTTACGTAGAAAATTGTTGTTGAATCCTAATATGTCTTTCTGAATTTAATATGTTGCATAAAAACATCTTTAGATTCAAAGAGCTTTTTTTTAATATTTAAGTTTTAAACATTTATTTCGAAATATGTCATTACCTTTAAAATTTTACAGTTATTTTACTTTCATAAATATATGCAAAGTTTGAACACTTAAAATTTGAGCATTTTAATATGTTTTTAAAAGGGCAAACTATATTGTTGTTGTTTACAGAAAAGTTTTAACTATAGTGAAATTATAAGAATATCTAAAGTATATTTTATATAATTTTCTGCAAAAAAACAGATAATATTGGTTTCATGATTTATCATTTTGGAGACTTAATATATTGCGTTAATGTGAATTAAAAAATACTGTTAGTGAGGATGAACGTGTAATGATTTGCTGGTAATATTGTGGGAAAGTAATCATTATCCCTTTAATTATTTACAAACTTCTGTGAAATCTACATGGTCATTAATAAAACATATTCTACAGTAAACGTTTTCTTTCTAAATTAATATGTTTTTAGATACAAAGGATTAAAAATAAAATTGTTAGAAATTCCTGTTAGTCTAGCTGCTTACAACTGGTATATCTAACATTGCACTTAATCCATTCAGGCCAATTTTATTTTCTGACCATATGTGAGTACACTAACTCATACACCAAGGATCATTTTTTGTATATAAAATATATTAGCAGAATTTTTCCATAACTAAATGTTGTTAATGAGGATAAATTAGTAATGTTGTGCAGATAATAGTCCGTAATAGGAATCCTCATTATTTTAATAAATTACAAACTTTCAGTTAAAGCTAAGAAGGCTTTACTAGAACTTATTATATAGTAAACGTTTTCTTTTTAAATTAATATTTAATATAGAAAATTAAATATAAGGTCGTTTGTAATTCCTGCTTACGTTTTCCGCAGAGCATTTGTATATCTGACAATGCACTTAATACATTCATGCCAGTTTTATTTTCTCAACGTACATGAGGACTCTAAAGCAACCATTAAAGGACGTTTAGTGCACATAAAATCTCCAATATATATGCAGTAGACGTTTTCTATTCAAGCAAGACTCTATAACTAAGTGGGGTTAATGCGGATAAATGTGTAATGTTGTGCAGATAATAGTGCGTGATAGGAATCCTTATCATTTTAATATATTACAAACTTTAAGTTAAAGCTACAAAGGCTTTTACTAAAACTTATTATATAGTAAACGTTTTCTTTTCAAATTAATATTTTATAAAGAAGATTAATAATAAGATTGTTTGTAATTCCTGTTTATTTTTCGGCAGAGCATTTGTATATCTGACAATGCACTTAATACATTCATGCCAGTTTTATTTTCTCAACATATATGAGCACGCTAAAGCAACCAATAAAAGACGTTTAGTGCACATAAAACTTCCAATATACCTGCAGTAGACGTTTGCGATTTAAGCAAGACCCTATAACTAAGTAGGATTAATGCGTATAAATGTGTAATGTTGTGTAGATAATAGTGTGTGAAAGGAACCTTTATTATTTTGATATTTTACAAAAAAAAATTCCATTAAGTCTGCAAAGGCTTTAATAAAACTTATTATAAAGTGAACTTTTATTTCCAAATTAATAATTTTTAATAGAAGAGTAAAAATAAGATTGTAATTCCCGCTTACTTTTTCTGCTAAGAATTATTATATCTGACAATGCATCTAATTCATTCATACCAATTTTATATTTTCAGCATAAATGACAGCACTAACACAACCACCAGGGAACATTTCGTGTAGATAAGAAAATTTCTTGCTTACATCCAGCAGACTTTTTTGATTCAAACGAGATTCTAGAACTAAAAGCGAACTATTTATTTATAAAACACAAAGTCTCATTAGCTCTCGTGTGGCAAAAAAGTAGACTCCAGTGTTTGAACCGAAACCAAACCAGAAACAAAAAGAACACTCAATAACTTAATGTTATTGAACAAAACTCAACCGACCGTGGCAATTTATCCTTACATATGTGCTTGAAGTGAAAATTTAATTTTAATACTGAAAATCTGATGGTGGTCTTCTACAAGACTCCTCATCCTTTATATATAATTTCTGAGTTTTTCCCAATTAGTTCTGCCATGTAGAACCTCAGGCTCTTTCTTAAAAGTTTCTTCGGTAGGCGGCAGTCTGTCGCGTCCCTAGCTCAACCGGCTACTTTGCCCCAGTTGAATTTTGCCTGGCACAAAGAGAGGTTTGAGTGCCACCCGTCCTCCCACAACATTGGAGGTAAGTGAAACCCCATTAACTTTTCCCGCAATAGAGTGAATCCTCATTTAACGAGAACAATTTCTTTCCCAATCTTATTATGAATTGTAAGCAAACGCCAAGCGACATGTTTTTTTAATCTAGGGATGAATGTAAAATACGCTAATATTTTTCATTTTGCAAAAGAAACCTCAAATTTATAATAATGTAATTTATTATTTATTATATAACTTTTGTTACAAGAAAGGTATCTGAAATTGAACATGCAATCGCTTAATTTTTTTGAAAATCTGATGAGAAAAAATTTAACATTGTAGTTTTTGTCAACTTCTTCAGCAGATTGTAAGTATATCTGACAATACGCTTAATCCATTCCTGTCGATTTTTTTATGAATATACGTGAGAACACTAACTTAACCACCAAGAGGCACTTCTTGTATATAATAACTACTCTTGTTTATGTATAGCTTTTTCGATTTAAACCAGAGCCTTTAACTAAAAACGAACTATTCGTATACAAAACACAAACGGTCTCATTAGAAAGTAGTAGCAGTACTATTTTGCAGTATACTCATTAGTAATGAGTTCTACTCCGAATCAATAGCAGTACTCATTAGTAGTGAAGAAAAAAACATTAAGTGAAATCCATTTTCGATCGAAGTCTTTTAAAGCCCCATGTGATAACCGATAAGTCATTCGCCACAATAGCAACCAGAAATGGCACAGAATCGCCACTGACTTAGAAGAGATCCATTATGGTCCATGTTTCTTCAATCCGCCCAAACTGGTAAGAAGAATACACAGTAAAGAAAAACCGGGGAAGGCACACTCGAAGGTTAAAACCCGAAAGATCTCGCTATGGTCGGTAAGGAAACCTTCTTACAGGAGTCACCATCTGTATGATCAACACCTGATAGATGAATACCTGTTGCTGTTTTAATTGTAAATGGCTAAGTCTTGGAGTAGTGACGTCACATCGTAGGAAGTACAAATCACCATATGCTCTAGAGAAAGATACAGACTCGGTCTTTTGGTCGAATTAATGTTCAACACCGTTTTCAGCTATGCGTTTAGCAGAAAATTTAATCTAGAACATAATACAAAATTAACTTAAACATTGTGTACGTATTAGTATGTAATCAGAGTATTAACACAAGTATATAATCTACAAGGAATTTTTAAAAACCACACCTGAAATCTACAAAATTTATAATTTAAGAAACAAAATCAAATTACAACTTAAAAGGCAATGAAGAAACTGAATTTGATCAGAAGCAAGTAAAGTAGTTTTGTTGTCAAGGCTGATGGAGATCACTTCTTTCTCTTTCGTGTTACGCTTAGGTTTATATTATCTCTAAGGCACCTTGCCTTCTTCCTGTCTCTATACGCTTTAATAGAGGCAAGTGCGAAACTAAAAGTTAGAATAGAGAGATCTCAAGGATACCTTGGGTGCGTGAAATCCGTACACACGTAAAGACGGCTTGCCACTGAGTAATGTAGCTAAGAAAACCGTTGCGCTCTAAACCAAACAAATAAAGCTATGAAACTACACTCTAACGACTTAATGCTATGTAACTACCTAACCTCGGCTATTTATCTTTACATTTACTTTTGAACTCGAAAATGAAATCTCAATACTGAATATCTGATGGTAATTCTCTACGACAGTTTTTGTCCTATCTATAAAATAATTGAATATTTTCAGATTATTCTCTGCTGTTCAGAACATCAAGCTCTTAGTCGTTTCTTCGAAATGGTCTTTGTTATTTACGAGAACGGAAAAGAAATTCATGATTAGCAAGCAACACTAACATTAGACTATAGCGAATTTCAGGCAGAAATGCTAGCACTTACGAAGGCTGCTCAATGGGCAAATAGGAGAAACAAAAACTACAGACTACTAACAAACAACCTCTCGTTAATTTTGGCTTTAAACACTCCATTCTCAAGGAACCAGCAAGTCAGGGAGCTTCAGGACATGATTAGATCTTCAAGTGGAAAATTCCATATATCGTGGGTAAAGGCCGACTTTGAAATCGAAAGAAACGAAAAAGCCTATAAACTAGCAAACGCAACAGCGGCTCAAACTTTAGCTATCCTGACGGTTAGTCTCCCCAAATCCCTACTCAAATGAAAACTCAAAATATTGATGATGGAGGAAGGGCAACAAATATGGCTCAATAGTAACACTGGTAGAACCACCTTTGCTTTTTTCAGGATGTTTCGGTAAACCGCTTGCTCAGCAACCGCTTCTTAACACAACGGGGCACGGTAACTTTCCGGCCTACCTCCACAGGTTTAAACTAATGGAAAACCCATTTTGTTCTTTCCGCAAATATGGAGATTGGATACACTACTGAACAGGGAACTAAAAAAGATAATAGATAGAAACAAGTCTCTCTGGTATAAAAAACTAACGAATAACACACACTTCCAGAAGAAAGCAATGGCAATAATGAAATGGCTATCACACAACATAGACAACATAGAAACACAACAAGCCACGACTTAACAACCCCACAGAACAATAACAACAATTCTGAACACAAACACAAGAACTCACGCTCTCAATAACACATCAACATTAGGACTCTGGCAGACCACAAATATATGGTTGTTAGTTGGTCGGTACTTAGTTGATTGGTTAGATAGGCTAAATTACTCTTTATAACTTCTCTATTTCTAATAAAAAAATAAAATAAAACCCCAGCTTGGTCCAAAAATAATCGCCTCTGATGTTTGGTAATGTCACTGGTAAGCTCGCTTGACACAACAAAGCATTGGGTCATTCTCACGGTCCTACCCAACCCCCCACCCCACCCTGATCGACCTTCAGGCCCAGCGCATCCATCCCAAAATTTCTAGCTAATTATTTTTGTATCTTTACTTAAACTTAACTAATAACTCGACAGGGGGCCACACACTCTTCACACAGGCAACACTCTCTCCCCTTTTCTTTCCAGCTTCAAGTGACCGTTATGGTGTAAGTCAGCTTTCCTAATTTCTTTATTCTTTTTTAATTTGAGCTCTCTTTCAGCTTTTCAGGTTCCCGTACTTTAGTTCCTAGGTTCTGCTCTTGATGTAGGCTCTTCTGTGTCGCCTCTCCCTTCATTCCCCTCTTTTGCCCCCTTCATTTTGAAGGTTGTTTCAGTGTTTTCAGTTGTCTCCCACAAGGAAAACTACCGGTCAGGGCCGGAAAGAGCATGGTAGAATTAGAGTCTGCAATGATCAGTCACTCGGCAAAATGATTGGTATAAGACGAAGCCAAGACCCCAGGGGATGGCTTCCGCAACAAACCCAAAGAGGTCTACCCCCTTCTGAGGACCACTGCTTTTTTTTCAGCTTCCCCCGTTTTCTTCGGTTTTCTTTAATTCAAAGTTTATTTGTTCATTTCCCCTTTATTGTTATTATTATTATTATTATTTTACGGACAGGTTCAGTTAGGGTTGATAAAGCCCCTGAAGCCAGAGCGAAGCTTCAGAGGGCCTGTCTCTGAGCAAGCCGAGTCACGGGGTTCCAAGGGGTGGGCCAAATTTCTGTCACAATGCCTTTCGATAATGGTCCCGTGACCATTGCGATAAGTCGCCTCTCTAAATTCCCTGTTCTTCTAGTTTGACTCTTCGGTTCCCGTCATTAAGTGCAACAGGAAAATTCATTCTTCGTTGTGCCTCATTTCTCTGGGCTCACGTGGTTCGTACCACCTTTACTAATTCCGGCCTCAAGATATCCGCTAAGAATCCAGTAGTTTTCTAAATTCTCCTCTCCCAGTTCCATTCTTCTGCGTTCTTTCGTAGATTGCACCTGCGACGCGACGGGCGCTCTCCGTGAGCTTGTCGGGTACCTTGCGTGGCGGTTGTGGCTTAGTATTTGCTTGTGCCCACCACCACCGGGAGAAGACTGAAGGGCCTCGCGATTATGTTGGTACGGCTCGATGCTTGATTGGTTGATGATCACAGACTTAGGCGATCGTTGGCTCAACCGGCTACATTGCCCCAGTCAAACATCTAGTGGCACAAAGGGTGGTTTAGTGTCGTTTGTCCTCTTACAAAATTGGAAGCAAATGAAACCCCATTAACTTTGCCCTCAATAAAGTGGAACCCTTCTTTACGTGTCTCATTTGGAATGTAAAACAACCGATAAGAGGAACTTTATTTACGTAGGAATTAATATAAAATATGATAATGCTTTCCAATTTGCAAAAATACTGAAAATTCATTGTAATGTAATTTATTATTTATAATACATCTTTTATTACAAGAAAGATACCTGTAAACATTTGGCTTTTATTCGCTTCAAAATTTTGTAAATATCAAATCAAATCAGAAAAAAATTGTTTGTAGTTTCTGTCAATTTTTGCAGCTCATCATAAGTATATCTGATGATGCTTTTTATCTATTCATGCCACCATTATTTCAGATGAAGAAAGGTTGAGAACACTAATTCTATATATCATCAGAAACACCTTCGCAACATGTAGGAACATCGGCAGACTACTGTGATTTAAACAAGACAGGAACTAACAACGAACTATTGATATACAAAAGATAAAACGGTAATTCAAACTACTTAATGTTAGACATCACATTATGAGCAGCATTAACTTTATATATATGTTCACACAAGTTTAACACCGCGGCTAAATAGCTAATATTAGTTTCCGACAATTACCCTCTTTATTATGTATATTTTTGGAGGATTCTCCGATTTATCTCAGTAGTGCAAAATGTCAGGCTCTTTATCTAGAAATTTCTCTGTTACACTTTTCGGCGGACACTGGCCTTTCACAGTCGAATTTTTCCAAACACAAAGGAATGTTTAGCCGTCGTCCGTTCTCCTAGAAATCCCATTATTTGAGTTGAGACAATACAGAAGAACCTCATTTAACTAGCATCACTTGTTTTCGAATCTTATTCGTAATACTACCATCTCGTTAAGCGAAAGAGTGTGTTCCAATGATATCAATGTAATATTTTTTTTAAAAAAAGGGTCTTTTGTTAAATGTATTCACATTTTTATACACATTTATTTTTTTGACTATTTCATTGGGGAAGCATAATATAGGTAGTTCAGATTTGCTTCCTGTGAAAGGACAACACAAATAACAACAAAGCATTTGAATCTACACTCTCCACCGGGGTAGGGGACCCTTCTAACCACTGATTAGTTAATAAATATTAGAGAAATATTTTAATTAAAATACTGATTAAAAATATATAAACAATTTTAGACAAAGTGTCTTTCTCTTTCTACTTTTTTTCGATGCCTATCGTACGGTCACAAAAGTCGAAAAATCTTTTCTACTTCCCAATACAATAATAGATATCAGAATATTATATTATAAAATAATGTGCATTAAAGTGTTATGATTCCCCATATGCTATATAAGACCATAATATATCGAAGATTAATCAGATTGTTCAGAAGTAATAATATGAGATGCTAGGCGAAATTTTTCTAAACTATATCAATCATTAAAGAATTTTCATTACACTTGTTAATTGCATATACTATTACATATTAAATATTTTATTTTCATTTCTTTCTTCTTGTAAATGTTTTACTATTTATAAAGTTGATGTTTATTACTCTACACTTTTTTTGAAACCTTGAAATGTTAGTAGAAGAGAAGTTGGCCCACGGGCTACGATGAATTGATCAGCATTGTTCAAGGATATTTAAAAGTGGAAGAAGTGTTTCCATCCGTAACGGAGAATATTTTTTGAGAAAAGGCTGTTTCTGTGTTGTTTCATACACAACCTGAACTGATGAAAAGGGACAAGATACTCTCCTTTTTTTGACCTGTTAGCTTTAAAGAATTTACTTTCCCGCTTCCTCATTATTCTTGCGGAAGTAATTACGAAATATAAAGTAATTTATCCAAGTATGACAGCATTGTTTCACCACTTTTAGAAAATGATAGCTTTGGCGTATTTAACTGTAGTAAAAATAAAGAATAGTATAAATTCTAGAGATAATAGAAATTTTAAAAAATAGAATGGTCCTTACTTTTTACGAATGATTCTCAAGAATATCTAATTAGGAAAGAAGCGTTTCCATCTGTAAAGAAAAATGTTTCGGAAAAAGATTCATTTGGTCTGTTTGAGGCTCATATCGGCTTTATGAAAAGTGACAAGACATTTGTATATCCTTTCATTCTCCTGTTGGATTTTATTTATTTACGTTTGCATATCATTATTATTCTTAAAGAAGAAATTATAAAATATAAACTAACTTTAGATTTGAAACTATTGCTTGTACTAGAAAGAAGAACATTTTGAAAAAATGATAGCTTTGATTTGGAGCACTGCAATGTACATTTCTGTTACAAGAGGGCTAATGACATTGGGACTTACTAACGAAAAATGACTCCAAGAGATTACGAACAACGAATATGCTAGCAGTAGGAACCCTTAGGTTCAGGTACCGCGAAGCAGTCTCTACGTACCCATTCAGTCCCTGTTTGCCTTTGTGTTTTTACTGCAAGAAGAATACTGCTGAAGTGCAAGAATGTTGGCAAGAAAGAAATCTAAAGATAAAATTTACTTTAATTTTCTCATAATAATTGTCAATGTTACCTAAATAAGAGATAAGTTTTCCAATCGGTAAAGAAGAATGTTTCGGAAATGCCTGCTTTTCATAGACATCTTGAACTGGTGATAAGACATTCATAGCTCTTTAAAATCAGCTGTTGTTTTTAACATTTTAAATTTGCATTTCATTATCGTTTTATATAATGCAATTATCAAATACTAACTGCCTTCTTGAAATCTGAAATTATTGTTAACCACTGTAGCAAAGAATGTATTAGTAAAGTTTGGCTTCTCTGTGTTTCAAGCACACCGTACCGTTGTATAGAAAAAAAATGTACACAACACCAATCAAAACCAAACCATTCATATCCTATACAAAACCTATACAAAAGAAAAGCTATCCAAATCTTGAGTTCAGCACACAGAAAAGAGTCGATAGTAATTGGAACCCAATTTAAAAGTTAATTACTCTTTAATATATGACAACTTATTCTGTTAGATACTGTATACAAACAAAAGTATAAATTAAAATGTAAGTGTACTTTTAAATACCAAAAAGATTATAATTTAATCTTTAATTTTCCCACAGTTGTATATTCTTTCATTTTCAACATAAAGTAAAATTTTCATAATGTAAAATATGTATTTTGAGCAAATTCAAAATTGCTGACATAATAATTGCATTTGATAATACTGTATAGAATAAAATGAAACATGAGCATCATATGGGATGCAAAATTAAACTTCAAACGCGCATAACAAATCAGCTATTAATACTATATTAATTAGTCTTATGCTTTGCGTAAAATCTGATCCAAGCACTATCCCAATCAAAAAAAAAAAAAAAAAAAAAAAAAAATCTGCATAATTCTCTTCGAAATGGCTTTGCTATCAATTACTTTTTAGTCGGAGCAGATGGATAAAAGAGCAACTCCAAGTAATTACTTTTCTCCTTTAAAATTTTAAAATTTGATAAAAAAAAACCGAGGTGGATTATTGTGCGTAGGCATCCACTTTCTACCAAATTAGATAGGTGTCAGTGAATATAACAAAATAACTGAAAAATATAACCGCTTAGCTTATTGCCACACTTAACCTTAAATCGAACATCCACAATTGAATATATATTTTAATAGAAAAATTTTTTTTTCTTCTAAGGCTTAAAAATATTTTTTCTTCTTTGGTACTTCTCTTAATGTTAACATTAATTTAAAAACTTTGCATATGATATAATACATTGCCTCGCTATCCATGGGAATACTAGCAAGATAGTTCATGCCTCTTCCCCACTATGGCTAATTGTTCACCACTGCAGTACTGGCCTTGATGGAGACCTTGGACTATGGTTCACGGGTTGCATCCACATATTTGGCCACCAAATGGAGACGTCCCAGGCCCGTAGCCAGAAATTATTTTCGGAGGGGGACCAAGGAAGAAAGACATCTATAATTGTGAATGATACTTCAATTAATGAAAGGAAAAGCGCTGTATTTCCAGAATACAGTGCCGGAAATACATTACTGTATTTCCGGCCAGCGGCCCAGGAAGACTTTTATGATCTGAACGGTTTTTTTTTAAAGAAAATAACTGTTTATTTTCATGAACAGCTAGGCAGATAGCACACACACACACACACACAAACGTGGGACATTATCTATCTACAAAATGGTCTTTCAAAATTTCGGGGGGGGGGAGACCCAAATCCCTCCCCCTGCCTACAGCCTTGTATATATGTATATCTGATATACATACTGTCAATTTTTATGAATATATCTGTGACTATATACCTATAGAGTGTGTTTGTGTATAGTAAATATGTAAAGGAACTAGAAAAATTGAATTAGAATTCGGTTATGTGCACTTAGGGAAAATATAGTACAAAAATCGTAAAATGCATAATTTTTAGCAATGATTTGTTATGCTGTAATAGCTTTGCATTTTCTTTAACGATTATGGAAAATTTCGTAGCAGATGGAGGATATGCATAGGGAATGAACATTCTATGGAACAATACACAATATTTGTGGGCATTCCACTTCAGTATAGTTAAGTGTTGTTGCAACACATTGCAATAGATTAAATACATATACAAGTAAGAACTTATAAACCATGCAGTGTGTATGATAAAAAAAAACTGGCCGCTAGAGCAATATAAAGTTTGAATTGGTTAGACCGTCTTCTCTGAATGCGTGAAATGTAGCCCCAGTGGTGAATTTATATTACGGTTAAAAAAGGGGACAGCAAAGGGACGCGGGATTTTTTTGCCTTTGATTCAAGATTTCAAAACCCCTGAGAATTTTCTCTGAACTTAATGAGGACTTTCGGCCATAAATTTGCGTCAGCATCTTTAAACTATTCTCATATTGCTGAAAATTTCGTGATACTACATTCCTTAAGGGCCGTCTTTGGGGTTTATATAAAATACCTATATTAGTTTCCCGATTTAGTTAACTTTTCAGCATATATATATATATATATATATATATATATATATATATATATATATATATATATATATATATATATATATATATATATATATATATATATATATATATATATATATATATATATATATATATATATATCATATATATAACTATGTGCGCATAGATGTCAAACTTGATCACAGCAAGAAAATGTGTTGCTGTGAATGAAAGGGAAAGCACTGTTTTTCCGCCAGTGGCCCAGGAAGACTTTTATGGTCTGAGCGCTTTTTTTTTAAAGAGAATAAGTGTATGTTCATGAACAGCTAGGCAGATAGCACACACAAACGTGGGACATTGTCTATCTACAAAATGGTCTCTCAAAATTTGGGGGGGACCAGTCCTCCAAATCCCTCCCCCTGCCTACGGCCTTGATACGTCCACACAGCCTACTGCGCACTATAGCAGCGGATGTGTTTGTCTTTGATGTTTGAAGAAAAACCACTTCCGAAGCCATCCTCTGCCAAGGCCATTTTCACAGTGGTAATGGCTTGCAGTGGACCATAATTTGGAGGGTTTTTCAGCTTCTACTACTATCACATGTGCTACATTTAATGAATTTCCTACTTACAAGTGGCATACCTTATACATTATTTCAGCGTGATAATTCAGGAAGGCATAGGACAGTGGTAGGCAGTCTATTATCCGTGGGTTAGACGTTGACCCCCAAAGGTTTCCTATATCCTCCATGCCTTAGTTTATATGAACGTATCTTATTTATAAAATAAAAAAACAGACAATCAAAAAGTATAATATTAAACAACAAATATCTTTCAAAATATATTTCAGCACACAGTTTAAATTCGTCGCTCAATTCGGGAATTTTAAAAAAGCTAGAATAATGTTTTAAAATTCCATTTCAAATACTGTAAATACTAAATGAAATAAGCAACAACGAAACAATTAGGTAGAATTTCATTGATATCTAAAACGTACTTACTAGGAAAATATGAAATGAATACGTGCAATACTATTTTAGGGTATAATGTCACCTTGGCGATAATTCATGGGATAACCTAATTCATATGTATTGTTTTTTTACTAGCAAAAGTGAAAAAAAATAGAAAAGTTAAAGGA
>CM063503.1:21779245-21864245 GCA_032207245.1 Pardosa pseudoannulata | reverse complement strand
ATTACATATATATATATATATGTGTGTGTGTGTGTGTGTGTGTGTGTGTGTATGTGTGTGTATGTATGTATGTATATATATAAATGTATCATTTATATCATATATATTTATATCATATATATATATATGACAGGTCCAGTAAACGTCACTTAAGTCTTAAATACAACCTCATATCTTTATTTAAGTCTCATCACACACTACTTTCAGTTATGAGTAATGGCGTCTCACATTGGCGCCCAACTTCTAACAAGGGCAGGCTTCGCTGCTTCGGGGAGCTACACGTCTGACCGTGAAATGTGCATACTGCTCTCTGCCCAGATCACTGCGCGTGAGCCGTATTTATGTGGCTAACTGCTCATGCCGCGTCACTCTCAATAAAAGAATCCCTAATTAAAATCTCTTAAAATTAATCTACATTTTAAATCCTGACATATATATATATATATATATACATACATATATACATATATATATATACATATATATACATATATACACACATATATATATATATATGTATATTACGTTTTATAAAAATATATAATTTCGTATATCAAACTAATTAGTTTTTATAAAGTTAAACACCTAATATTGGTCTAGGAAACATTATTCAGAGCAGAAGTTTCTCATTTTCACTTAATCAAATGTGGACTGCCATAATAAAGACTTTTCACCCTCAAAAGGTATCCGTTAAAAAAATTCAGGTCGTCAATCCTGAAATCAGGTTATTTCAGGTTATCAAATATAACGAATCGAAACTCGGTTTAATATAGTCTGTCGCTGTAATCCTATAAATTCCAAAAAATGCTGTAATTTCAATAATAAAAAAGTAAATACTGGTTACTAGTAGGACAAATAAGTGACACTATGAAGCTGTAAAAGATTTAAAAAAAAACAGGATCGAATCCCCGGAAGGCAATATGGGAAATTTAATTTAATCTAATTACTTTTGTGTTGACTGTATGCGAGGTAGCTTCAAGTATTTTTTAAATATTTTTTTCCTAACTTTTCCATCAAAACGGTCCAATTTATAATTTATTTAAAAACATTTTTAAACGTTTGGATTTACAGCGTTAAAACAGGACAACGTCTGTCGCGTTGTCTAGTATATATGTTATATTTCTTTACACATTTGAATACATACTCGTAGCTTATATATTTACATGTGTTTAAAACAATCAATTTTCATCAGTTTTCCAAATATATCTGATATTAAAAATTATCCAACAATTCTACTTAATTGGTACTCGAAACGTTGGCAGCAAGTGCGTAAAGTAGTGTAAGTGGTGGTCCAGACAAAATACACAAATTGGCAAAACAAACTAACTAAAAGAAACATTCTCCCTTTTTTAGAACTTCAAACGATTGATAAACTCTTTCCCACTTCAAAATAAATAAATGTACTGAAAGATATCGGTATTATTATATTAGGATTCCTTTATTCTGATTTTAATGAATAGTATACTTACCATAACAGTTTACACATGATCATAAAAAAGGTAATGAACTCCTCCTGCAAAAATTACATTACTACCTTTTTTTTTTCTTTCATGACCTTCACTAACGTAAGTTTGGTGGCCTGTTATTTGCATAGAGCTATATGTTTATTCAAGACTCTCTTTGAAATATTTTTCTCTGTGAAAATTTTAACACTTATTTGATTTTTTTCTATGGCTTTCAGTTTAAATTATTTAGAAAACTCATATACACTTAACAACTTACTTTTATCTCAAAGAGGTAGACCACCTCTACTATATACATTTTTTGCCACATATCTTTAGTACTGTTATTAATATAAAGATTTTAAGTTCGGTGGCCATTTAAATGGGTAAGTTAAAAGTATATTTATGCAAGTACCCCTTATTTAATTTCACGGAATATTTTCTTTACTAAATCAGTGAATTTTTTGGGTAAAAATATAAATGGTGGTAATAATAGCATTTCAGGTAAGAATTGAGTTCAGTACTCGATATCGAAATTACAGATACACTATGACAGGCAATTTAAAATTATTTATAAATCTTATATTGTTAACAATTCACTTTTATCTCAAAAAGGTAGACCACCTCTAATATATGCGTTTTCTTGCAATATATCTTCAATATTGTTTTTTATACAAAGATTTTAATTTCGGTGGCCATTTAAATGGGTATGTTGAAAGTATATTTATGCAAGTATCACTTATTTAATTTCATGGAATATTTCTTTACAAAATGAGTGCAACTTTTGGGTTAAAGCATGAATGGTGGGAATAATAGAATTTCAGGTGAGAATTGAGTTCAGTACTCGATATCGAAATTACAGATACACTATGACAGGCAATTTAAAATTATTTAGAAATCTTATATTGTTAACAATTCACTTTTATCTAAAAAAAGGTAGACCACCTCTAATATATGCGTTTTCTTAGAACATATCTTCAGTATTGTTATTGATACAAAGATTTTAAGTTCGGTGGTCATTTAAATGGGTAAATTAAAAGTATATTTATGCAAGTATCACTTATTTAATTTCATAGAATATTTTTTTTTTATTAAATGAGTGCAACTTTTGAGTAAAAGCATGAATGGTGAGAATAATAGCATTTCAGGTAAGAATTGAGTTCAGTACTCGATATCGAAATTACAGATACACTATGGTATGCAATTTAAAATTATTTAGAAATCTTATGTATCTTTAATAATTTACTTTTATCTCAAAAATGTAGACCACTTCTACAATACACTCAAGAGCTAAACCATTATGACCACCTGTCAATAACGAGTTGGCCCACCTTTGGCGCGCAACACAGCTTCAACCCGCATTGGAATGGATGCCACAAGTCCTTGGTAGATGGCCGGAGACAGATTGTACCATATGTTTAAGCAACGGTTACGCAAATCCGAGCTATTGCGAATTGGTAGTTTTGAACTCTGTGCTGCCGTCCCATGACATCCCAAATGTTTTCTATCGGATTGAAACCCGGTGATTTAGGCTGCCAAGACATTAACTGGAATTCAGTATCATGTTCCTGGAACCACTCCAACACAAATTTAGCCTTGTGACACGGGGCATTGTCCTGTTGGAAAATTCCATTTCCAGCTGGAAAAACAAAGGCCATGTAAGGGTGCAACTGATTCGCAATGTTGTTCAGATACTATGTAGCATTCATGGTCTGCTCTACCACAACCACGGGTCAAAGAGACTCCCAAGAGAAGTCCCCCAAAGCATAATATCGCCGCCACCTCCGGCCTGTGTATGACCTACTGTGCATTGGAAAGAGAAACTGTTCGCCTGGAAGACGGCGTATCCTGACCCGGTCATTGGCGTGATAAATGACAAACCGTGATTCATCTGACCAGGCGACTCTCTCCCAATGATCCATGGACCAGTCGCGATGTTTCCGGGCCCAGCGTAGGCGCAGTTAACGATGACGCTTTGTCAGCAAAGGCACACGAGTGCGACGTTTGCTGCGTAGCTCCATATCCAACAGTGTCCGCTGAACAGTGAGCTCCGATACTATTCTAGGTGGCCCTGCATTGAACCACTGTCTGGCTCCGGTTTTGCTGCACCATGCGAGACAGTCTCCGACGACCTTTTTCTTTGATAGCGTGTGGACATCCAACACCATGTTGTCTACTGCTGGTTTCACCGTCATTCCTCCACTTTGCATAAATGCTAACAATTGTAGATCGCGAAAACCCCACGAGTCGTGCAGTTTCGGAAATACTGGTTCCGAGCCTTCGAGCCATTACAATATTCCCTCTATCAAAATCGCTTAGATCCGCCGCCTTTCCCATAACACACAGAAGTAAGTGAAAGAATGATTCTTCAGACTCTCCAGCAGCAGTTAAATAACACTTCCACTGATCACGTGCCTTCCACGTCATTCAGGCGAGTTCATTGCAAAATGTAGGGGTGGTCATAATGTTTTGGCTCTTGAGTGTATACGTTTTCTAGCCATATATCTTCAGTATTGTTAATACAAAGATTTTACGTTCGATGGTCATATAAATGGGTAAGTTAAAAGCATGCTTATGCAAGTATTACTTATTTAATTTCACTGAATTAGTTCTGTATGAAAACAATGTAACTTTTGGACAAAAACATTAATGGTGAAAACAACAGCATTTCAAATAAGAATTGAGTGCAGTACTTGATATTGAAATTGGAGATATTTCATGTTACTTTTGAGATAAAAAAAATCGGATCCCGGTAGAATTCACGCAATTTGTAATTCCACAAATATTACACTATCAACAATATACAATTTTTTTCTCGTAAAAAACTTTAGATTTGTAACTAATTAATTTTATTTTTGTTACGAAAATAATGACTAAAAGCTATATTATAATGACTAAAAGCATATATTTTACAAACATTTTATTCAATAAAACAAAAAACTTCAAACATTCACGAAAACCAGTAAAACATTATCATTTTTCTCTCTCATGTAGTGTCAAATACACTTCTATTTAAAATAAACCAGCAGTTGTCATTAATCATTGCTGGATCCCAGCCTACCTTAATATCTTGTTTCCCTAGTCATGCTGGACAATTTTTCCGTTGTTCGTCACCAACTTCCCAAGATTGCGTAGAAAGAAATTCAAATGAAAATATAAGAAGGGCGTTTGAGACGAAATTTGACGCACCTTGGGGTTAATAGGATTAAAGTAATTCTTAATTTAGAATTACATAAAATTATTCTTTTGGTTTCTAAAATTCCTTTTATCATATTCACAAATGAATTCCAAGCTGTTGAATCCCTTATATTAAGCTTTCCTTTAAAATCAGGATCACGAATCAATTTTCTAATTTTACGTACAATTAAAATATCCTCTATATACTCAGCTTCTCTTAATCGGGATAAAAGTTCTTTTGAGTTTTAATTCTCCCTTTTCCACGGCTTTTTTCCACGACACATTTTTTTTCCTAGACACAATTTAATTTGACGTGCTGGGAGAAGAATCTTTTTCCGATTAAACAAGAAGGGTATACACAGTATTACTATTTCCAGGCGTAAAAGATTCTTTGTTTAGCAGTTCCTTTTTTACTTAATACTGCTTTGCTGTTCGGCTGTTTTGCTAAACCACAAATAAAAATAACACTAATACTTTAAAAACTCACCTTAAATTCCCGTTAATACAGCTGTAAACTTTAAATCTCTACATTCTGCCAATTCAACTGTTTATACTTAATAGCAGTCACCATGTTAGAGTACGTTTATTTCATGGCAAATTAAAAAGCAAGAGGTAACGATAGATTTTTATTAAAATTGAGAATTAATACAGATCTACGCTACATCTAGAGGATTTAATAGAAAGACACAATTCTAAATCTTCATGCTCAATTTGTCGTTCCTTCATTAATCCATCTATGTCAAAACAAACTTAAAGAGAATCTTCCATTCTGTAAAATGTTGAGTATACCACATTATTTTTTCGGAAATAAGTAATAATTTTTCCAACTGCCAAAATATTCCACTCTAGTAATCTAGAACCAAGAAGTTCTGACTTTTACTTCGATAGCCGCAATTCACGCAACAAATCATTCAGTTCGTTTTTATAAACAAAATAGAGTTAGTTCACTGGAAGTTTTGGTCTTAAATCAAGGATTAAAAGCCTCTTCAGGTATAACTAAGTTTCCATCATACGTATTTTAAGTGACACTTATTGCTAGAGTGTTGCTATCTTTTCCATTCAATAGCGAAGTGGGTGTCGGCAAGCTTTCGTCAGGAAAAACAAACTGCAATGAAAATTGAATATTCAGTTATTCATTTGTATGTTTTAGTTTTTTTAATGCATATCTGCCTTTCAAAGACAGAAGTGGCAATCATTAAAATGATTTTATAATTTCAAATACACCATAGGGACAACAAGTGATATAGAGATTCTTCTGCCTTTAATCGAATAAATAGAGCAGTAGTAGCTCAGTCGGCAAAGGCAGCAAACTCGTAACTGAAAGGTTGCGGATTCGCGGCTCGAGCCGGCCTAAGATACTTCTGGGGGTAGCAGGCCAAGCTTGGGGGTTCTTCTGCTTGGTCCCTACTTCTAAATTACGAGGACCGAGTGGGGATAATGTTACTTGCATCCATAGCATACCTTAAGTTACACGTGCTCCTCGGGTGGGGCTAAACGGGTAACAGCTTCACAGCCTTGTATTACCATAAAGGAATGTGCCTATACTGCCAGTTGCATTGGAAAACAATAATCCATTGAAGAAGAGCCGCGTTGCAACTTACAAACACACAAAACGAAGACAAAGATTTATCTTGGTCTCCAACTTTGCAACCCAAATAGAAGAAATAAACTATTTTCACTTCTGTTGACAGTTTACTTTGTGATTTAAAACTAAATCGTCCACATATGCAGCAGAATTTATCGGGTACAGTTTTGGACGATTTGAGCTGAAAACGGGTTACTTTCTACACAAACTGTAATTATAAAAACACAAAACCACTTTTACGTATATAATCTCTCCGCTGTACTGAAAAAACAAGTAAGAGTAGGGTTGTAAGGTTGGAAAACATTAGTAGGCAAGTTGACCAAAAAACACAGTTCCTGCATATGAAATTGTAAAAAAATAGTGAAATATGCCGTTTTCTCATACCCTGACACAAAAATGGACATGGACATCAACCGTAAAATTAATAATTTGATCTCCGTTAGTGACCTATTCTAAACCAGTTATATAGTAAAAAGTATCCTATGGTTTTATTGATTAATATTTTTATAATTATAAATAGAAAATTATTAATTATAAATTATATATTTAACTGTTCTAGTGTTGGTATATGTATAGTCTTAATGTATAATGTATAATGTAATAATGTATTTCTTTAAATTAACTGTTCAACTGTTTAACTGTTAACTGTTCTTAACTGTTCTAGTGATAGTATATACATAGTAATAATAATGTATTATTTTAAATTTTGTATTTTTCGCTTTCAAATCACTAATATTGAACTTTATCGTTTCTATTATGTCTGTTGTTTCTTAAACCTCTTGTTTAAGAACAATTCGATATACCGTTCATGTTATTCCAGAGATCCGGAAACGAACCCCAACAGTCCACATGTACGTTTAGAAATATGTAGACCAAAATCTTCAATCTTGACCTGCAAGAGGCCTGACAAGAACGGAGGTGAGATTTTTACCAGATTATGGGAATTATAAGCAGATACAAGTTACAGAATATTTCAATTGGATATTAGTTTATACAACAGAATTGAAGGTAAATATTTTATTTTACTAGGGCAGTCTCAAAATATTCTGAAACTTAAATTTTGCGATGTTTTATTTTTTTATGGTTTTGGTGAAATTCTTAAAATTTATTGTTCAAAAGCCTCTTTAAAAGAATTTATATAAAAACACAACGTTGTGATCTTTTATTATATAAATATGTGTGAGTGAGTGTAATTAAAGTTTTTGCAATAATATATGGATTCAGTCGGAGATACGACAAGAACACAAAAAAGCAAAACTTTGAGTCATACCTACATAGATTATTTAAGCAGGGCATCCAACAGAACTCTGTCTTTAGAATCTTATGTTGCCTCCACACTATGGCCAATTGTTCACAACTTCCTGATGGTGGCCTTTGACAATAGTTCACGGGTTAAAGCCCCTCCACACTATGGCCCACTGAAAGCCATGACCATGAGGGGGTTTGGCTTATCGTGATTGATAGCGGCAGACGATAAAATAGCCTTGGCGAACGATGGTTTCGAATATGTTTTTCTCCAAAGATCAAAGGCAGCCAGATGCGCTACTAAAGTGCGCAGTAGACCCTATGGACGAATACACGTGTTTGACTCATTTAGTGGCCCTGCGTGTGGATGCAACCCGTGAACCATCGTTCGAGGTCATCATCAGGAAGTGGTGAACAATTGGCCATAGTGTGGAGGCTACATTACATCCAGACGCTAGGCCACTAAATAAGCCGAGCGCGTGGATTCGTCCATAGGAACTACTGCGCACTTTAACTACTCATCTAGCTTCCTTTGATCTTTGGAGAAAAACCGCCTCCGAAACCATCGTTTGCCAAGGCTATTTTATTGTCTGCAGCCATCGACCACGTTAAGCCATACCCCTCCAGATTGTGGTAATGGCTTGCAGTGGGCCATAGTGTGGAGGGGCCTTTACACGTAGGAGAATCACATTAACCACCAAAAGAACTCTAGCCTGTCATAAACGTTAATTTAAGTCACCCGGGGACGTTTACACAGGGAAATCCTCATGTAACACTCGTGTAATTTAAGCTTGCATCGGAAGTATTTTATTGGAGGGGTGACATGGAATTAGCAAAAAGGACTCGCCAGTGGGGTAATAGAAATAGAAAAGAAATTAAAGTAAACTCTCTTAGTGATGGAGAGATTGAATCGACGAAAAACAAAGAATGTAATTGAAATAAAGACATTTAATTGCTATAAAAAATTATTACTTACACACACACACACACACACACACACACACACACACACACACACACACACATATATATATATATATATATATATATATATATAATATATATATACATATATATATATATATATATATATACATACATACATATATATAATATATAAATTTATATATTTATATATAAATATATATATATACATACATATATATATACATATATATACGTACATAAATAGATTAATAAATATAAAAACTTATAAATGGACTTGGATACAGGAAGATACACAGATGTAGCTATAGCTAGATAGATCGAAAGATTTAAAAAACATAATACTTTATACAGCTTTTACAGATCAATAGAAACTGTTTTCAAAGAACTGAACAAAATAATGATGTAAAACTCTTATTTTTTTAAACAGTTATTACCTTTTTTTTTTTTTTGAATTGTAACAAATATTCAAGTTTGTTGAACCTTATTTTTTGCGTTACTGTTGACGCTGTTTATTCCCCTTTTTCTGAACAGCAACTCAAGATCCAGTCCATTACTTTTTTAATAGGGGATTCGATATCTCTGTTTAGCCCTACATTCCAAAAAGAGGGCAGGAAAAGATTCATATTTAACTAGATAGAGAGATGAAAAATAAAATATTCTGTGCAATTATGAAAATATAGTAAGTATACGCTAAGCACTGAGCACAAACATCAGTTAATGCCTTGCGCCCCTTAGAGAAAAAATATTTATAGTTGTTTAAATTCCCTACTAGTGTTACTCTTGGAAGATCGTGATAACTTAGATTTAAGATATCAGTCAAATTATTTCGGCATAAATGGGTTAAAATTCATACTGTTTATGAATAGTCATTTTCTTTCTTGTTAAATTACATGTATTGTGTAATTTCTAACTCTCCTCTGAAAACAACGTAAAATCAGTACATGTTATTTCATAGATAATCCAGATTGCAGAATGATCCAGAACGTATCAAAATATTAAGAATGACACAAGACAAAATCATCTTGGACCTGTTGCAAGCTTGTCAAAAACGAAGGTGAAATGTGTTTATTGTATAACGTGAATTACAACTGGATGAAAGAGAGGAAAGAAATACTTTCGAAATTCCAGTCATATGTTTAATACTTTCAAGATGAATATGCAGTAGCTTCAGATATATTTTCTGAAACCAAATGTTTCGTCAGAATTTTTTTTTTCTTTGAGGTTTTTAAATTTCCAGAATTCTGAACTTTATTTTCTGTGATAATTATGATTTTTTCTTCAAGTCTTGTCTAAAAATACTATTGTATTCATTCCATTTTATTTCATAGATTCAAAAATGAATCGAGAGCGTTTACGTCAAGGATCAGAACTGGGCCAACAAATTACTAATTGGTTTTCTAGGATGCCTCACTATTTTGAAGGTAAAAAAATCTTCATTCAATTTTGAAAACTATTGAGAAAGTTATTTATAACACTAAAGAACCAAAACTGGTGAACATAATACTTTGGCTCTTCAGTATGGAATATAATAATTTTTTTAAATTTTAAATTACTTTCTCATTGGTTTTTAAATATTTTATTTTAGAAATTTGAGTAAGATCCCATTTTTCTCTTAGCTACTTTTTTCTCTTGCAAAAACTACATCTTTTCAGTACGTTTCGTAAGTTAATGATATAAACTTTGGAAAATAAGAGGAAAAACATGCAAAAGAATTTGCAATGTTTCAAAGAAATCTTTAACATTTGGGCTTTTTTTTAATGTAAACATGGTCAAATTTTGGTACACGTTATGCAAAAGTGGCAAAGTTCCAGCTATTTTTATATAAAATAATTGAATATAAAGATTGCTAATTCCCCTAGACTTTACTTGTAACATCCAGACGTATCGTTTGAATCTGGGGAACATTGCGTCAACCAAACTATTTTACGTGCCTCAGCCGTAATTAATGAACACGGACATAGATCAAAGAAGCAATTAAAAAATTCACAGTTGTTAAGAGTTATAAAATTGTTTATTTGAAAAAAAATTTAAAGAATAAAACTTTTAAATAATGTGTCTCATTTTAGAAAAGTATTAACGTAATTAATTTAGCTATGACTCAATGTGTTTGTGTACCAAGTCAATAATTTGTGAAAGTGTTTTGCCAATGCCACTATCTACTCATAATAGTGACGTATCCGTAATTTGCTTTCGAAGAGGGTACTAAGCCTTAACCCTTTAACTGCAGCGGGTGAATATATACGCTTTGAGGAGTAGGTGAGTGAACTGCCTCGTAGTGCGTGTGCGTATACCTCGTATGCATTAAAAGTTCTTTAGATGCGAGTGCTTTATGAAATAAGCAGGAAATTACTAAGCAACATATTGCAGGAAGGCTTAGTTATACGTCCAAAGCAATGAAAGTATTGACTACGCATGGCTTATATTTACGCCCACGGTAGTTAAGGAGTTAATCCAAAGTAGAGTGAACTTTCAATCTCAGGGAAAAATTATTGCACAGATATACAAAGTACATACATACATAAGTCTTATACATATATGCACAGTTTTACGAGCAGACATAAATACGTCATAAAACAAATCAGAAAGGCTGTACGTAATTTCATTTTATTTTGAAAATATATTGCGACCGCAATGTGCCTTTTAATTTATGTTCCAAGTTTTTAATAGTTTTAAAATTGCTTTTCAAATATTGAAGCATATTTAATTTACTCTCCAGTACTTACCAGATGAAATAAAAACCAAAGTCATTTTAGGAATAACTAGAATTTTTTTAAATATCGAAAAGAAATTATGTTATATACTTTTATTTTTCTATTACAGATTTATATGCAATATATATACAACAAAATTCAAAAACAGTATGTCATATTAAGTAATTTATAAACTGTCATTTTATAGCAACAGATGATTTCTTCTCGATTTTAAGTCCAACTTGTTCAAATATTCATCAGTATTTATAGTCATGCATATAAGCAACGAAAAAAAAATTTTCAACCTCCTTTGACTAATTCTAATGCAAAAAAATGTTTTTAATCTTTTCATGGTTGAAAACTATCTTTCAATACTTACAGTAAAACTAGTAACGTACACAAATTTTAATAAATTTTAAAAATCTTGTGATGAATACATTATAAATATTTCGGGTAAAAGTTATCAGAATGTAAGAATACTAATATTTGTCAACGAAAAACAATTGTTCATTAGAAAACTGATAATATTTTTCAACGAAAATATCATTTCTTAGAAATTGTTTTTAAAATGCATTATTATACCATATTTTAAAATTTTATAATTTAAAATATTAATTTGTATAAAAGAGTAAGGATGTACAGAATCAGATAGCTAAAAAGTTAAAATCAGATAGCTATTTTTATTTTGTATGATGCGACATCACTCGCACATTACCTTTAAAATTGAAAAATTATTTTCTCAAGGTAACCAAGGTAAATAGAATCCGCTCTCTGATGGAGACCCAAAATATTAATATAGGTTATATTGAGAAATTTCAATATAAAGATTTTTTTTGTAAACCGAAATAATTATAACACTTCTCTTACTCCGAACCTGGCTGTAATAAATATTAAAAATTTATAATTGTTTTCAACAATTAGTTTAAATGGCAATCAAAAATGGAGGATGACAGCAATTATATAATAATAGCTATTGTCGTTGACTTATGCCACTTGGTGAAACCAAGACCGATTTAGCCGGAGGCTATTCGTTTTAAGGCAAAGGCGTGCGCCTTTCGTTTTTATAACGAACACCACATGAGTGAAAGTACGATTTATGCTCATGTGGGTCCTCGTAGTTTTGAAGCAGGAACCAAGCAGAAGACCCATAGATTTAGCGTGCCACCCCAGAAGTATTGATTTAAAACTTGGAGGACATTATGACCACGAATATATTTTACATGCCTCAATCACCTTTAACGGACACGGCGGATCTTAGGCCGGCTCGAGTTCCGAACCCCTACCGCTCAGTTATGAGATCGTTGCCTTTACCGACTGCACTACCGCGGATCATAATAGTTATAATCAGGGCTTCGAACCGGAACTGAACCGAAAACCGGAAAAAAACGTTATTTTGGTCGGAACGAAAACCGGAACTGAACCGAAAAAAATATCGGTTTATTTCGGTTCGATATATCTTTCAGTCATTTTGTTACTGTTACCAACTTATCAATATTTTCTAATTTAACGTCAACTTTATAATTATCATTACATGTATACTGCTTCTCGATTTCCTATTTTGATATTCACTAGTATTTTTCTGTTTCAGTTTCGCATGAAACTACTTGTAGAAGACATATTTAATTCAGTTGATTAAACTAGAAGTATAGATGATTTTTTAAGAAAAATATCGAGTTATATTTTATTTTTCACATCTCAGCATGCGATCATCCACGGATGTTTGTATAGACTGTTTAGATCAGGGAGGAGAAAATAGACAGGAGAGGCCCAAGTGACTTAGCATGAAGCATCTATCAAATCTTCTGCTCATCAAATGGGTGTTTGGTAATGGTGGCGATTCAAATGTTTCGTAATAGTAGTATTTCATTAGGCCTGCTGTTTGTATCAATTCACATAGTGTACCAATTAAAAAAAGAATAAAATCTTCTAAATTTTGATAGAATTACATTTTTTGTTTATGATAGAATTATATTTTTAGTACAAATAAGAATATACATAAAATGAAATTATTCATTTGGAACTGAAACGAAAACAGTTATTTTTGGCGGAGCACCGAAAGCGGAGCGAAAACCGGAACTGAACCGATATTAATTTTTTAGTTGAACCGGAACGAAAACCGGAACAAAAAAATTACGGTTCGAAGCCGTGGTTATAATAGTCCTAAACACTGAATTTCAACATTTTACGGCTAATACTTACCGAATTCAGCCCACACATCATTACTATACATTATATTCACATATTTCGTTATATAGAATTCAAATGGCATTCAAAAGAAGAGGATCAAGACTAGATGACATTTTAGTCTTAAATATAAGATTCCGATCTTCTACGGCAAATAGAGTTTTAGTTATAGCACACAGCATTAATATACGGTATACTGAAATTTTTCGTTTTACAGTTTACAGATTGCAATGAAAAATATAAATGCACAACTGGATATTATAACCGTATAAAATACAATATTTCAATACATTACGGCTAATAGTATTTGAGTTATCCGCACACAACGAAAAAATTCAATATAATGTACATAATTGCACGTTATATTAAAAATCTTGTTACGACAAAGTTCAAATTGCAGTTACAAGCAGAGACGCACAGTAAGATCTTGTAATACTCCTAAATAAAAAAAAACTTCAAAATTTTATAGCTAATTATTTTCGAGTTATCCACACACAAAGAAAAATTTCAATGTAACGTACATTATTAGACGTCATATTGAAATTATTGCTATATTGAAACTTTTTATATAGCATACAGATTGCAATCAAAAGTGGTGGAGCACAGAAGATGCTATAATAATCCTAAATACAAAATGTGAATAGATTACAGCTAATCGTTTTTGAGTTAAGCCTACACAAAGAAAAAATTCAGTGTAACGTATATTTTTCGACATTATATAAAAATATTTGTTATACGGTGTTGAGATTGAGATAAAAAGCATAGGAGCACAGAAAAATGTTATAATAGTCTGAATTACTAAATTTCAACATTTTATGGCTAATCGTTCTTAAATTAGGCCCTTACAACATTAATAAACATTACATTGTAATTTTTCACTTTACAGCGTACAAATTGCAATGAAATGAGAAAAAGCTCAACTAGATGTTATCACAGTCTTAAATACAAGATTTTGGTATACCGTTTCGGTTTATTTGTCAATTAAGCTCCCCAGTATAATTGCTCTTTATATTGAAATTTCTCGTTATATAGATTTAGGAATGTAACCAAAAGATGAGGGGCGCAACTAAATGTTATAAGAGTCCTAAAAAATTTAGACTTCCTACCGCTAATAGTTTTTGAGTTATGCGAGATACATACGTACATAGGTCTGTACAGACTTCGAAAGAAAACTAGTAATAACTAATTCTGTTATAGTCAAAATGAGTATTAAAAGTTTTGGAATTAAAATTTCCTAGCACGTACATATAGATGTAATGTTAAATATGTTCAAACTTCAGTCAAACGTGGCCAACATAAATATATTCGTTGAAATTTATCGTGATTACAATACTTCCTTTTACTTTGTACAAGGAAGTAAAAACAATGTTTTAATATTTATTGAACTGTTTATTTTTTACTCCAGCCCTCCAAAAATGTTAAATACATATTTATAGACAAAAAAAACCACAGTTATATTTATGAGAGATAGTTATATTTTAGATGAGTTGACTCAGATAATTCAAGGACATCATCTTCAGTAACATCGAATGGATTTATGAAAAATCTTAGAACGGGTTCTAATGCTGCAAAATCGTCAAATCTAGAAGAAAACTCTTCTATTAGCTTATATTAATTTCTAAATATGATGTAGCAGTAAAATTTTCGTTATTCAAATTTAAACTCTCAACAGTATATTTTTGTATTTGGGATATGTGATAATGATTTTTTCAATAGATTGGATTTTAATAACACTAACTTGCATTTGAATGTCCTAAACTCAACTGACTACTTGCTGTATATCGCCGTTTGACAAGAGTAAGTAAATTCGTCTGGCTATCATACATTTACATTAGTCCAGCGAGGGCGCATTAAAAATCGATCGGGGGCGCCTCGTTGCCTACCTCTGCCCTAGAGAGCCTTACCCTAGAGAATATGTAACAATTCTGCAACATGGCAAAAATTTGCACAAGAATTGACGACAATATGGTTTGAGCTGTCGAGTTCAGCAATCGCGTTGACTGGGTTATGTCCTTGTACAGGGGAATTTGGAAGGAAAAGGAAAAACAAACACAACAACTACCCGTCACCCTGTTTCTCTCCAAGGTAAATCCCCCTGGCTCTACCTTCAGCGCCTCCAGCAGAAGTCTCCAAGTGAGCGTAAAACTTCTACAAGTGAGAGTCTCTCCTGCGCCACCAACACAAGACTCTTCGTCTCTCTGAGAAAGTAATGCTGATTAATGTTTATTACTCTATAAGGTTTTATAATTAATCTTATTAATTAGCACTGACACGTTTGAATAAATAAGTATACTGTCTTAATTTTTGTCCTAAATTTGTACAGTGTAAATACTGTTTACACATTTAAAACATTCGTGGACCAGCATACACGAAAATTCCGAGGGGCAAATCCTACATCGCGGTTTTTCAGCTTTCACGGAAAGTACTGGTCCTCATTAACCTCGAAAAACGAGGGATCACTGAATAGGGTGTATTTATATAATTGTAAATATTAATAAGTAATTATTTATAAAGATATATGGATGCACAGAATCAGATAACTATAAAAAACAATAGTTTATATTTTAACTAATTTTTATTACAGACAAAAAGTATGAAAACCCTATATTTAAAGACAAAACACTGCCACATTTATAGTAAAAAATCATTACTCGAAATCAAGTATATTTATCAAAAAAAAATTGTTAATTTAAAAAAATGACAGTGTTTCTATGAAAATATTATTTCTTTAAATATTACATTCATTACTATAATACACTTTAAATTTTTTAAATTGTAAACTTTAATTAGTATCAAGGTTCAAGGATGCACGAAATCAGATAACTATGAAAAAAAAACAATTGTTTTAATTGATTATTTTTACTCCGGTAAATTATGAAAGCCACATATTTAAAAAAGAAACACAATTACATTTAAAATATCATTTCTGTCATTGAAGAATAACGACAAGAAAGTGAATTTAAAGAAAAATTGTCGATTTTGAATTTTGTGAAAAGCACTTATCCCTTTTAAATCAAGGATGGAAATTACACGGTAAGCTAGAATAAATTTCTGGCAGGCCTAAAAAATTGAAATATTAATAAAAACAAATAGTAAAGGAAGAACATATATAAAAACATTTTTACGCCATATTACGCTAAAAAAATTATGACATAAAATAATGATTTTTTGTGTAAGTCATTATAAACAAGTCAACAATCCACTTAACGCAATCCATCATAGCGAAAACATATTATAAAATTAGTATTGAGTTGCCAATGCCTCCATTATAATTATGCTAGAAGTTTTATCATTTATGTGCCATTTTTATATAAAAAATATTGTATTCAATTACTGTGCTTTTATTATTAATTACAAATGAAGAAATTATACAGGTGCTACATTTACAAACATAAGATGCTGACACCCAAAAATATTTACATTTTAATTCATTTGGGTTCTGACACTCTATTATAATTCGAGTGAAAGTACCTCGAGTTTGATATCCTCGCTTTACATCCTATTTATTCGTCTATACTACTAGAAAAAGCTCGCTGATAAACAGTGGGGGATGAATGAAAAATTTTAAAAAAATATAAACGTAAATCCTTAAAAAGAACTGCTATTTAATGGAAAAATTTTTTGCTCCGTATTCGAAGCTTTGTGCAGCATTTGTGGTGATAACTACAAACAATGTGACGTCACCTGTAGTTTGAGTGAATATAAGCGTGTTTCCAATTGGCGAAACTGTAACCACCTGATCCGCCTCCACTCTTTTCACTCCGCCTATAATGATGGTTTTCTGAAGTAGGATAGATTTTTCTGAGACATCAGTATTAATTTCCGCGGTGAGAGGAGTTGAACGTGTTTCTCTTCATCTGGAAGTGCGAGAGTCTAGAAATCAGTTCGGCATTGCCCTTCGATTCGGCTATGGACAATTAATCAGACCAATTGCAAAATATTATGGACTTTCACCCGCCGTATTACAGTGGAAGACCTGAAAAGATCATGTTTGATTACTTTCCTAAGGGAGAAAGATTCTTTCAAGGTAAAATTTCATAAAATTTGTTTTATAGTTTTTTATATTTATATAGAATTGCAACTGTACTTCTATTTAACGAACGTCTGTTTTACGAACTTAAAACGAAGACCATTTTGTGAATTTCTAATATAACGTAGTGGATTCTCTGTATTAAACCAAAATTTTACTGTGATTTATTTCTCACTCTTTCTCAAAACATTCTTGTAATATTTGAATCTAAAAATACAAAGTAATATTTTGGTTTTTTTTCTAGCACATATCTTTTTGACGGGTAAAATAATAAAAAAGCAGATATTAATTTATACAAAATGTAAGATTAATTACTTTTTAATAATATTTAGTGCTCCTGAATTTAAATTCTGATTATGTATTTTAAAGAGTAAATTTCTATTTAACGAGTTTTCAATATAACAAACTTTTTTAATGATTTAGTAGCTTTGTTAAATAGAGGTACAATTGTATATTTAATAATGGATGTTATTTTGAATATAGTTCAGAATTCATTAAAAGTGACCAAGAAAGGACTGCGAAAAAGTTTCAGTTCGATTAAATAAATTTTTTTATTATGATGATGATAAATTGTATTATAAATTGAGATTTAGCTAAATTTTTATCTCTGCAAAAATTTATTAACGGTATCGCAGTTTATGTAACAGCCGTTAACGATTCCATAGAGTCATTTTCATGTAATTTTTTACTGCTTTTAAAAGTTTATTGGTTTTAAATACATATATATCGTCAAAAGTTTTTTTAATAAAATTATCTCGTTATTGCTTAGTTATCAATCTTAGTGCAGCAATCTAAACCAAATCTCGTGATTTAAATTAAACTCGTATCTTGTGTCTTTATGTCCTGTATATATCTTCGATTTTAAAATTTTCATTTTTTATTTAGGAGCGTGCTTGTTTATTTTAATATACAGACATTTTATTTTGAATTCATCGTGTAGGAATTTGAGGATAATACTTATTTAATAAAATTTTAATGTTCTTGAATGTGGTTTATTTAATGTCCTGTAATTAAATGTGAGTTAAATGTTAGTACTTTCTTGCTTCGCAATTTAAAAGAACACTTTAAAGCGTACATTGAAATATATATATATATATATATATATATATATATATATATATATATATATATATATATATATATATATATATATATATTTATATATATATATAATATATATATATATATATATATATATATATGTATAATATATATATAATATATATATATATATATATGTATATATATATATATATATATATATATATAATGCATTAATTACTTCAAGATTTCGTACCAATTTTAAAAGTAATAAATAATGATTCGGATTTCAACCCTCCTATTTATTTTTTTTATTTGAATTAGAATTAGAATTAATAGAATTCTAGAACATAGAGAATAGTATTAACATTTTATTTTTAAATCCTTGAATTATACAGTGGAAATATTTCTTATTGACAATCGAATTCAAAGCATATTTAGGAGAGTAAAATTTCTCTGAACAGTTTATTTATTTAAATTATTAAATTTTAAAGACTTTTAATATCGTTATGGTGTTTTGAAATATTATTAGTTGGGTTCCAATTTCTTTTTAGATCTATGAA
Organism: Pardosa pseudoannulata; assembly: GCA_032207245.1. Lineage (NCBI taxonomy): Eukaryota > Metazoa > Arthropoda > Arachnida > Araneae > Lycosidae > Pardosa > Pardosa pseudoannulata. The sequence continues at coordinate 21,845,340 of CM063503.1, read as the reverse complement.
AGCATTTAACATAACAAAGCGTATGGACCTTACCTTTGTCTAAAATCATATATTATAAAATAATTGTATGTGTACTACCAGCTAAAAATAATTAAATTTGACAGTTTCTTGTACATGTAAAGACACATAACCAACTTATCAATAATTCTATATGCAGTTGAATTATATAAATTGTGGAAAACCGGTATAAAGTTATTTAAACCATAATCTTAAAAAAATAAGACTTTCTTGACTTCTATTTATTAAAAATGCTTGGAAGCCAGGAAAAAACAAGCATGGAGCAAATGTCATTTGATTGATTTATTTCTTATGTAAAGTGTATATAAATTAATAAATAGGGAAGATTTTGATTTAAAATTTTAAATACACGTGTAAAAATGTTAGAATTATAAATTTGAACCAATAATAAATCAGATATTTTTACTATATTTAATGTACCGTATTCCTTTAAAATTTTAACATATTTTAACAAAGATGTGAAAACTAGAATTATTTATTTAAATAAAAATTTCCAGGATAACCTATATCGGTGAATTTGGTAAAAATCGTATTTTTTATTGAAAATTATGTTTTATTATTACCCCCTTCTTTGCTTAAGTCTCAATCTTTAAACATGAGAAGGATAAATAACTATTTGGAAAAAGAAGAATTTGTAGTAACTAATAATTTCAGTTTGTTGTGTTTCGAAAAAAATGCATCAAAATATATAGTTTTTTTATTAAATACAAACGAATCTGTCATTTTAGAAAAATATCTTTACACAGCAAGAGAGTGCAAAAGACTAATGAAATATAATAATCGCCTTTCAACAGTAGTACACGTATGGTTCCAGCCGTATTTTAAATTATAACTATAAAATATCAGTTGTGATATATTTTAAAAAGTATCATTATCAGCTTGAATCATAATAAATTTAACAATCCTGATATATTTCTAAAAAATAATTTTTATACTGTTAGAAAAATAGCAGATTAAATAAAGTAGTTACGACTGTATAAATATAACGGTATGCACAAGTAGGAAAATGATCATGTTTTAATATAAAAGGTATATAAAAATGTTTATCTGTATATTTGTTAATTTGGTAAAAATCGTATTTATATTGAAAATTATGCTTTATTATTACCCCCTTCTTTGCTTAAGTCTCAATCTTTAAACATGAGAAGGATAAATAACTATTTGGAAAAAGAATTTGTAGCAACTAATAATTTCAGTTTGCTGTGTTTCGAAAAAAATGCATCAAAATATATAGTTTTTTTCATTAAATACAAACGAATCTGTCATTTTAGAAAAATATCTTTACACAGCAAGAGAGTGCAAAAGACTAATGAAATATAATAATCGCCTTTCAATAATCGCCGTATTTTAAATTATAACTATAAAATATCAGTTGTGATATATTTTAAAAAGTATCATTATCAGCTTGAATCATAATAAGTTTAACAATCCTGATATATTTTTAAAAAATAATTTTTATACTGTTAGAAAAATAGCAGATTAAATAAAGTAATTACGACTGTATAAATATAACGGTATGCACAAGTAGGAAAATGATCATGTTTTAATATAAAAGGTATATAAAAATGTTTATCTGTATATTTGTTAATTTGGTAAAAATCGTATTTATATTGAAAATTATGCTTTATTATTACCCCCTTCTTTGCTTAAGTCTCAATCTTTAAACATGAGAAGGATAAATAACTATTTGGAAAAAGAATTTGTAGCAACTAATAATTTCAGTTTGCTGTGTTTCGAAAAAAATGCATCAAAATATATAGTTTTTTTATTAAATACAAACGAATCTGTCATTTTAGAAAAATATCTTTACACAGCAAGAGAGTGCAAAAGACTAATGAAATATAATAATCGCCTTTCAATAATCGCCGTATTTTAAATTATAACTATAAAATATCAGTTGTGATATATTTTAAAAAGTATCATTATCAGCTTGAATCATAATAAGTTTAACAATCCTGATATATTTTTAAAAAATAATTTTTATACTGTTAGAAAAATAGCAGATTAAATAAAGTAATTACGACTGTATAAATATAATGGTATGCACAAGTAGGAAAATGATCATGTTTTAATATAAAAGGTATATAAAAATGTTTATCTGTATATTTGTTAATTAAGTTGATAGTTTATCAAAATAACTCATTAAGTTATAGGATTTATTTCTCCAAAGTTGGTCGACTAAATTTTGTAACAAGCATATAGAAAATTTTCTAGAAAAAAAGAAAACTGAAATTGTTATTGTATTTTTATTACAGTTGCATTATAGGTTTTCTCGTATTTTTATTATTATAAGCTTAATAAACAATATATATATAAAAAATTAGATTTATGTATATATATATATATATATATATATATATATATATATATATATATATATATATATATATATATATATATATATATATATATATATATATATATATATATATATATATATATATATATATATATATATTATATATATATATATATATATATATATATATATATATATATATATATATATATATATATATATATATATATATATATATATATATATATATATATATATATATGGTAAAATATGAAGATTATTTCCAAAACAAGAATATAATTCATCTTCCAATGAAATGTATAATTGTATAATTCAGCCAGTTAGTACAATAAATTTAAATTATAATTAAGTAAAGTTAATTGAATTCATTGTCATGTTTAACCCTAAGTTTCATGAGTGTATCGTTAACTGTATGGAAAGTTTGATTGTAGGCGATAGGCTAAGTATTGAGTGCTGATAACGTCAAAATTTAAGAGCGCCTGAGATTTTGGTTTTTTAATTAAGACTATATCAATGAACAAAGAATTTTCCATAAATATGTATTAGTATTATTATTTTAGTACAATAATCTATCATTTCTTAGGTTTGCCCCTTTCATGTCGTTCCCATCACGGGGTGAGATTTCGTACTCTTATTTCTCATGCCCGTGGTGTTTCCGGACTAGAATATTCAAAAGTAATTCACCTAAAAGATTAAATACGGTCAATTTCTTACACTCGAAATGGTTTTTACTTTTTTTTTTACATTTATTTTTTTTTCATCACAGGAGAATACCTTATAGTTCATAAAGTTTTTGGATATACTAAGTTTATTTTAAACTAAACTAAACTAACTTTAAACTAAAAGTCAATTTCAATTTTCTAATTCTGAGTTTCATTTCAATTTCCCAGATATTTAACACTAGATTTACGGATGTTGATCATATACCTATTTTTACTGAAGTGAGCCAATTTGACTCGCACAAGGAAATTTGATGTTTTTTTTTGCAAAGAAAATAGTTCTAAATTAATTTAAATGAAATGTTTATTATCAAAAAAATTCATGGAAAACATTTTATACATATAAAATCTGTTTTTGAAACACATTTTCCCCAAATATTTCTGTTACATTTAGCACAATGGTTTCGGCATCTGTTTCTTTTGCATGATTGTTGAACTTGACAATTCTTCCGTGTGTCAGTAGCATGAATTTCTGTCATTGGAATGGAAGTGTTCTCGACTTCTTCTCTATATTTACTTCTTAGCTCTTCAGCCAATTGGAAAATATCCCAAGCCTGATAGGACCAATAAATTTCATGTTATGCGATTTAATGTTAAACCATTCTATGAGTCAAATTGGCTCCTAAACGTGAAAATAGTTATACCACATTTGATAATGCGAAATGAAGGGGTCTGTGGGGAAGAGGAATGAAAGTTTACATATATTTTATTACTTAACTAAAAACCAACGTATGTTTTTGAAAAGTGATATTAAAGTTTTATATATATACAGTGATCAAATTTTAATAAGTCAAATTGGCTCGGTCCGTAAATCTAGTGTTAAGTAATTACCTTTATCCCTAATTGCTTGACCACAATACGATTGTTAAGAGGTTAATGTGGTTATTTTATAACTTGTTTGATTTATTCATATATTTTATTTTAAATTTCAAACTTTAAGCTTCGGTGACTGTGTATTTTTAGTTTGTGTATACAGGAACAAACGCTAGTTCCGGCTTTGCAATATTTAGAGAGTCGGGGGAAAAAGACTCGGATTTATTTTAAGCACTTGATTTTTATGAAAAATTGTAAAATTTAGGAGTTAGATTTTTTAAACATTTTTAAAATTTTTGTATTCATATAATAAGGGACTAAATTAACAGTGGATTTGAAATCTGATACAAAATATTCACATTTTAAATCATTGAGTTAGATCAGGGATAGCAAAATCGTTGATCGCAAGTGGGGAAATTTTCGTTAGATTGAAATGTCTCGTTCAGTCATATTAGAGTTTATCAATCGCCTTTTAATCAGCGCATTTTACAGAGTTTGATGCAGAAGTGTTCTCTACTTGTGTCATGGAAATTTATAATTTTCAATAAAATACAGCTAAAGCTTTGTTATAATTGGTGAAATTTCAAGATAATTTACCGTTAAAATTTTTTCTTCAAGTTCCAAAAATGTTTGCCCTATTGTTCGTAAAGAGCTATTATAATATGGTTCAGGTTGGCTAAAAGAGAAAACTCTACATATGTCAGGTTTCTTTTACAAGTGGGAAGTTTATATAAAAAAGACAAGTACAAAAACAGATTGACTGATGGACATTTGTACACTAGTATTTAATGGCAGCCACTACCTACTCTCCCAACATTAAGAAACTTATTGACGACCTAAAAGAGTTCTACCCGTCTCATTTTTTAATAAATCTGAGAAAAATCAATTCTTCTGTTTTTAATGTATTACTAACGACATGTACAATCCTATTTCCGTTGTTTTTTATATGTTTTAGGTAAGATTAGGTAAGAACTATATGTAAGATTTGAAACAAAAAGGTCTTTTTTCTGTCCTAATTTGTATTGGTAATTGACAGTCCAATTAAAAATATTACAGTTGCTCAGAAGGTTCATACGTTTAGAGACCACTGGGTGAAGAAGTAAATAAAACTCCCACTAAAGAAGCATGCAGATGTATTCGGCTATGGATGATATATGAGATTTTTACTCTGTGTTTTTTTAGCGTCTTTGCAAAAATTTTTAATCGTTAATTAATCATTCCTAAATTGCTATTATGTTGTTAGATAAATTATAAACTGTTTTATTTTTACCATTTATTTAAAAGTTTTTATGGAATGGATAGCGGCATCCATATTGGATTCTTGATGACTTAGGGTTAGTAACGTTTGAAATCCACCTCTTCCCTCCTTTTCGAGCATTTCATGCCATTATTTCAAACCCTATTTTCCCCGGTTAAGGGAAGGGGATTAAATTTATCAATTTTTCACATAGTAAATGAGTAAAAATAACATTTTTTTCTAGTATTATGAGGTCATTCATTTAACCATTTTATTTATTTTTTATTTTAAATTATTTAAATATCGTCTGCATTATTTTCATATGTTTTATCACTGAACTTAGATATTACGTAAATAATTTTCTTTTATATTTGGCTTAAATAATAGATTAGGTACATATGTGATAATTTTAAATTTAATCATCGATTATTTTTTGTTGCAATAAAAATTTTATCACCGGTATTGACAACAAATTCTTTTCTTAAAAGTCTAGGAGTCTATTTCACAGACTAATAAATATCTAGCGTTGAAGTTATATCTCTTTGAAAATTGAAAAGTTCGTTCGTATGTGTTTGTTTGTTTTTTATACATAAACACACGGTTTGACTAAATGAATTCAACGTGATTCTAAACTGCATTTACAGTATCGGGAGACTTTAGAGGAGTATGAAGATAAACAAAGTATTGAGCGTGTACCTGATAATTCTCAGCCAAAAAACAAATTATTTTTTTACCTGCGTCCTAGGGTACTTTACAATTCTGGAATATTAAAAGTTTTAGTGATCCCGTCATATGACGGGCTATATACTAGTCTGTAAATAAATAATTTACAAAAATGCTGTCCAAGGACCCCCTCACTTTTTTAAACTATATTTTTAATTCAATTGAACTAAGTTATAAAGAAGACAAAGTAAACGAGACAATTACCTCATAAAAACCGAGTCTGCAGAAATATCACAGGTAGAAAAATGCATAAAAATTAATTCAAAACAAATGAAAATAACCTTCTATTTGTTTTCTTAAATTTTACTAAAAAATGACACTGGTTTGCTTCACCTGGATTTTAATTTTCTGCATTTAGCACGTGCTCGACCTAAAACACTAATGACTCAGGATACGCTCTCTTCGACATCTCTTGATTCCAAAAAGGCTTGTTTGGTTTTTTTTTTTTTTCGATAAATTCCCTTGCTTAGAAAAAAGTTGATAAAAATCTGCTATTTTATGTTCTCCAGTTTCTTTTTTATGTAGATATAGACAGTTGGAAAATACGGAGCGAATGAGTTGCTTGTACCACTAATGATCTGAACTTTTAAACTTCCGATTTCTTTTTTTAAGTAGGGTGGAGGAGAATGTTACATCTGCCGTTATGTATACAACTGATTTTACAGTTTCTCAGACATTGTGTATTCAAAGTTTATTTTGTGTGTGTGCGTTATGAATATAAAATGGTCTTTGAAAACTTATCACTTGGCCTTAAATAACAGAAATGTAATTATGTTATTGTGCTGTAATTCAGCTCAATTCCAGGAAGCTATTTTAACAAAATGTTTTATTTTATGCGTAGACAAATATTTGTGATTTACTTGTTTTATGCAGTTTTATAAAATAGATAACAGTCTTTTAATTTACATATATCCCTCTTAAAATGGATATCACCTTACATTTTGATTTTTCATAGTCTGTTTCTCCATCTAAATATATATCATTCTCAATAAAAAAGGCACGGATTACTTTAAAACTATTGCCAAATAAAAACATACAATTTTATAACTTAATTCTGGAGAGGCTTTATATTTCTAAATTGTTGACATATTTCATACATCAAGCAGAATGTTAAAACAATCTTTCTTTTTCTCTTGATCCACAAAGTGAAAAATAAAAATTTAACCGCTCTTAAGTTCACGGCAGTAGTGAATTACAGAAAAGTCTGTAAAAGAAGATTTCAAAATTTAAAAAAAATACATGTAGATATTAACGTATTATTTTTGTCAAGTAATATAAGTATAATCAAGTATCATTTCATTTAATTAATATTATACGGTTAAAAATTTGAAGCCTAATATCTTATAGATTTGTTCAATAACATAAATTTTTGAGTAGTATTTCCGACGCTGTATTTAGGAAACTTAATTCTATGCTTCGGATCCTTAAGTTAAAACATTTAAGTTGTAAACACTTTTGGCTACCTTCAGACATTCTATATTGGGATTTGTTTCTAAACTAATTCTCCTTACATTTATAAAAAATAATTTATTACTACAGTAGTCAAAAATTATAATTTATAGCATTTCATTAAAGATGAACTTCACATTTGCACATTAAAAATTTATCTAATGGTCGAAATAGTGCGATTAGTTCTGGGGCACTGCTTAATATTTAGCATGGATAAATAGACCGGGACCTACAGTTTGAAATCGATTACAAATTGCTAGGAATATCCATTACAAGAGTGGGATTAGAAACAATATATTCCAGTTCGAAAGGCAGACCTTTGGTCGTTCAATCTCAACGGTGGGAAAATAACAAGAAAAGTTTTGATGCCTGAAATAAATTTTCATTTATCAATTCACCTTACCTCTAATAATATTAATTATTAGAAAAATAAAATTAAAATTTAGTGAAGTCCTTTATATGAATAGAATATTATTCATGGAAAACATTGTTATCTTAAATCGCTGGAAGTTAATAAAATTTAAATGCTGGAGACACAAAGTAACAGAACTATAAAGTCACTAGCAGCACGTTTCCTCTTTCCTGTATCAAAAAGTAGCTTTCCAAATCACATCAACCATTTCATAACACTAGATAGACGAAAGAAATCATTATTAGCGGTTGTGAAATCTTTTTGCTGTATAACATCGCTGCTTTTTAAATACACAGATACACTTATTGTTTGGATCTTTTGTTTGTATTTTATCTTATGTTTATTACTATCCTCAAACTCAATGTTTTAAATTTTGTTCTTGTTTTGTTTATTTCCATTTTTACCCAATAATCCTACAGTTAAATTTTACACTCCAAGTACTGTTTTAGTCTGTCAGAAAGTTAATTTAGGTGAATTTATGTAGCAACGTTTTTGTAAGAAAACGGACAACTGTAACTTCAGAGATTTATGGCAAATGTTTTTCTTCATATACGTTGGTATTCAACATTTTTGCTTCGTCTACTATATTTTTGCCCACGTCGACACAAACGCACACACACACAACACACACACACACACACACACACACACACACATATATATATATATATATATATATATATATATATATATATATATATTACTGTGAAATATATATATCTAGAATATATATATATATGAATGTCAACATATATAGTCGTTTGGTATATGTCCGAAATATTTGCTAAATATTATTTCTGACTTACACTGGTAAATGTCGACATATATATACTAATGGTGAATGTCGAATATATATATATTTATATATATATATATATATAATACAGTCAAATTTATATAATAGCACATGTAACTGTTGAACATAATACAAACCATCTTAGAACAGAAAATAATACCAATAATATAACTTAATTATATTGACGTTATATTATCTTATTTGTTGCAACAATTTATACTATATAGCAATTTGAATTGCACAAGAGTCCCTTACATTTATTAATGGCATTTAGTAACTAAACATTTCTTTTTGCAATGACAGCGTTTATAGCCATGCCCTCCACGTCCCAAATTAGCTTCAGCGGCTTCTGTCAGTGCGATATTTCTTGAGAAGAAATCTATCTATGGAGAGTAACTTTTCATTACAAAAATATAAACTGGTTAATGGGATAAAGCTGCTTGAGAGAAGCATTTTTATTTACTTATTTATAAAAGTCGGAGTCTTCTATTCCAACAACAACCGGCCATACATTTCGAGCATCTGTATGACCACGGTCGACATCAGGGACTTGTATTCACACAGTGTCATCCATTTGAGCAGGACGAAATTTTCTTTTTGATGTCTGTAACATTTTAGTTGCATGCATTAGATTATCTTTTGCGGCCACTTTTTTAATAGAAAAAACTTCTGCTGTTTAGTCATGGGATAGAAGGTGTAATATTGAAGCTCTTCTGTATTTTCCTTTGGAATGGATGCAGAAACTTTGGAGCATTCCTTCATAGTAATTGCTATTTTAACATATATATGTTTTAATAATAAAGTATGATTTAAAAACGTAAAAAAAAATTATTTTTCAACATTCACCATCAATGCATACGGATTGTCGACATACACCGGTGATAGTCCGAATATGTAAGAATATAATCAAATATTCTGTCTTTCACCGAGGTATTTGGTGTATGTCGACATCTAATTTCGGGCATTCACAGTAAAAATATATATATATATATATTTATATATATATATATATATATATTATATATATATATATTTATATATATATTTATATATATAATATATTTATACATTTATATAAAACATATATATATATATATATATATATATATATTAATATACTATATATATATATCTATATATATTATATATATATACATATATATATACACACAAATATATATATATATATATATATAATATTTTCTATATATATATTATATATATATATATGTGTGTGTGTGTGTGTGTATATATATTTTGATATATAATATATATATATATATATATATATTTTATAATATATTATATTTAATATAAATATATATATATATATATATATATATATTATATATATATTATATATATATTATATATTTACATATATTAGATATATATATATATATATTATATATATATATATATATTTATATAATATATATATATATTAATATATTATATATACATATATATATATATATTATATATAATTATATATATACATATATATATGTATATATATATATATATATATAAATATATATATATTTATATATATAATACATATATATATATATATATATATATATATATATATATATACATATATATATATATATATGTGTGTGTGTGTGTGTGTGTGTTTGTGTGTGCATGTGTATATTTGTATGTGTGTGCATTATTGGAAATATGCGGCAGGGTGTCACAAATCTCAAATTTTACGGAAAAGTATAAGAATTTGTATAAGTTTTAGATAGCTTTAATAAATGAAAAGCGTTGTAAACGTCTTTAAAGTTACATGGTACTTACAAACCTGCAAAAATTGCTAGAAATGGGAAGTGTCCAAGTGGTGCTCTTGGTAACCTCTTAATTTTAAGAAATGAAGTTAATGCTTTTATCGCATAAAAAGGAGAACAAATCATAGAAAATATGAGCCAAATATAAATTTCTATATATATATGAAGTTATGTATATATATATAATATATATATATATATATATATTATATATATATATATATGTTATATATATATGTATATATATGTATATATATATATATATATATATATATATATATATATATATATATATATATATATATATATATATATCAGACATGCCAACTACTCTGGAAAATAACTAAAATTTAACGAGTTCTTACTAGACATACGCATCATAATCGAATTATTTATTTCTTAACAGAACACAATTTTATAAGATCTCATTTTACTGAGCAGTCTTATTTTAAAACATAAAACCCTATTTTACAGTTAATCTTTTGTTATCAAATTAGTGCCTTGAAAATGCTCCGGGTATATTATTTTTTTTTATCTGTCTCAATTTTTTGGACTATGTCCATTAATGTGTAAAACTATGCACGTTTTCCAAAACATAAAGAATTGTGCATTATAGCAATATTTTTGTTATATTTTTTATCAAATATTAAATTTTTTTATTTTATTTATGTTTGTAGTTCACAGAACTACACTCAGGTATTTAGAAGCTGGCTTTCTTGTTATATTCCAAATTTGCTGTACTTTGCTACTAAAATTTGTTGCTATATTTGTACATTTTTTATAAAACAATCTGTAATAAATTAATAATGTTCGTTTTCAATTTCATTAGTTTCTATAGACAGAATATATTTATTGAATTTGTGTAATATGATTTTGAAAAGTAATTTTAATTGTATGTATTTTGTATGAATATAAACGTCTATTTTTTGTTTATTAGATATACCAGCATAGCAAATTACAGTAACTTAGCAAATAATCCATTGAGCTAACATTGCTATTTACTCCGATGTCGCATTATTTTAATAACAAAAACAATAAGAATTACGAATATTTAAACAAATTTGCACACTTTTACGAGTTTAATAAATATAATGAATGTGAAAGGATAATGGTATGATTTAAAACAATCAATAATTTTTATCATTCTGTAATTCTCAATGGACTTTTATAAAACTAGTAAAGCGTCTGTTGCAACTATTAAACATCTTTATACTGAACTGTATGTTAAGAGTATCTAACCGAACAGCCATGTCAGATAAGAACTTTTAAATAAAAGTAAATGCTGCACACTGTCATTGACACAAATTTAAGAAATATCAAGAAAGACAAAATATTTAAAATGTAAACAATAACTAAAACGAAAGTGACGTTAGAATTTTTTTCTAAATAACTTATAGTTAAAGATCTCTCCACAAATCAGTCACATCGAGAAAAATTATAAAAATTAGATTTTTTTAATTCAATTAAAAATTTGTTAATTTTTTAAAATGTTCCTTATGTTTTTTTTTTTTGTATTTTCTCTTACTTTTACTTTACTATTCCTGAAATAATCTTTTGGACATTTTTGTGTAGTATTTTTAAGATTAATTGAATGTTTAAAACATAGGACATGTTTGTATGTCTGTAGGTTGAATTTCAAGTAAAAATTAAACATTTCTACATTAAAATCTGGTATATATACTAGAAATTTGGTCGGTACTTAAAATATCTACACAATTTTTTTAATGTATGTCAGATATGGAATTCTCATTCATATAGAACAATTTAAAAATTAATTAACAAAAATGTTTAATAAATTAAATAAATTAAAACATATTAGGATACATTTAGTAATATATTAAATGTGCTTACAAAATTTCAGACTTCTAAGAAATAATATATTTAAGAAATTACAATACTTTATATTCATTATTATTTTACTTTTTAAAAGCCACATAATAGCCGAATTGGCAGTGGCTATTGGTGGTATATTAGTAGCCTATGGGTACCAATTCCACTAAGGCGTGGAATTTCGTAACAATTCGGAATCGGATCTAGGAATTAAAATTTAATATATTGCATGTAGCGAAAAACAAACGTAGCTTTCCAAACTAAAACAATACGGTGACCTCTAATATGATTTTCAAGGGACCGAAGAAAAAATCGTACAAGTGAGAGACCCTACAATTTTGAAAACTAAGTCGATAAATATCTTTAAACGTGCATTTGGCATTATGGGCCATATCAATATAATACATTGAAATAGCATAGAATGTTTAAAAGATTTCAAGCTATGAAAATAAATAATACTATCATTAAAAATTGTAAAGAACTTTTATATGCATATATTTAAGTATACGGAATAAGCACGAAAACGAAGTCACAAAAAACAAAAGTTAAATTTTCATGCTCTTCTTTAATTTTACGAATTTAAAGTAAAAATCCACGTTAGAAAAATGATAAAGTGCTAATACTAAGCGAAGTTAAAGATTACCCTAATATTGTTAAAGAGCGTTTTACTGAATTTAAAAGTACAATTCTCACTCCGGTTAAGAAAGACACCGTGAATGAGATCGCATGAGCATAGAAATCAAAGCCGTTAATAGGTGGCACTTCGAAGATTTGCATTGCACCAAGGAAACGTACCGCATTTCCCTGTATATTCCAGCAAAATTTATACAGGTATTCACGCCCGTCTTAGAAAACCGCATGGTCCGGATACTTCAACTCCAGTACTTAAAACTCAATTGTCTGTGTGAAAATTTTTATTCATATTTAAAATAATTATTTGGTGTCCATAAAGAATACAAATACCTCTATTTTATTCTATTTAGTTATTTATTGTTAGTATCAGCCTAAACAACCAGGTGAGAGATGAATAGGTAGGGTATTGCCTTCTGGGTTCAGAGTTCGCAGGTTCAAATGGAATCCAGGAGAGTTTCGATCGAATATGTTAGGATATTCGTAGCCATTCTGAATCAATTTAAGTTGTTGGTTTTTGTCTAATTGTATTTCTTGTTTCAACAGAATGACCGTACTGTTCAAATCCAAATCCAAAGAAGAAAAAAAAAATTTTTTAACTTTGTATTAAAGTAAATATACAAAGCGGTTATTGGGTCTAAATTTATGTTTAAAAACATATTTAAAAATGAGATGGTTTTTAATCATAAAAACATAATTGTATTCTAATTTGATAATTTACTCAAAGTTTCTTAGAATTATTACTATTAATTAAAAGTTTATTAATTTTTATTGTAATAAATTTTAAGTAGTTTTATACATTACAGTTTAATTACTGTTGTTGCAGAATTTTAGCTTTTATTTCTTTTCTCTCTACTGAAAACGTTTTCACCCTTAGCTTAACTGGAAAAACTTAGTTATTAAAGAGCTAAGTATTTTCTCATATTTTCCTTTTCGCCCTAAAAAATAATACCAAGCAAAAATTCTCATATTTTCTTTTGATTAATATTTTTGATTCTTCATGCATAAAATGTCCTCAAAATAACTAAGTGAATATATATTATTATTATACAAACCGTTTCAAGTCTCGCTTTCGATTTCGGCATTCAATGTTTAAAACATTTTCAAATGCTTTATATTTGCTGGAAAACCAACATTTAGTCATAATAACCCTGAATGTTAGCTTTTCTTATAAATAAATTTTATTTATTTTAAGCTCAAAATAAATCTAAATAATACAAAAGATATATATATATATATATTTTGAGTTCTTTATCTAGGGGTTTTTCAGTTGATGAAATTAACACAGTTCTACAAATTAATATTCTACATTCTAATCCAAGTCGTACAAATCGACTATTTACATTTTTTCAGAAATTATTCACTAATGTAAATGATGCCATTTTTCTCCTTAAATGTTATTTAATGTCCACTCAGGAAGTCCACAGAGGGGTTTTTTGTTGTCTCTCTAGCATGACTCTACATTGCAACGCGGTTACATTTTGATTATTTAGAAAACCATCAGTCGAGAGTATACGACGCACAGCAGATGTTCCCACATTCGGCCATCTTGGAATTCGTTTGTTCTCAAACTAGTCAATAATGATGTACCTGAAACACACACACAAAAAAAACAGAATTTATCTATGATTCAAATAAGCAGAATTTCCCGATTAAATCAGTTCTGAACTCTTCATGGCTTCATACTATTCGCTGCTGTTAAAAAGTCGAATTTGGAACATCATCTATTCCCACTTTTTCTACATAGTATCTGTTGTTCGATTTTACTTTAATGATCTTGTAAGGACCAAAGTATTTAAGTTTGAAATTGAGCCTTGTACTGAGTTGGGTCCGTCGAATGACTAGTAGTTCTCCCATCTGGTATTTGTATGGATTTGGCGTTTTCTGTTGTAAGATCTTCTGATTTTATTTTGAATTTTCAGCATTTTTTCTTTTGTTTCTTCTGTAAACTTTACTCTATTTCAGATGAAACTGTTAAGATGCTCTTCTTTACGAATTTCTTTTATTTCTAAGTTTCTGTTTCTCAATTGAATTCCTGTCAACAACCATGGTAGTATTCATAATCCTTTGAACAGAGGCGACATAATTATACCATTTAGTTGGATCGTTGATTGACATTTTTGATAAGCCTTATATCAGTGTTCCATGTATCTTATCAATTTATCTATTACTCTTAGGGATTCCTGTGGTGATTTTTATGTGTTGGATATTTTCGAGTTGGCAATATTCAACGAAATCATTAGAAATGAAAGCACTTTCTCTGCTAGATATGATTTTATACGGATTTCCGAATGCTGTTTACTGAACTCTCAGTTTCTCCATAGCCTCTTTTGTGCTCGTTTATGGATCGTTCACTGGATAGATCCATACAAATTTGATAAATTCTTCTGCTACCGAAAAATATGCTGGTAGTTTTTATTTGTTGTTGGGAGAGTTCAAACGAAGTAGACAGAATAAGTACTCAAGGGTATTTCTACCTTCGGTATCGTCATTCTAAACAGTTGGCTATGACTAATTCGATTTTATTTCGAGGAGTCTAGGAATATGAAACTCTCTTTTTCTCACTTCTTCAGTTTTTGTCATTGCAAAATATCCTTTACTGTGAACTAAATTGCATGTTGTCTGGTACTACGAGCAATTCTCTTCCAGCTTCGAATTGTTATAAAATCCCTTTTAAAATTAAATAATTTGTCCTATTTTCCTTTCTCCAACAATTACTTAATTACTCTTATTTGTTCATCTGCCTCTTGTGCTGTCGATATCTTCCATGTTTTTTCATCAAGTGGTTCAAACTGCGTTAATATCACCGCAACATATCTACTTAGAGTGCTTCATCATATATCTAGGTCGATGGATTATATCAAAATCAATTCCTTTTAAAAATTATATTTATCTAGAAACTTTCGGTATGATGACTTTCTTATTCATACTTTATGAAAAGCTGAACTGTCTGTAACAATCTTAAACTTCGCAAAGAAAATAGTTCCTAAATTTCAATGCTTTAATTACTGCTAGAACCTCCAACTTGTAACTACAGTTTCTCTTGTTATATAGATGTCTTTTTGCTTATGTAATGTATCGGATATATTTCCTACCAGCACTTTTCTGCAGTAATAGTGCTCCAAACCCACGACACTAAGATCAGTGTGCAACTCTAATTTTAAACTTTCGAATTTAGTGAAAAATATGCAGAACCTGGTCACTTCTTAGCGCTTTCTTTAATTTTCAAAGGCTTGCTTTTAGTCCACCCCGATTTTGAATTCTAATTCATCTGGAAGTGCATAGCTTAAAAGGCTTATCAATTGTGGTATAATTTTATATAAATATCCAGAAGTATTCAGTTAAGCCGATATAACTTTGAATTTGTTTAACATTTAATGGGTATGGAAAATTTTATCAGCTGCTCTTTTCGATATTGATGATTTCGCCTTTCCCTTTTCGATAATGCAACCAAGAAATTCAATTGTTAATTTTTGAAATTCATATCTTTTGACATTTAGTTCCAACCCGAATTTTGAAGTTGTTTCTAGCACAAATTTAAATTTTT
The DNA here is from genome assembly GCA_032207245.1 of Pardosa pseudoannulata. Lineage (NCBI taxonomy): Eukaryota > Metazoa > Arthropoda > Arachnida > Araneae > Lycosidae > Pardosa > Pardosa pseudoannulata. The sequence continues at coordinate 21,829,053 of CM063503.1, read as the reverse complement.
GTATCCCCTCTACTTCATTTTTCATAGAATAATAATATCGTCCATATGAATAACAAGACTTTAGTCTCTCAAAACTCTTTACGTACGCAGAAAATATATCTTCGGAATACACTTAGACTAATACAAAACCTAAATGATGTCTTTAAAAACTCATACTGACCCTCATGTGTAATGATTTGTATTTAGTACTACTTTCTTCTGTATCTTCATATAAAAACCCATTTCTTTAATCAAGTGTAGTAAAAACTTCGGACCCCTGAAGTAAAAAAAGTACATCTTCAATAAGTGGCAAGAAAACCGGTCTCTTAACTATCTTTTGATATGGCTGACGTCAACAAATTCCACTACATCTGCAATAGATTTAAATTTTTGTAATATTTTTCCAACCCGAATAGAATATAATATCGTCCATATGAATAACAAGACTTTAGTCTCTCAAAACTCTTTACGTACGCAGAAAATATATCTTCGGAATACACTTAGACTAATACAAAACCTAAATGATGTCTTTAAAAACTCATACTGACCCTCATGTGTAATGATTTGTATTTAGTACTACTTTCTTCTGTATCTTCATATAAAAACCCATTTCTTTAATCAAGTGTAGTAAAAACTTCGGACCCCTGAAGTAAAAAAAGTACATCTTCAATAAGTGGCAAGAAAACCGGTCTCTTAACTATCTTTTGATATGGCTGACGTCAACAAATTCCACTACATCTGCAATAAATAACAAAAAAGGGTCACGATCATTAGTTTGTACTGAATCTGGATTGTTCTGTGCATCAGTTTTGTGCACTAACTTCTGCCCTGCCACGCGACGACCAATTTTCACTTTGTTTAAATAGTGGGGGCAAGCAATATGACAACTGACTCTCCCTGACTAGAGATAACCCTTTTTTACCTTTGCTCTTTCTCATGTCAGCATTTTCTACTTCTTTCAAACTGACTAAAACTGATTTTTACATTGGAAAAATTACATTGTAATCGAGGTATTATATCCATTTCAATAAAGGTATTAAAACGTAAAATTTTGAGAGAATATATTTTATTACACATAATGCAGTTATCAATTATTACTTCAGCGAAGAATATTCCTACGAGAGACACATTTTCATTTTCAATCCCAGTAAGATATATTTTATTTACAGTTAAAGAAGGAGATCCAATTTCTTCAAAGAATTTTTCATTTACTACTGTAACTTCTGACTTAATGCCTAAAACAGCTTTAAACTCAAAATTTAAAATATTTACGCACTTTTACCTTCTTTTAGGCAATGTATTATAAACAGCTTGATTTAGGAATCATACGACTGTTAAACCAAGAAAAAAATACTTTTTTCAGAAAAAATATATGTGAAAAGGGATTTAGTTCTGAACATTTTAAAGCAATCCGCGTAAAAATTTTCCAATATTGAGAGGAGTAATGAATAAAAACGTGTCAGCTCTAAACAAATTTAACTTACAAAACTTTAACTTGATTTTTTTTCAAATAGTGTTTTTTTCATGTAACATGAATGTCATCTCAAAACTTTTTATTATTTTTTCATGAAGTTTTCACGTGTTGTAGACAGTATAATTTGCATCGGATTGAACCTAAATTTTTTGGTATATTTCCAAAAAGATGTTTTTTTTTTCAAAGATAAATTTTTATTTTTTTAAGAAAAAAAAATTTTTTTTTTCAATTTTTTTTTAAATATATATGCATTATAAATACATACAAATTTAGGTTCCAAGCTATTTTCAAATACTGTAGTATGTTTTAAAACAATAAGTCTGTCTCTAACTAAATTATATTTTTAGTTATGCGCGTTAGCTTTGATATCATTTTTGTTAGCAACAAAGGGTCTCTTATTTAAAAATTTATAATAAAAATACTTTTTATGTTCCAAAAAATGAATTAGATATGTAAGTAAAGATAATAATTTGTTCTAACTATGTTGAAACATTTATGTTTGTAAAACTGGTAGTTTTAAAGCTATGCAATGTCAAAAATGATAATTATTTTATATTTTTTCGAATTAAGAAGTTAATGACTCCTAACTACAGGCTTGCAATTCCGTCATTTTTCTCACCTTTAGTCACTTTTTTACAATTGGTCACTTTTAGTCACTTTTTTAAGTAAACAGTCACTTTTAGTCACTTTTTTCATTGTGTATCACAGAAAAGTCTGTTGTTGAAAAAGAAAAATCTGAATTAATAACAAAATATTTTAATAAAAGACCAAAAATGTGATGCTTTAATCTTATTTTTCTTATTAAAATGTAATAAGTCATATGGTTTCAAGAATTTAATGATTTTAAAAAGTTCCTGAAATCTACATTTGTACTGAAATGTGCATTTAATAGGTTAAAGTAATTTGCGTCAAAGCACACATTTCTCTCTTTCATTTTCTTCACAATTTTTGTTTAGACACTGTAATCTAGCTAGAATCTGCATATATTAATGATATTTTGAAATATGTACATAGACATATTTCAAAACATCATTAATATATGCAGAAAATTGTGATTATAAAATTAATGTATTGTATGTGTTCAAATCTAATTTATACATTTTCTTGAATAAAAAGCAATGTGGAGTTGTGTTTAACAAAATTTTTAACCTTTTTTGTATTTGACGCTAAAATCATGTCTGGCATAAATTATTTGATTTAGAGTTAAAATAAATAGAAAAAATTTAATAATAACATCTGTAATCAAGAGGAGAAAAAAAATCGCTTTTTTTTAATGTTTAGTCACTTTTTAGTCACTTATTCTATATTGTTTGTCACTTTTCTCACCTTCTTTAAAGTACCCCAGCAGTTGCAAGCCTGTAACTACTTTACATTCGATCTCATCTGTACGTTTCTCAACATCAGCCTGTATCTACATTTCAACTTATTGTGACCATATCTGTTAAATCCATAACATCTTTGTTTGTCCATGTTACTATAATTTCTATTTCTTCTACCCATTTTATAAATGCTATCATTTTAGTAAACACGGAAGGGTGAATGCATTGAGCGTCTTTCCCCCACATTAGTGGAATGTTTCGATTTTAGCAAGCATTCAACTCTCTGCTTAGTTCTGTTTTGTTCACCAGGAAACAAGCTTCTTCGTTTTTTTCCAACTTTTCTACTATTGTCTCATCATCTTTTAATTTATGCCAAACATCTAGTATGTGACTTTGTATTATGGCTGGTAACTTTTTCTTTAATTGATCCACCACAATAAGTTCTGTAAACTCCGAAACTTCATTTCGACTGTTTCCAGGCTTGCAATTCCATCACTTTTCTCACCTTTAGTCACTTTTTTAACAATTGATCACTTTTTTAAGTAAGCAGTCACTTTTAGTCACTTTTTTCATGATGTCTCACAGCAAAAGTCTGTTGTTGAAAAGAGAAAATCTGAATTATAACAAAATATTTTAATAAAGGACCAAAAATGTGATGCTCTAATCTTATTTTTCTTATTAAAATGTAATTAATCGTATTGTTTCCAGAATTTAGTTATTTTAAAAAGTCGTAAAGAAGTTCCCAAAATCTACATTTGTACTGAAATGTACATTTAATACATTAAAGTAGTTTACGTCAAAGCACACATTTCTCTTTTTCTTTTTCTTCACAATTTTTGTTTAGATACTCTAATCTAGCTATGTACATATTTCAAAACATCATTAATATATGCAGAAAATTGTGATTATAAAATTAGTGTATTGTATGTATTCAAATTTAATTTATAGATTTTCTTGAATAAAAAGAAATGTTGAGTTGGGTTAAACAAAATTTTGAACCTTTTTTTGTATTTGACACTAAAATCATGTCTTGCATCAATCATTTGATTTAAAGTTAAAACAAATAGAATAATCTTAATAATAGTATCTGTAATCAAGAGGAGAAAAAAAGTCGTTTTTTTTTCAATGTTTAGTCACTTTTTAGTCACTTATTCTGTATTATTTGTCATTTTTCTCACCTTTTTGGAAGTACCTCAGCAGTTGCAAGCCTGCTGTTTCAAATATTCCTAAAATACAAAACAAAATAAAAGGTTTGGCAAATTAATTATAAATTATAAATAACAATAATTTAATTGCATAGTATTTCCCAATCCTTTTTGGCTCACGTACCAATTGGCTGTACATTATTGTAAATTGTAACACTTTGTAAAATTAATTCATTGTATTTCGTGAAATGTGTTATTACGTGTGTATTTACATTACATTTACGTTATATAGGGTGATCATGTATTCATGTTACATTACATTTACATTTCATATTACATTACATTTACGTGTGTATTTACATTACATTACGTTTTATAGGGTGATCATGTATTCACATCACATAATGAGAAAATTACATTGCAACACGCCTAAAAGTCATGGCGGATTATAAATAAGCTGTAATATATATATTTATATGTGTGTGTGTGTGTGTTCAAAGTTTCATATTTATCTACTGTTTTGCCTTATTTAGTCTACTAATAAATTGTTTTAATAAAAAGCACAAAATTATAAAAAACAATTTATTTTTATCATAATTATTTTCTTATCAAATATAAATAAAAAAACTTAATGAGATCCTTGTGCTTGTTTTAAAGAACATAAGTTTTTGAAATTTGTTTCTAAAGATGTGAGGTTGCCGGATTTTCAATCATCGACTGTACATATTAACAACTTTACAGTATTATATTGTTAATTAAAATAAGTTTTTGAATTATAAAAAAAAAATTCTATAATAATAATTGGATTATTTTTTTTTACTTTTTATGTCCGCCATTACTGATTATTTTTTCCACACCACCAATGGTACACGAACGACGAGTTGAGAAACCATGGTATAGTGTTTTATTATTAAGTTCATAAGTTATTTTTTATGAAAAATTAAATTTCCATATCATTCTGTGTTATACAGTTCCGTGTGTTTTAAAAATTAACTGTCTCTTACTGCCTGTTTCAAGAAGTATAACCAATATCCAGTACTGGGTAATAAATTCTAAATGTAAAGAGGCCGACTAGTGGTTAGTTGATACTTAATTGGCGCAGTTCGACACGTGCATCACGTACATTACACTTTCACTTTTTTAAGGGCTTGACCTCTGCACTCAGAAGATTAAGTGGCTGGAAACAGTTCATAAACTATACAGTCACATGAGTTCGATTTATGAGTCATTCACGTAGCAGAAATTGCTTAATAATAGGTTCCACAGATGTTCGTACAGTTTTTAAGGGGTTTTTGTCAATTTTCGAAATCATTCTTAACACTAGATTGACCGAGATTTCTTGTATACCTATATTGCCCAAAAACAGTCAAAATGATTGCATTGTGAAAAAATAACAAATATGTAAAGAAATTTGTTTAAAATTAATTTTTTATATTATATAATAAAAGAGGGCGGAAGTAACTAACTACAATTATTCATAAACCCATTTATATGTTTCAGAAAAAGTCACCAAATTTTAAGAAATTGTGTCATTATATTTCATAATTGTTTTTCTAATTGAAATTAAAAAACAGTCAAAATGACTGCCTTGGGCAATCTAGTGTTAATATTTAATCAACGATAGCTGTTTGGAATCGTCATTAAGCTGTAGGTTCCAGTCTTATTAGCCCTAGTGTAGCAAAACCATAGCACTCCAAACCAACCAAAATTTATTGCTTCTAAAATAGATAAAGAAAAGCAATTATATACATTTTCTTTCAAAAAGAAGACATCTAGAACATGGTCTTCATCAGCATAATAGCATTCAGGTTCATAACATTATAAATTAGACATTTTTTGCATCTAAATTTTAAACAGTGTTTAATGTGATTCTAATTCAGATGACTTATGTATTAGATAAATTCTAAATAAGCGAATTGTTCATTTTAAATTTTAAAAAAAGCTTTATTGATATTATGCCGGCTTTACAGATCATTTAACTATGGTTTCAATTATTACTTTTTTTTTAAATTTTCGGATATTTTCGTTTCGTAATTGTTCTAGTATATTTACTTAACTACAGGTCCCAGTGTTATTAGCCTTGGCGTAGCAAAACCGTAGCGCTCCAAGCCAACCAAAATTTATTACTTCTAAAATAGATAAAGAAAAGTAATGATATATATATTTTTTTCAAAAAGAAAACATCTAGAACTTAGTATTCATCAGCATAATAGCATTTAGTTTCATAACATTATAAATTAGACATTTTTTTCGTATGTAAATTTTAAACAGTAATTAATGTGATTCTAATTCAGATGACTTATGTATTAGATAAATTCTTAATACGCGAAATGTTATTTTAAATTTTAAACAAATATTTATTGATATTATGCGAGCTTTACAAATCGTTTAACTATAATTTCAATTATAATTAATTTTTTTTTAATTTTCAGTTATTTTCGTTTTGTAATTGTTCTAGTATATTTACTTAACTACAAATTTTTAAAGCGATTTTAAAATGATGGCAAATCTTTTTTGATTGTTTTCAGTTAAAAATAAATGCAATTCCTAAGGCATAATATTATTTGGTGCAAAGATAAATTATTGTTTTTAAGCATTACAGAAGGTATTGAGTATAGATAAACCGTAACTACTAAATATAGAAAGAAAAAAAGTTAAAAAAGAAAAGAAAAATATTTTTAGCTTGATCTACTGAAAGGAAGTGTATTTTCCCATTTATATATTTTATAGAGCTAGGTTAACTACTTTTTGTTCCGAAGGTTTAGAACAAGAAGACTTGCGTAGGTCAGATTAAGACAGTTTGGATCCCATATTACAGCATTCTTTTTAAACATATTTATTTAATTTTCATGTAAAATTTTCTTCGTGTCAGGACATAAAACAGGCATGAAATACTTTTTTAATATGATTAAATGAAGACTGAATGTTTGTATCATTTATTTGGGGTATCTTTTTTGTAGTTTTATTTTTACACAGAAAGACTTATAATAATCTTGTTACAATTTGTTTAGTAACTGTTTGAAAAGTAACAAGAGCTTTGAACGTTGCTGCTGTCATTAAACATATTATTAATTTGAAAAATTATACTAATTTAGAAATATTTTATGTATTTTGTTCAAGTCAACAAAAGGAATTAAGCCTGTAAGTGCCATTTAAAAAAATTCGCAGGAAAGGAGGTTAAGTTTCATCACTATTACAGTGAAATAAAATAGGGCTGAAAGTTCCCTGACGATTCGTATTGACTACAAATATTCAAGTTTGCAGTATCTTTGAAATAAATAACATTCTTTCTACTTTTTAGTTCATTTTCGGTGTATTTTACATATTCTGCCAGCATGCTTATAATCATGCTTACATTCTTATTTCATGCTTACAATCTGTTTACGCGAAATACATTATAAAATTCCAACTTTAATTGATTGGTTTTTATATTACAAAATGGAGTTTGATTGATCTATATTTTGTATATCATTTTCAAGGAAAGCTTACCTTAATAATCTACATTTCTGAAGAAAACAAATCGTTTGTTTATTATGAAGTATGTGTTAACATATCAAATGTTACATTAGGCAGAATATGATAACACATCACAATAATATACTTTATGCTGTTTTCGACATGAAAACAAAAGAAACTTAATCAAATGTTACAAAATATATACATTTTCAGAAATTCAATTAATTAATTTTTCATTTATGTATTTGTGTATTTTTTTTAAATCAGTATGATTTTCTGATCTGTTTAATATGCATGCTCTAATTATTACTGTATTGAATTAATCAAAAATTTTATTAACCTTTAAATCTGGTAAATAGACTGCAGAATCACAGTTACACATTACATTGTTGTGCAAAAATAAATTTTTTCGACAGTTGACACTATTAAAGCTGATTCATATATAATATGAACTTGTCCAAATATAATCCTTATTTTCCCACATTCGCCACCATTTTCTGTGGAAGCCCCTTCCTCAACATTCATGACATTTCTATAGTTTTATGACTATGATTTGGAGAGGGGAAAGGGTTATTCAACTCCTCTTCTTAGCCCACTCTCCTGTTTCTAATCATGGATCTTGTTGATGCTTCAACCACATTTGGCGAAATTGGCGTGCTTGCAGCTTGCGTGCGTGGCGTGCTTGCAGCGTGGCGTTTGAAATCTGGCGAGGGGATCGTAACTCAACAAATTGATACATAAACAAAAACAACATTTTGAGGAAAAATTTTTGCAGAACACGTATTTTGAGTGGAGGTTGAAGAGGAGTTGAAAAATTGAAAATTTTTTTTCAAATCACTTATTTTTATTATTAAATTTCTTCTGAGGGGTTAAAAGGGAAAATCGCTAAAACATAAATATTTATAGCAAAGAGGGGTATTTTTACCCTTTATATTGTAAACAAATATTGGAAATTATCGATTTTCAGGAGGGAGGGGGTTCAGTTTTGTCAGTTATTTTCAATGTTAGAGATTTTATTCCCCAAATACCCCGCCGAAACAATAAAATATATAGCAACAGTTTTAGTTGAAAGAGGAGGTGAGAAGGGATTCAGAAGTTTGGAAAGATTCGCTATACGACGTTGACGTTCTCTGTAGTTTACGTACTGCGTAGTTTGCGAAGGAATTAAGACCGACTATTGTCTCCTCTCCCCGTCATGTGTATAACGTGTCGATAATTTTATGATCCTAAATTTGAGTTGAAAGTGGTAAGAAGGATTCTTTTAACCGTTCAGTTAAAAAATAAATATGTGATATGTAAAAATAATGTGTAACATATAATAAAATACAAATATAATATATAAAAAAGTACCTTCATTTGGTTCTATGATTTCACTTGTACGCTCAAGTAGAAGTTTAGAAGTTTAGAAGTTAGTTTGGGTGGGTTTGGAGCGCTCTGTTCCCCTCACGAGACCTAATGAGACCGGGACCTTCTGCTTAAAGCCAAATCCGAAAGACTACGAACACCCCTACCAGCAGCGGGATTCGAACCTTTGAACTCCGGTACCTAAAAGCAGCGCTCACACATTCGACATATTTCGGGTAGTTGAAAAGATGAGTTTAGACTCGCATGGCATACTTTAAACCGAATTAATCACCCAACACTCACATGCTGTAGCGAAAGATGCTCTAAGGGATAGAAAACGATTACAGTTTGTGTCTTAAGTAATAAAAAACAAAAGCAAAGTTCTGAAAGCATGAATATTTTTGCTCAAACCAGGATGTGCGCGAGTTATTGGAAGCTCCATGAATTTTTCGAGCTTTGTTGCGAAGATTTAGGACCTCTACACCCTAACCCCCTTTAGCCAACATTTTTGCTGCGTAATTTCATTATTTGGAGGCATATAGTGGAAGAAAAGGGCTTAATTATGTAACAGATAAGTGAAAGATTGCAAATTAAAACCAGAAAAACTTCATTATAATGATATTTTTTTACAATATAAGGTTATCATTAACTCCGATACCAAAGATCAGCACCATGAGAAATCGGCCATAGTCCGACTGCAATTTAAGGATGAAACTCACCTTTAAATCTCCAAATATGCTGCACATGTTCTTTTGAGCCTATCACCTCCAAACCTCTATCACTAGAAAAAGTTTTTAGGTAAAAATAATCCTCTCCTTTCCCAAATCAAAAGGAATAAATAGCCGTAATATTATAGAAAAGGGGATTAACATAGGATGACGGGGGACGCCCCCAGAAAAAAAATATTTTTTTTAAAGATAATACGCCTTCATTAACCCCTTCCGATAAAATGACGAGTCTAGCTCATCATTAGTTTTTCATTCCATACCGCACAATGACGAGCTACACTCGTCATGCGATTAAAGTTACTGTTAAATATGATAATTAATTTAGTTTAAAATTTCTAGTGTACTGAATTTGGTAACACTTTTATCACTTGTGAAAATCACAAGTCACTATTGCATATTGTTTACTTAGAATTTCTTGGTACAAGTCATTGCCAAATTAATGAGTCAGAATAAAAGAAAACCTACTAAGAAATGCCGTGTGTGTTACAAGAATCAAATTAAAAGTGAGACAACTTGGCGGTGTAAACAATTAAGAATTCCTTTGCGCTTTGTTTTGAAAAGTACCACTAGCTTGAAGACTATTATCTGTATACCTTATTAATGTTTTGCTTTGATATTTTCTTAATTTTACTGTTTCTGATATTATTTAACACTATGTAAAAAGTGGATTTTAATTAAGAATATGTGAGAATTGTAAAATGAAACAAGTTTTTTAAATAAAAATTAAATGGTAATTTCATGCACAGTTTTTCATTATTAAATCATACCGGAAGGGGTTAATATTTATGTGTGTATTTTGAACAGTTTACTGATAACGTTAAGTGCTGATGCTGCTAATCCTTTGTTGTAGTCCATAATGATTCCCGTGCATGTTGAATCCACTATCGAACTCTTCTTTCTTTAAGTAATGCTGGTACTATATTTTTCTAGTAGGTTTTTCAAGCATATATATTAACTTTAGCCAGTAGTATCATGATCTAAACAGAATTCTAGAAATGCTCAAGAACGTAAATGTTTTCTATATCACAATTTATAACAAGAATAATAAATGCAATTTGCTCTTCATAACTTCTTTCAGAAAAATATTTACCTCCTTTTAACTCTGAAAATGTTTTTTTCCAAGTGATCCCTTACTAAAAATAAGAATTACTTTCGAAAATGAGTTATTAATAAATGAAAAAAATAGACTTTGTTGATGTTAATTTAACATTATTAATGTATTTAGAGTTATGAAGTTAAATTTGACAACCCTTTTCACCTGTTTAAAAAAATTTGCAATTTTTGCATTTGAGATGTATAATTTTTGCCGCGAAACACCAAGGATTGTTACGCTCTGTTTTTTTTTGTGCAATGTTTCTTTTCATACACGAATAGTTTTTGTTTATATGCTTCGGATCTTGCAGTTTTTCCTCCCGTGAGATTTAAATAAAAAATAATTTTTTATTACTTCTCCGTGTGATCGAAAGAAATGTTATATTTACATAGATCCCATGCTATTAAGTGTCTCCAACTTGAATAACCCACTAGACTCATAAGTGTTGTGTCTTTTGAGCCATATATTTTACATTAGAAGCGATTTACTGCATATGTATTAACCCTTTAGCGGACAGTGGTTTCGCTGCGAAACCTCCTGCTAAAGAAACTTTTCTCTAATTTTTGGAGAAATGTGAACTTTTCTTTTCGTTTTTTTATGTTTTTGACATCTAAAACTTACAATAAATGACAGTACTACATTTAATTATATTTTTCTTTTGAAATATATGTATTTATACTTTCTGTACCTGGAAAGTTAGTAATGAAATTGATTTTCACTTTTAACCTCAAACAAAAGTATCTATTCAAACAACACTTATAAATTGTTAAAACTATTTATTTATTTTACTTTTTTAAGAACAATTATTTATTGTTATTCCAATATGATTAAAATTTTAAAAAGTATTATGTTCACGCTGTATATGGGGATGGGTTTGTCAGTTAACCCCCCTGAATTCTACCTATGGTATCCTCTAAGGATTACAAAGAAAAACTTTAATATATTTTGCATTTATAAGGTTCATAAATAATATTTATAAACTAATTTCATTAAATTCAAAAGAATTTATGTAGGTGACCTTTAAAGGGTTAAAGGAGTAAACTATCATTTCATTTCGCAAAGCTCAGTAATATTCGAAATGTGTCAAATGATCTGTTCTTGTTATCATGAAGAAATTGGAAAGATAAATATACGTTTTTTTATTAATGAACCTGAAGGACGATAATATCTGCAAATCTATGATTCAATACAGCTGTCCAACTTGATGAATCATGAACTTTGGTCGCAGTTTTAGTTTATTTTTGGTTTACTATAATAATTGTTCAATAGTAAGATTTCTCTTCAAGGAAACAATTTGAGTGTGTCGTCCTTCTAATTATGAATGACCTTTACAGTAGAGTATATCTTCTGAAATTACGCCAGTTCTCTGGATGTTCACCACTTAGCTTCATTTACCTGAAACCTTTGGTTCTTGTTCTGTTTTAGTAAATTTCAACAATGAATTTTGAAATATTTCCTTCTGTGCTCCAAGTTTCAGATTTTAATTTTGTGTAAAAATAATCTAATTTATGCTACTTCAATGTGTGAGACATGACTATAATATAATAATACATACTACTTATTAGCCTTAAAAGTGTTTTCTCAAACTGAAGTATTTAAGAGATTATATTTTAGAAGGCTACAGTAAGTAATGCAGGCTTGCAATTCTGTCACTTTTCTCACCTTTAGTCACTTTTTTTACAATTGATCACTTTTAGTCACTTTTTTAAGTAAACAGTCACTTTTAGTCACTTTTTTCATGGTGTATCACAGCAAAAGTCTGTTGTTGAAAAAAGAAAATCTGAATTAATAACAAAATATTTTAATAAGACCAAAAATGTGATGCTCTAATCTTATTTTTGTTGTTAAAATGTAATAAGTCATATTGTTTCCAGAATTTAGTGTTTTTAAAAAGATGTAATGAAGTTCCTGAAATGTACGTTTGTACTGAAATGTACATTAAATGTAATGAAAATGTAATGAAAACTTACGTCAAAGCACACATTTCTCATTTTCTTTTTCTTCTCAATTTTTGTTTAGATATTCTAATCTAGCTATGCACATATTTCAAAACATCATTAATATATATATGCAGAAAATTGTGATTATAAAATTAATGTATTGTATGTATTCAAATCTAATTTATAGATTTTCTCGAATAAAAAGCAATGTTGAGTTGTGTAAACAAAATTTTTAACCTTTTTTGTATTTGAAGTTAAAATCATGTCTTGCATGAATCATTTGATTTAGAGTTAAAATAAATAGAAAAATCTTAATAATAGCATCTGTAATCAAGAGGAGAAAAAAAAATCGCTTTTTTTTTTTAAATGTTTAGTCACTTTTTGGTCACTTATTCTGTGTTATTTGTCACTTTTCTCACCCTTTTTTAAAGTACCTCAGCAGTTGCAAGCCTGAGTTTATGAAATCTAAATTTGTACTGAAATGTACATTTAATACATTAAAGTAATTTATGTCAAAGCACGCATTTCTCTTTTTCTTTTTCTTCACAAGTTTTGTTTAGATACTCTAATCTAGCTATGTATATATTTCAAAACATCATTAATATATGCAAAAAATTGTGATTATAAAATTAATGCATTGTATGTATTCAAATCTAATTATAGATTTTCTTGAATAGAAAGCAATGTTGAGTTGTGTTAAACAAAATTTTTAACCTTTTTTGTATTTGACGCTAAAAACATGTTTTGCATGAATCATTTGATTTAGAGTTAAAATAAATAGAATAATCTTAATAATAGTATCTGTAATCAAGGGGAGAAAAAAAGTCGTTTTTTTTTCAATGTTTAGTCACTTTTTAGTCACTTATTCTGTATTATTTGTCACTTTTCTCACCTTTTTGGAAGTACCTCAGCAGTTGCAAGCCTGCTGTTTCAAATATTCCTAAAATACAAAACAAAATAAAAGGTTTGGCAAATTAATTATAAATTATAAATAACAATAATTTAATTGCATAGTATTTCCCAATCATTTTTGGCTCATGTACCAATTGGCTGTACATTATTGTAAATTGTAACACTTTGTAAAATTAATTGATTGTATTTCGTGAAATGTGTTATTATGTGTGTATTTACATTACATTTACGTTATATAGGGTGATCATGTATTCATATTACATTACATTTACATTTCATATTACATTTTACATTTCATATTACATTACATTTACATTTCATATTACATTTTATATTTCATATTACATTACATTTACGTGTGTATTTACATTACAATACTTTTTATAGGGTGATCATGTATTCACATCACATAATGAGAAAATTACATTGCAACACGCCTAAAAGTCATGGCGGATTATAAATAAGCTGTAATATATATATTTATATGTGTGTGTGTGTTCAAAGTTTCATATTTATCTACTATTTTGCCTTATTTCGTTTTCTAATAAATTGTTTTAATAAAAAGCACAAAATTATAAAAAACAATTTATTTTATCATAATTATTTTCTTGTCAAATATTAAATAAAAAAAAACGTAATGAGATCCTTATACTTGTTTTGAAGAACATAATTTTTTGAAGTTTGGTTCAAAAGATGCGAGGTTGCCGGATTTTCATGTTAAAATAAATAGAGTTAAAATAAATAGAAAAATCTTAATAGCATCTGTAATCAAGGGGAGAAAAAAGTTTTATCAATGTGTAGTCACTTTTTAGTCACTTATCCTGTATTATTTGTCACTCTTCTCACCTTTTTGAAAGTACTTCAGCAGTTGCAAGCCTGTAATGAGTTACCCTATTAGATTTTTAATATTGTTCCTCCAGCTGGGTGCTTTATTTTGGAAGGGGGGATAATTATGAATTATTGTGTAGGTAAGTGATACCTTCTTTTTGTTTTGTGAATTTGTACCACATCTCATAAAAATCAGTGAAGTGCCTCTGAGAAAATATAAATAGGCAATATAAGTATACAGAATTAATATGTAGAAAAATACTGGTAATGAATCAATATTAATCAAAGAAAATTTTGAAAAACATTCAAATTTTTTAAAAAGCTTATAACAACTTTTTTATACTTATAATACATGATTAATTATTAAGCTTGTATGATTTAATTTATATTTAAGATTAACTAAAGGAGAAATCACATAAACTGTACTGATAGGAAAAAATTCAAATGCAATGAAAGTGTGTAAGGGTAAACGGAATAGCGCCAGATCTTCGTCGAGTAATAGTTTATTAATAACTTTCTCTAACAACTACGTTTTCTTTAGATTGATTGTTCGTTTTTCATTACTTCGTTTCACACTTTTATATACCACTGTAACGTCACAACTGTAGAGTAGTAAATGATAGTGGTATCGGTAGAATGGTGTTATTTGAAATACTGCATATTGTCTACGACCTCATAGAAAGCAATTTTTGATATATCAGGGAATTTATTTATATTCACATTCTTTACACATCTCTCCAGCTAGCGAGCACCACAAAAACCAATAATATCTTCACGTAGAAAACTCTGCCCACCTTAAGGTCAAAACTCCCCCCCCCTTCCTCTGACTTTTCAGGGCACAACATTACATCTGAAAGAAAAGGGAAAATACACCCTCAGCTACAAAAAGGGCAGCGTCCAGAACCTCAACCAAAAACCACTCAAGAGACGTGACTAGTGATTCATAAGCCATAAAAACTAAGATCTGCATGTTCTTCCGGACTACAGTTGAAGAGGTAGAGATCTGAATTTTTATAGAGTCTATGGGTGCGAATACCACTCCTGGAATAGATGTTCTGAATCGGCTTTAAAGAGTAGATTCCAATCGGACTAAATCTTGTGTAATAAAAGGTATACCATAACGCCAGTATGATAACGATATTAGGCAATAAGTTGTATATATAATAAGATTAAATCATGGCTAGTATTACTCACAAATGAATTGAGCCAAATTTTGAATCTATTTTTGATTAGAAATTAATTGATGGTGTCAAATAAATCTCACCCGGAGGCGGCTAACAGCCCAGTTTCAGCTTTGTATGTAATATATATGTGTTTGGGGGGGGGGGGAGCAATAGGCAATTTAGAGAATCCACATTGGTTTGGGTGCAGTCGATAGTACTTGCTCTCTAAATCTTTAAATAGCGTTATTAGAAATTGAGAAAAAAATAAGCAATATTTAGGAATTATCAGATATGACTGGCTGAACGATATACGAATGGTTAGAGATCTGTTCTTCGGTACCGGAGTTCGTGGATTCGAATCCCACTGTAGCATGGATGCTCGTAGCCGTTTGAAGTGGGCTTTAAGCAGTAGATCCTGGTCTCATTAGCCCTTGTATTGCAAAAAAGTAGATCGTAGCGCTCCAAACTAATAAGTATTAACTAATAAGAGTTAAACTAATAAGTGTTATTAAATAACTTGTAGATCAATTGAATATCTTTATTAGGGTTTCTTCCTTTCAAGCTCTATTTCAAAATTAATGCAGTAATCTTTACATATATAATATATGTATACGTAATCCTTATGATAGTTTCATCACCCATATCTCCTCCTTCCGTAAGACATTTATATATATATTTATGTATATATATGTATATATATATATATTTATATGTATATATATGTGTATATATATATATATATGTATATGTGTATATATATGTGTGTGTGTATATGTATATGTGTGTATGTATATATATATGTTTATATATATATATATATATATATATATATATATATATATATATATATATATATATATATATATATATATATATATATATATATATATATATATATATATATATATATATATATATATATATATATATATATATATATATATATACAGAACCTTCTCAGTAATGCTTTATTGTTTATGTAACTCTCTAGTTACAGGTCTGAATTTTTAAATCTGGATGAAACTCCGTGGGAAATAATGTTAAATGTATCTTAGTTATACAACTTTCAGTGATATGCCTCACTTATACGGCATTTTTCTGGGTTTAAAAATACAATTCATTCTCAATTGAATTACGACCCTTTTGTCAAAATTCCATGGTCTTACAGGTTCTGTGAGCTACCGATACTACTTTCTGGTCTCTATCTAATGCTGAGAAAAAAATGTATTAAGAAATATGCGCTTATTAAAAAGAGAACAGATAAAGAGAATTACAATTTTGCAATTTATATTTTAAGTTTATCACTGGTATATATTTATACCATTAATAAAATGTGTGCATACTTAAATATGTCTTCCTAAAACATTTTTTTATACTTTTTCATTGATAGTGAATGTATTATAGTTTTCATAGCTTCGAATTATTTTTTAAATATTCTGTTCCAATTCAACAAATTATATTGATATGACACACGTTTAATATAGTTTTAACGAGATTCAAACAACTCATTATGTTAAAAAGGTGTATATATATATATATATATATATATATATATATATATATATATATATATATATATATATATATATATATATATATATGTGTGTGTGTGTGTGTGTGTGTAAAGTCGTGATTCAGAGTTAAGGGGAATGGAAAACAGTCTACTTGATAATAGTAATTTTATTAACTCGTTCTATGTGAGAGCAACTTAAGCCATTTTCATTATTCGTGGCGGAGCTAAGCTTGGGATAGGTGTTTACAGTTCCATGTCAATGCGCTGACTGAAACTTATCTGTTTGCAAGCTCATCAAATAGCTCAAAAATGCTTCCGCCTGACCAGGTGATCCGAAAAGCTTACGTGAGCGTGGGTCTTTTTCATTTATTTTATTATTATAAAAGAGTTCCCTTTTTTAAATCGTTTTTAACTCCCGTAAATTCCAACTACCCCTTTTTTAGACCTGACATATATATATATATATATATATATATATATATATATATATATATATATATATATATATATATACAGTGTGTGTGAGAGAGATAATTCTACTTTTAAATTAGGTCATTTCTCAAGTACCCATTCCGTAAGAAATATTTTTTCATGTTTCGGATGTGTATCGTAAAGAAAATATTACGTTGAGTTTATAATTTTGATGAATACTCCAATCTATTCATAGCTAAACATCATTAATAGCACATGTTTTGTTCATCGTTACTATCATTGAATATTTTGTAGCGCGCATAGCATTAGACGTTCTTACACTGTTGTTATACGCTTCGCTTCATTTTGAATTCTAAATATTAGACATGTATTAGTATTAAGACGCCTTAAGAGTGTTTTCTCAGATGTCAAACACCAAAGAAAATAAACAACTGGAATATTTTAGATAAGATTAATAGTATCTTGTATATACAATTTATGCCATTTTGATACAAATATATATATTTATTTATTTATATATCATAGCATTAGCATAGCATTAGACGTTCTTACTTTGTTGTCTTTATTACACACTTTGTTAGACATTTATTAGTAAGAGTGTTTTATCAGCTGTCAAACACCAAAGAAAATAAACAACTGGAATATTTTAGATAAGATGAATAGTATCTTGTATGTACAATTTACGCCTTTTTACTACAAATATATATCTATTTATTTACACACACACACACACACACACACACATATATATATATATATATATATATATATATATATATATATATATATATATATATATATATATATATATATATGTAAGGAAAATTCTCAGGGTTTTCAAAACTTAAATCAAGGGTAAAAATTCCCGCGTCATTTTCCATTCCCCTTTTTAACCCCTAACCTAAATTGACCACTGGGGCTACAGGTTACGTCCTTAGAGAAGGGGCCTGACCAATTGTAAACCTACATGGCCCTAGCTGACAATTTAGGAAATTTCCAAATAAAAAAGAGATACACGCTAGCGGAGACAGATTTTTCTAGAGATATTTTCCCACAGATGTCGACCCAGGTGTTACGTGTCTTGTACACAGAACTTCATGCTAGCTGACCCTTCAGTTTGTCCCTATGATGAAGTGGGAAACCGTCCTTCAAAGTTATCTTAATAAAGGTCTTTAGCTGAAACGGTATCATTTTTATAGCCATGACTGCAACCCCCATCGAGAAGTCAGTCTCATTACAATGAAATTCTACCTAACTTTTTCATTGTTGCTATTTAGCATTCTTAGTCTTTAATATAGATTTTTTAAACATTATTTTGGCTTTTTTAAAAATTACAAGAATCTTAAATATTTACTGAATAGGTGTTTTCTCTCGATCAAACAAATTTTTTTAAATGTATACATACACACACACACACACACACACACATATATATATATATATATATATATATATATATATATATATATAAATAAATAGCGTGCGGAAAACATACTTATATACATCTGAGTATGAAAGATATTATTACGATTATATATTTTATTTTGAATTCTAAATTAAAAGTTTCTTTTTGTGTTCTAACGTTAACACATGAAAAAGTTAAAGATGAAAATAAAATGTTCCATGCATAGTTTCCTTTATATGTCCGCTTTGAAGCTCATAAGGGGAGGTATTCTAACCTTCCCTTTTATATTATTAAAGGGAGATATTGTGTTGATTATATACCACGAGCAAAGCAAACCAGTTTCTTTTTTTTCCAAGAGGTCACTAATGCAGCCCTTCTTTGTGAATTCGCCGTAGTTTCTACCTCGTCTGTGCTTTGTTTTAGAAAAACTTTTTTTCCTACTTACCAGCTGCTCATATTCATGCAGTTTATTAAAATTCTTTTATGCAATTGAAAAATGCTGTCTTATTTTTTTTAACTTGATCTTTTTGAGGAAATTGGAAAAGACGTAAGTATAGCATTGTGAGGAAGAAACCTTTTACTCCTTCTTTTATATCAATTTTCATTTTAGTTATAATTCAGGGAAGGCAAGAAGTATTTGAAGCTTACATTTTAAATTGGGTATGCTAATGAGTAAATTTATGATCCAGCCTTATTCTACCTTTTTTAGAATTAATATCAAATTTACTTAAATTTTCGCTATATGCATCTGTACCCATCTTTAGAACTTATTTAAATCCTGTTGATATAAATCATCTTTTAAAAATTACGGAATTTTTAAAAACAAATCATTCATTTAAATCAAGATTTTTCTACGCGTCAGGAGATTTCAAGCCAGATTTTTATTGCATAGATAGAGGGTTGATTTAAATCAAGATTTTTTTTTATATTTTACGCATTGAGAATTTTTAAGACGGATTTTTATTGCATGGATAGAGGGTGCCAACAGCAACATTAGAAATCTTATTAACGTTCACCTTAGGATTTCTAAAGCAAATCATTGATTTAAATCAAGAATTCTTTTATTTCTCGCTTTGTGATTTTTTAAGGATGACTTATTTATTTGTATGAATAGAAGGAGCAAACATCAGCATTGCAATACATACTAACATAATCTTAGCATTTATTAAGAAAAATTAAAATTCCATTGTGATCCTTTCTTTAGTAATAACATTTTGGGTCAAATCAGATTTCTTTCAATCAGAAAACTTCACCCTATACTTGTTTTGTGTTTGTTTAAATACTACCTCTTTAAAAACGGTTTTATTAAATAAGGTATTTTATTTGTAAACAGTGCAAACATGTGAGCAATATGTAACAGTTTGTTGAGGAGATTTTAAAAAGTCTTATACTAAGCATGTAATACGAAATTCATTACATGATGATAATATTTCCCAGGTTATATAATCCAAAAAATAAATAGGGGGACAAAAATGTAATCATCATTGGTACTAAATTTAATTTCAGCTTAAACAGTTTCATTTGTAATAATTAAATTGTAAAAAAAATAAATAAATCCGACTTAAAGCTAAAGGTCAAATTTAAATTTAAAAAAAAAATGATTTAATTTTTTAAAAAAATTAAAATTTCTACACAAAATCTATAGAATTATATAGAACTATTAAGAATTATATACTATAATTATAACTGATTTTCTTTATTAGTTTATTAAATACCATAAAGTATGTAATAAGAATCTAACTTTAAAAAATTAATAATTTTTGCTACAATATGTAAAATATTTTTAAAAGAAGAAACAATGTATACACCAAATTGAATTTTTACACTCGATAACTTTTTCAATTTTCAGATTAGATTGTTTAGTTGCGCTATGTTCTATTTTTTATTACACAAAGGGTAATGAGACTAGTACCTACTGCTTAAAGCCGCTTCTGAACGGCGATGAACATCCATGCCAATAGTGATATCCATGAACTCCGATGCGATCCGATGTAAAACGTAACGACTTATATATTCGGTGATCTTTATGCTTTATACCCTAGGAATTAAAATTTTATGTCAAAATAAAACTAAATATTTCTCTGTAAACTTAAACTTTAAAGACATGCAGGAAACTGAAATTTAACAATATTAGCATTTATTCTTATAAACTGTGCGACTTTGCTATGAAGTTCAATTATATTAATACAAAAAATGCAATACATTTCTTGTAATACTATAACTGAACAACAAAGAATAAAAATGAAATTTAGCATAAAAAGAGAGTGCATGTAAATACCTTATTTAGCCTCAGCCGTTATGGTATATTAGTACTCTATAAACTACGATAAAGATATTACTCTACCATCAGAGTATAATAGTAAATATTTGATGATATATGAGTATTTCTACTAAATACTTTTTAACTTTGCATGTACGATGATGTAGTTTTCACAGATGTATAATTTAATAGCCATCTATAAAGAAAATTAGATTAAAAATTTCTGTTGAATTTTTTTTAAAGAAGCTAAATTTATTAAGGTTTAATTGAGCATTTTTGTTACCTCATGAAAGTATCGGAATTATAATGGATCTTCCATATTACATATTTAATTAATCCATCAATTAAACACTATATTGCACTGAATAATTTTTTTCTTTTTAAATTGTATCAGATATTCGATATTGCTAGTCCTGGAATAATTCAATTGCTGTAAATAAGCACGATACCTATACAGTGGGCTCAGCTTAATGTGATCGCGATTATTGTTATCAATCGCTTATAGTTATAGAAATCATTTGGTTCTAATTTTGGTCCCAATGTATTCATAAGGAACCTAATCTTTACTTTCCCTTCGCCGCTGATTTAATTTAACGAGAATTCTCCATCTTCCACCGAGGGAAATGGAGAATGATCAAAGGAGTGGGTTAGTACACATTCCTGGAATTTTTCAAAAATACGCAAATCCTTCTGGCGGTCAGAGGTTGTCAGATAAGCAGAAGGCAACACATTATTAATCGGAACTGATAAGGAGCGTATTCACATTTTATGTCTTGTTCGCTTACATGCAGCTTGTCGATATGGAAGCCAGAAAGCGAAATGATTTAACATTAAAACAAAAGATCGAAATTTTAAATCGTTATGACAGGTTACCAAAATTGAGTCAGCGCAATGCTGCAGCACAGTTACACATTTCACAGCCTCTGAATGGCATTGAAAGTGTTGAAACGTGGAGTACAACACCGCTCCGATGACTTTTAAAAACATTATGATTACGAACAATTTATCAATGAGCTTCTTAGAAAAAATTGTAGACAGTCAACAATTGATCAATTTTTATAATTATGTATATAATTCTTATGTTTTAAAGGATAATATATAGTACATAATCATAAGGTGAGTTTTTAAATTTTATTTTAAAAATTAGTACATGTGAATTAAAGGGGAGGGGGTTAAATTTATCTAATTTTGCTTATCGCTTATTGTTATCAAAATCATGGTGTCCCAAACTGATCATATTAAGCGGTATCCAGTCTAGTACAAAATCATTGTTAGGAAAATCCCTTTATGAGCAACCTTTTAAGCAAGCAGGCCTAATTTTACTTTAAAAAATTGAACGGGCCTCGAAATAAAAACAGAAATATCAACCCATAATGATAAACGTAAAGTAGCTTTGTATTAATGCACTGAATAAAAAAAGGGTAAAGGAAAAAACTAATTGGCATTTCTAGAATTATTAAAGTCAGTAAAAAAATAATTATAATATGAAACATTTTAAAGATATTTTAATAGAAAGTTTAACAATTTTTTAACCAATTAATTCATGTTCGTAGATACAAACAAAACATAAACTAGCCAACGCCTTGTTCAATCGTATGCATTTGACATCGTTGATTACTGATTTTAATTATTTTCATTGCAGAAATAATGTCTTGGACCTTAAGGTCTTCAAAAAGTTATTATGATATGCAATTCATGAGTGAAAACTCGTGAAAATAATTTGACAAGTAATCTTGATAAACTTTTGTATGTTCCTATTTTGAAATATGACAGATTGAAAAGTACAGTGCATAGTTGCACAACGTTGAAATTTTCATTGTAGAAAAAATATCTCGCAAGTATAATTACTTCTAAAAATTATTTGCAGCTCATTCGTGACTAGTCATGAACATATTTCGGCGATCAAGTAGTATTGATAAAACTTTTGCATGTTCATATGTCGAAATTTGTTTCTTAAATTATTGTTGTGTTGTAAATCGACTATTTTTACAATTGTAACTCACCCGGGAATGTTTTCCTTTCTACTAAAATGGTCGTGAATTTTTTTTTTTTTTAAATCGAGATGCTTTTTTTTTTAATCTAAAAGTAGACCGTAGCACTCAAAAAAAAAAAAAAAAACAAAAAAAAAAAAAAAAAAAAAAAAAAAAAACTTTTTTAAATCTAAATATTTCAAATAGCGTTTTGAAATTCAAATATCAATTGTGTTTTCAGCGCCTATTAAACGTCTATTCGAAAAGAATAATTCGAATAAATCAATTGGGTCTTTGCAGGATAAAGAAATTATTTTATTTTTTCGTGAAATTAGTTCACTCATCACAAATACTGGAAGTTTGGTTGTACTGTATGTCCCTCACTGAATTTATACAACATTGGGAACGGGTACAGAAATGAACAGCTACAAACATTAATTTACCAAAAGTGTAAGTTTGAACAATGTTTAGAGCGTGCGTAAAATATTTTCATAAATTTTCTCATCACTCAATTTAGCTTCATTAAAGGCAGTTTAAGAATCAACGCTGAAAAAAAGTGCATGCAATCTTACAAATGGATCACCATTCCATTTTTAAACAGTTATTGAAGACATTCTTATTTTTATGTATTTAGCTTCACATTTTTTCTACTCAGATGAGGCAATGAATAGCTCTATTCTGTGGCGTACGCAGAAATTTTTCAAGGGGGGGGGTTCATAATTTTCTGAAACTCAAGAGTCAAGGTCAAGGTAATTGGGTTTAACGGAGTACCTAGCGAAGTGTAAGGTCATCACTTTAACCTCCGAAAGTAAGAGAACAAAACATAAATTTAGGCCTCTAGGCAAAAAAGCGATAGAAACAAAAATTTGATATACTCCAGCTCACAAGGAAGCGAGGAGGTGAGGTTTGGTTTGGTTTGGAGTGCTACGGTCTACTTTTTTGTAACACGAGGGCTAATGAGACCGGGACCTACAGCTTAAAGCCGATTCCGAACGGCTACGAACATCCATGCCACAGTGGGATTCGAACCCACGAACTCCGGTACCGAAAGCCAGCACCCTAACCACTCGGCCATCGTTCGGCATACGAGGAGGTGAGGACGTTCTCATAAAAAATTATGAGTAACCAACGCGTTGTCTAATTAGGGGATAATTAGTCTGTAACCTTGACAATGACCATTCGGTATGATTAACAGCAATGTATGGATTCAACAACATGAAGCTCAGAACTAATAAATGTATATAGGTATTACAATTATAAAAATAGGGACAGTAACTTATTTTCTGAAATTACTAAAAGAAATTCAAATAAGTAATAAAGCACTATTATTTACCTAATTTAGAGAGCTAGACAATTTTGACTTTTTATTTAGACAACATTGTTTAGTTAAATTTTGATTTGATATTTTAAGTTTAAGAACATAATGTTTTATAATAAGAGATAAAAAAAAAGTTTATCTTTTTTTAAAGTAGGAATTAATCAAGCCAGAAAAAACTACTCATATACCATCTCCCTAAATAAAACCGTATAAATGTGAATATTCTATAGAAAACCAATGAATTTGACCAAAAAATAAGAAAAAATAGCTTACCAACAAATAGGGAAAACAGTATACAAACAAGCAAAAAAATTATTGATTTATACAGTAATATCCAAACAATGGTTTTTTTTTGCAAGTTCGTTTAAAATGTCTTCTACAGCTGGGGTAAATTGTCTATGAATGTTTAAGAGCTCCAATCCATTCATTCTATTATTACCCGTTGAATTGTTGAATTACGCAAATAAGTCTTTAAACGGCGTAAAGTCGAAAAGGATCTTTCGTTTGCACTCGTTGAAACAGGTAGAACGACCAATATTACTAGGAGTTTGAAAATGTTTGGTGTTACATCTTTATTGCACTTTACAAGAGCTTCCACCGCAGTTTTTGGAACACTACCTCCGTCTTTACTAATCCTTTTTAATCTTTTATACCAGAGTTTTAGTTGTTACCAGAGTTAGAGTTAATACCAGAGTTAGAGTCAGACTTAAGGCTTTCTTACAAGTATCCAAATCTTGAGAGTAAAATTCCACTAGAGCTTCAAAAGCCTTTATGTTTGAAGGTTGACAAATGAAAGGATCGACAGGTAGAAGGCACTGAAATCCTTTCGTGATACAAATCTTAAGTCTAATAGTGTTTAAAAATTTTCTATAAATGGAATAAATACACTAACTCTGAAATATGTTTCGGGTGTCGTACGCGAAGGGAGGGGGTTAAGCCCCTAATCCCCCCCTTCTATACGCCTCTGGCTCTATTAATAAAGCTCACACATTTAACTGTTGAATCTAATAATTTTTGTGCACGTAAATCAGGACAGGTAAACATATCGGTAATTGATTGTTGAAATGGTAAATTAAATTTTAGTCTATTTTCTATATCGATCGTTATCCAATTCTTTTTTAAAATTCCATCTCTATCATCTGAAACAAAGGCGTATTATTGAAGCTATTCAAACAGAACTTCATAAGAAGAATTGTGTGTATAATATCCCATCAATATAGAAAGCAGCTATGCACAAAATAATTCCTTTCGCTTTACGTTAATGCTTTATGTTGTTTGATATTTTTTTAAATTTTCATATAGATGTCACCGTAATTTCTATCAATGTATACTTTTCCTTAGGTTTTGAAAAACGTTTGAAATGAATTATTTTGCCTTTGCAGTAAAGAAATCAATCATTTTTTTAAAATAGCATTTCTCAAGAAATATACTACTCTCAGACGACTAGTACAAAAAATGCTAACAAACCTCAAGTAGAAACGAAATAGAGCAGAAAAGTGTATGAAAAATACTCGTGCGATAGAATGCATCAATTTTCCAATGATTACATTCTGAAGAGATCTCTGTTAATCGCAAACTGAAACTGAGACAATAGACAGTTTTCTTGTATTTTGAAGATATCGTTTAGGCTTAATTTTAGATATGCGTTTTCGCAAAATAGTGCACGATTTTAAATAAACTAAATTTTATCATCGTTTCTAGTAATTTTTTTCAATTTACTTGAAAAGTTTTGAGAACCTCTTTTTAAAATTATTTCCCTATATGTAGTTGAAAATGTAACGTGTATATTTGACAAAATGAAGCATCAATAGACGTAAAAACAATACACACTACATTTAGATAAAAAAGTATTTAAGAAAGCTTTTTCTTTACAACTAGAGTTGTGATTCAGCAGTTGCTTAGGCAGTACTGCTGCTTTGTTGACTATCACTTGTTATGAAGGAAGGTAAAAGACTCTCAAGTCTTGAGAATAGGAGTTATCCAAGCTGAAAATTTGCTCGAAACTATTACATATATTTATATACATGTAAAGAGGAGTGTCTGTAGGTGTATTTCGTAAGTTTATCAACAGTTTAATTCCAACAGTTCATCAAACAGGATGAAGATTTGCATACTACACCTTCTTGGCGAGAGCATGGTCATTGTGTACTTTCAATACTATTGGGACTTCAATTAACAGAAATAGTTATCAAAATCTTCAGGGACAACCAGGGTCTCTTTTTCAATTATCAAAATCTAATTTATTTCATAATTACAGTGTACTTTACAGCGCCGCTGAGTGAAACGGAAACAGACATGCCAACTACTCCGGATCCTCCGGAGTTGCTCCGGAGAAATTAGAGAATCTGATAACTCCGGAAACCCCTCAAATTACTCCGGAAAATGATTAAAATTTTGAACAACTAAAAGATCACAATTCATCAATCAAATACAAATTCTTGAGATAAATAATGTTGAATATATTCTTTCCATGCAGTAATGCTACATGTAAAAGGGTACTGTGCGGGAAAACTAAACTGAATTTAGGTAAAATTTGAGTAGACAAATTTTAGAATCCCTCATGATAGAAAAATGTAAATATTTTAATTAGGGTCAATGCTCTACAAGACAATTTTTTCTGAAAAAGTAGTACTTAAAGCTATAAAAGCTACTTATATATTAGTAAATGCATAAATTTTAACTTACCCCTTGCAATTTACGACTGTGTGTTTAATTTAATTGAATTTGCCCAATTTTAATTTAGAAACCAATAAAATATGTTGTTATATTTATTTTGTTTGGGTTATTTTGTTTTGCTTATTATATATGTAAATTGCATAAGCCTGTACTTTGTGGATAGCTTGTTAAATTTTAAATCCTGACAGACGTGCCTGAATATTGGCATGTCTGATATATATATATATATATATATATATATATATATATATATATATATATATATATATATATATATATATATGTGTGTGTGTGTGTGTGTGTGTGTGTATACGTAATGATATGTTATATATATATATATATATATATATATATATTCATTTCTTCAATTTTATTAATTCATTAACACCCAGTTTCTTTATTTGAAGGCAGAGAAAAATTTGATTGGAGGATTTTATGTTACCTTTATAGTGTAGGTAGGCAGTTA
Organism: Pardosa pseudoannulata; assembly: GCA_032207245.1. Lineage (NCBI taxonomy): Eukaryota > Metazoa > Arthropoda > Arachnida > Araneae > Lycosidae > Pardosa > Pardosa pseudoannulata. The sequence continues at coordinate 21,801,632 of CM063503.1, read as the reverse complement.
TCCTATAAAATAAATCCTTCAAATTTTTAAGTGTCTCCTATTATTTACAATATCATCATTTGGACCGACATTTTGTGATTTTACTAAGCTACTTATGTATTGTTAAATGCATAAATTTTAACTTACCCTTTATAATTTACTACTGTTTAATTTAATTTGCCCAATTTTAATTTAGAAACCAATAAAATATGTTATATTTATTTTGTTTGGGTTATTTTGTTTTGCTTATTATATATGTAAATTGCATAACCCTGTACTTTGTGGATAGCTTGTTTAAATTTTAACTCCTGACAGACGTGCCTGAATATTGGCATGTCTGATATATATATATAATATATATATATATATATATATATATATATATAATATATATATATATATATATATATATATATAATATATGTGTGTGTGTGTGTGTGTGTGTGTGTATACGTAATGATATGTTATATATATATATATATATATATATATATATATTCATTTCTTCAATTTTATTAATTCATTAACACCCAGTTTCTTTATTTGAAGGCAGAGAAAAATTTGATTGGAGGATTTTATGTTACCTTTATAGTGTAGGTAGGCAGTTATCCTATAAAATAAATCCTTCAATTTTTTAAGTATCTCCTATTATTTACAATATCATTATTTGAACCGACATTTTATGATTTTACTAAGCTACTTATACATTGTTAAATGCATAAATTTTAACTTACCCTTTATAATTTACTACAGCGTGTTTAATTTAATTTGCCCAATTGTTTTTGTAGTACAATGTCAGCGATAGTTTTATTTACGAAGCTCTATTTTTCAACTCGCTAGCAATCGTTTAAAATTCCATGTATTAAGTGATTATCTTCAATTGTATAGATGAATCATTTTTTTTTCTCATTTCAGTGTTATCAAAAAAGATTGTTTTCAAATTGTCATTTAAACATTTTTCCACATTGTAATTTTACTACAGTATGACTTCAGTTTATATCATTTCAATATCAGAATAAAAATGTATTTTTATTTGATTTACTCCCAGTGTTTTCATCAATTCCAAAAGAAAATACCAATTTCGTTTGCATACCAAGTGAATACAAGGATTTTTAAAAATATTTTCTACTTTTATGTAAGGAAAACAATATTAATACAGTTAATTACTTTATTCTCTCAGATGAGGATTTAACAAAGTATAAAAGTACTGGGATAGGAAAATTTACTTTATTAACAGAAAAGAAGAAGACTTTGTAACAGCTTTCTCCCGTTAAATAAATTATCCGGAATTATCGCTATCAAACCGAAATAAATAAAATACAATAAATGTTACAAGAATGAAAGGTCAAAAGTAGTTTAAAATTCGTAATTGCCCAACTAATGTTTTAACGTGTGAATCCAGATTTTGTTCTTGTTTTTTTTTAATTTCATTTCTTAATAAAAGCATAGTTTATTAAAATACATCATTTATTTAATCTGCAGAAAAACTTATGAGTGTAATAGTTTTTTCAATTGTCGTGTCACAGAAAGCTGTATAATCACGAAGCCTGTTTTATCCGTTTTAATACTAGTCTAACAATCTATTGTTTTACTTAATTACTTAGAGAATAGAGCGCAAATGACGTTTTTTAATCCTGTTTAAGTTAACGGTGTTGAGTTCGGTTAACAGGTTTTTGTAACAAAGATTTACGAGAAAGGAAGAGAGAGTGTAAAACAGAAACCCATTTGTCTTTGAGAAATAATTGATTGAAAAAAACAGTGATCTCGCCTGGCAAATGCAGTGTTAGGCAATATTTGAATCTGATAGGCTCATAATTTGTATGACAAATAACAGTAATCACAATATTTTAGTCCATTAACTGCAAAATAACAATCCTAATTTAAAAAATAAACGTTGTCTTTAATTTGCACAGAACTGTTTAGGGCAAATTTAATAGTATTGCCAAATATACGTATGCATCAAATTGCATTTTACTTTTTATATGTAGGGATTAATTAGACCTTCGGCATCAATCTAATTCCCAAGTTCTATATGTACCTGCATGCCAGCAGCAAAGTTCGAACCTTTGATAAAATGTTATCATTTCGGTTCAAACAAAATTATATCAAAATTTTTTTATAAAATAATTTAAAGTAAATTTTTCTTGCTCTTTTGAAAAAAATAATCTTTTTTAAACACAAATAATGACATTATGTCAAACTGAATTTTAAATAAAGACACACGTTAACCTTGGAGAATCTTGCACATGATCATTTGGTAAGATTTTCCCATATCTGGTACCCCATATTTGGTAAGTTTTTCACATAAGTTAATCCTTTAACGAACGGTGGTTTTGCAGCGAAACCACCTGTTAAAAATTTCTTTTTTCTGCTTTTTAAAGACATATGAATGATTTTCTTTTAAACTTTCTATGTTTATGGTATGTTAAAATTACAGCAAATAAAAACACTACTCTTAATTTATTTTTCAATTTTAAATATGCATGTTTAAACTTCCTTTAACCAGAAAATTCAGAAATTCGATTTATCTTCCTTGTGACCCCAAATACCTATATTTATCCAAATAACACTTAAAAACGCATTAGCTATTTTTATTATACCCTTTTAATGAAAATTTTCATTGTTCTTCCAATCTTAATAAAAATTTAAAAGAAAGTATTACTTTCCCACATTACAAAGGGATAGTTTTGCATTTAAACCAGCGCTCTAATCCTTCTCCCTTCCAAAGAAGGCACATTTTTTTCTGTTTTTTACATTTATGAGGTCTATAGATATCATTTATAAACTAATTTCATTAAACTCTAAGAAATTTATACTAGTTTCCTTTAAAGGGTTAACACGGAGTTAGTGAAATCTGATATTCTTGTAAATCAATTAACAATATGAACATTTTATTCTATGAAACGCTCTTCTATGAAAACAAAATTTCAACAGTTTAACCCCTTCCGGTATGATTTAATAATGAAAAACTGTGCATGAAATAACCATTTAATTTTTATTTAAAAAACTTGTTTCATTTTACAATTCTTACATATTCTTAATTAAAATCCACTTTTTACATAGTGATAAATAATATCAGAAACAGTAAAATTAAGAAAATATCAAAGCAAAACATTAATAAGGTATACAGATAATAGTCTTCAAGCTAGTGGTACTTTTCAAAACAAAGTGCAAAGGAATTCTTAATTGTTTACACCGCCAAGTAGTCTCACTTTTAATTTGATTCTTGTAACACACACGGCATTTCTTAGTAGGTTTTCTTTTATTCTGACTCATTAATTTGGCAATGACTTGTATCAAGAAATTCTAAGTAAACAATATGCAATAGTGACTTGTGAATTTCACAAGTGATAAAAGTGTTGCCAAATTCAGTACACTAGAAATTTTAAACTAAATTAATTATCATATTTAACAGTAACTTTAATCGCATGACGAGTGTAGCTCGTCATTGTGCGGTATGGAATGAAAAACTAATGACGAGCTAGACTCGTCATTTTACCAAAAGGGGTTAAGAATGGTATTCTTACATACACTTTTGAGCAAAATATACTCCCATTTTTTTTAATAAATGGGTTATGTAAGCGCTGCATCAAATGTCATTGAAGTTTAAAATATTGAAAATTTTCTAATAACATTCGTAAAAGTTTGAATTAATAAACTTGTTGCTATGTATATGATTTATGGGAAAGGTGAACATTAGAAAATGAGTTTGTAAATTATTGTCTTATTGTTAAGTAACTTTAAAGATATAAACACATTGAAACAGAACTAAATGGATCAAATTAATGTTATTAAATATTCAACTTTTATAAAATTTATAAAATTTTAAAAATTTTCCATGCATTTTAATTACACATATTTTTTTCTTTAATATGGCTTATTTTTACTTTAAAATATACTTTGAGCATATTTGAGTACTGTTTTTTCGATTGAAGTGTTAATTTTTAAAAAATTCTTATGTCTATAGATTGAGATTTAATAACGCAAATTATATCTAAACATAATTCGAATAATTGTATTTTAATATGCATTAGGAAAATTTTATTTAGTATATATTTTGTTGGAATATGTGTAAAATTAATTCAACAAGCATTTTAAAAAATGAGGAAAAGTTTCTAAAAACTTTTATGTTTAAATTAGTTTCAAATTAATATAAGGATACTTTAATGTATGCGTATACTAAGTCTCAAAACTCTCAGTTAATATTTTAATTAAATTTATATCTTTATATTATTTTTAAAAATTTTTCTGCAATGTACAGCGTGTTAATCTTTTTCTTATCATATTTTTATTAGTATTTTTCGTAGTTAGTGAAATTTTTCAATTCCACATTTTCAGTGTGCCAGGATAAGAAATTTTGTAACATATTCGTCAATGTTGTTGGCATTGGGTAAGATAATACTATAAATAGGATTATTCATGCTTAGAAGACCTTTTCAACCTTCGATCTTATAACATCGCCTAATGTAGCGTCCACACTATGGCCAATTGTTCACCACTCCCTGATGGTGACCTTCAACAATGGTTCACTGGTTGCATCCACACGCTGAGCCACTAAATGAGAGCGTGGATTCGACCATAGGGTCTACCGCTAGCTTTAGTTGCGCATCTGGCTGCCTTTGATCCTTGGATGTAGCCTCCACACTATGGCCAGTTTTTCACCACTTCCTGATGGTGACCTCGAACGATGGTTCACGAGTCGCATCCACACGCTGGGCCACTGAATGAGCTGAGCGCATTGATTCGTTCATAGGGTCTACTGCGCACTTAAGTTGCGCATCTGGCTGCCTTTGATCTTTGGAGAAAAACCGCCTCCGAAGCCATTGTCCGCCAAGGCTATTTTATCGTCTGCCGCCATCGACCACGATAAACCATACCCCCTCCAGACGGTGGTTATGGCTTGCAGTGGACCACAGTGTGGAGGGGCCTTAATAATACCTACCATTCCAATTCTTACCATTTTTGCGAATTCGAGATGTTATTGTTGTGCTCGAAGTACCTTCATGGCTACTAAAATGAATTATCCGAAGATGATAAGCACTGCTATACGCTTGCTACTTTTCAGAGATTTGCTTTAAGTATCGTCTATTACTCGGATGTTTAGTGATAGCATACAAACGTTGCATCAAACACTAAATCCTTAGTACTATATTCAATGCTACTGAAGCTATTCTTGCTTTTTTTTCTACATTTTACAAATATTCTAAATATTATTTATGAAAAAGGGAATCGTTGGAAAATAAAGAATTGACAATTCGGATGACAAACAATAAAGTTGTAGGCAAGAAGTATCTGTAAAGAAAAAATTCTTATCCCCTATATAATAATAGCCTAAGTTATCTGTCCGTCTATCATCGAATTTATGAAGCGGTTGGACCTGGAATGGATACAACATCCATATTGGATTATTGTTGAGTTAGGGTCAGCAAAATTCAAAGCGAGTTCAAAAACGTTCGAAATCCATCCCTTCATAGCCCTTTTCGATCGTTTTATGCCATTATTTCAAGCCCTATTTTCCCCGGTTAAGAGCAAGCGATGATTAAATTCATCAATTTATCGCATTAGAAATAGATGAAAATAATATTTTTTTTCTAGCATTATGACGTCACTCTTTTATCCATCTCATTTAATCATTTCTAATTTTAAATCATTTGAATATCGTCTGTATTATTTTCATACGCTTTATCACTGAACTTGCATATTACGTAAATAATTTTCTTTTATATTTGGCTTGAATAATAGATTAGGTACATACGCGATAATTTTAAATTTAATCTTCGATATTTTTGTGGCAATGAAAATTTTACCCCCGGTATTAACAACAAATTCTCTTCATAAAAGTCTAGGAGTCTATTTCATGGACTAATAAATATCTAGTGTTTAACCCTTTCGTGGGCCGTGGGAAGATTACTTCCCACCGACACGATCTTACAAAATAAACCTGTGGGAAGAGCAAAACCTATTATAATATATTGGTCTTGTTATTGAAATGACGGGAAGGCTGATTCCCGATTTGATTTTGTACTGTCAGCAATTGTTCGATCGATTGAATAAAATTAACAGCTCTGTTTTGAAAGTTTGGAAACGTAGGGTGAGAAATAAATGGCCCACGAAAGGGATAAGTTATATATCTTTGAAAATGAAGACTTTTTTTCGACTGTGTGATTGCTTTTTATACGTAACCACATGGTTTGCAATCAATTCGCTCAATTTTGGACATCATTCATTTATACCACCAAATAATCTGTCAATATTAAAACCTCTGTTGTCCATCCTATCCCGTAATATGACAAGATAAATGAAGGTCAGTAACTAATATGCGGTCAGTAAAGATAAACAAATTATTGAGCGTGTACCAGATAATTCTCAGCCAAAAAACAAACCATTTTTTTACCTGCCTCACTGGGTACTTTACAATTCTGGAAAATTAAAAATGATCCCGTCATATGACGGGCTATATGTTAGTCATAACAGAATAAAGTTAGTCAGAGTGTAAAATAGCTAATAATGAAAAACCAAAGTTTGCTTCACAATTGGTTTGGTTTGGAGTGCTATGGTCTATATTTTGCAACACGAGGGCTAATGAGACCGGAACCTATTGCTTAAAGCCGATTCCGTACGGCTACGAACATCCATTCCACAATGGGATTCGAACCCATGAACTCCTTTACCGAAGGCCAGTACCCTAACCGTTCGGCCATCTTTCGGCTATGCTTCCAAATAAAAGAATAATAAAAATAAATAAATAAAAGAATTCTAAATAAAAGAATAGTAAAAAATATATAAATATACTTGTTTTATTTCGTATCGTATTAGTCGAATGATTAGTTACAGGATCTTTAAGTTATTTCTATGGTTTATGGAAACTACACTTTCAGCAACCAATTCCATTTACAGTTTTACTATGACAGACTGTGATAAATAAAGCTACTAAAGAAGCAGCTGAATATAAACGAAATTTTGAAACACAATTTTATTTAAACATTAAAAGCATAAAGAAAAATAGTAAGTATTACTCAGGCGGAAAAGATAAAAGGGGAAAATAATGGCCCAGAAAATAAAGAAAATAAAAAGAGAAACATTCGCACTTGCTATTCATGACTGAAAAATATCGCTTTGCGCTATAATGAGTTGGCACTTTAACGGATTAAAGTGTATTAGAAACGTATGTGCAAGATATCTTCACTCACGTATGTGTCATTATAATTGTGTTGCCGGTGTATCTGGGTAGCGCTAAATCAGAGTTTGATATATATTTATATACATGTGTGTATTTGTGTTTCTGTGTATGCTTGTATGCATGCATATCATTTTGTAATCTGCATAAAAAATGCTCCTTGTAAATAGCCTCTACGATAAAAAAGTTCTTTTTTATGTCCATATATATATATATATATATATATATATATATATATATATATATATATATATATATATATATATATCGAATATTTTAGAAACGTTTAGAATAGTTAGAAAAGATAAAAGGGGAAAATAATGGCCCAGAAAATAAAGAAAACAAGAGAAACATTCATACTTGCTATTCATGACTGAAAAATATCGCTTTGCGCTATAATGAGGTGGCACTTTAACGGATTAAAAGTGTATTAGAAACGTATGTTCAAGATAACTTCACTCACGCATGTGTCATTATAATTGGGTTGCCGTTGTATCTGGGTAGCGCTAAATCAGAGTTTGTATATATCTATATTTGTGTTTGTGTTTTGTGTGAGCTTGTATGTGTATGCTCATCATTTTGTAATCTGCATAAAAAATGCTCCATGTAAATAGCCTATATGATAATAAAGTTATTTTTTATGTCCATATATATATATGTGTGTGTGTGTGTGTGTGAGGTCTAAAAATGAGGTAGTTTGAAATTATGTGAGTTATGAGCGATTTTAAAAAAGGAACTCTTTTATAATAATAAAATAAATGAAATAGACCCACGCTCGCTTAAGCTTTTAGGATAATCCGGTCAGTCGGAAGCATTTTGGAAGATTTTGATAAGTTTGCAAACAGATAAGAGTCAGTTAGAGCTTGAACATGGAGCTGTCAACACCTTTTGTACACTTAACTCCGCCACGAAAAATGAAAATGACGCAAGTTGCTTTCAAATGGAACTATAATTTAATAAACTTATTATTATTAAGAAAGACAGTTTTCCATTCGCCTTAACACTGGACATTTCATATATATATATATATTTGTGTATATATATATATATATATATATATATACACTATATATATATATATATATATATGTATATATATGTATATATATATATATATATATATATATATATGCATATATATATATGTGTGTGTGTGTGTGTGTGTATAGAATGTTTTAGAAACGTTTAGAATAGTTAGAAAAGCTATTATTTTCTATTCTGTAAAGGGGCATTTATACCCTCTAAAAAAACTATGGCTTGTTTAAACACAAACACTAGATATGATTTACATAATACTGTTATTTATCTACCGAAATAGACAAAACTAATAAAAACTAAACAAAACAACACTCTCCTGGACTTTTCAATGTCTTTTTTAAGAAATATAAACATTTCCATTTATTCACATGTGCTGTTTATTTCTATTTTAAAATATTTTTAAATAAACATATTTTTAAATAAAAAATCATAGGGTATATTAAGTTTGATGATTTTGAGATTTGAATCTTTTTTCAAACAGGATCTCAAAACAGCATTTATACGGTATCAAATGCAGTGTGAGAAAATGCAAATTCAGAATCGTAAGATGAAACGCTTGTATAAAATGATTGGTTAGTTTAAGAAAGTAGATCCTAGAGAAGTTTATGTCACTTGCGCAAATGAAATGTATGTGGGAAATATTAAGTAAGGTAAAATAAAAACTAATCGCGGTCTAAAATTAATTAAAAACTATAAAATAAAGATATTTTTAAAAGCATTTTTCTGAATCTGTCAAATAACTTTCTAAATAAAATCTTAAAAAATTAGAGCTTGCTATGAATGATTTAAAAATGTTATTTAACTTCGCATTTAGGTTCTAAAATTTTGTTGATGACATGTTAGGGTTGTCTGCAACTACCCTAACTAAACAAAACTAAGTTAAATGTTGATCAGTTCAATAATTTTAGAGCAGTGCTTATATGTAATTAATCTGTTGAGACTTTTTTTTTATCACTAAGTTAAGTTTTAATATATTTAAGTATTGTTTAATTAATTTATTATCTAGCTTTATTTTTTTCCACTGTAGCAGGTGATACAGATATTATCCTAATGCCTTAACAAGGCTGCCAACCTGTTACTCATTTAGCACTTCCCGGTGAGCACGTGTAGCTTAAGGTACGCTACGGACGAGAGTAACATTACCCCCGCTGGGTCCTCGTAATTTGGAAACAGGTACCAAGCAGAAGACCCCCCCCCAGGGATATCGTTTGAGAACTTGGAGAACTTTGTGACCACTAACATAGTTTATGTGCCCCAGTCACCTTTAGCGAACACGGCGGATCTTAGGTCGGCTCCAGCCCCGAACCCGCAACCTTTCAGTTACGAGAACGCTGCCTTAGCTGACCGAGCTACCGTAGCTGTAGAAGAAAAAAATAGATTTTATAAATTCACTTAATATTTTTTCTAATTTTTTCATAAAAAAGAAGCCTTAGTTAGCATATTTTAATGTTATTTATTACATCGGTTGCTCTAGAAATAACCATCTGGGTGCACGTACACTACACATCTACAAACCCCATACCTGTATGCATACATAGATTCATTTGTTTACACTCGAATTTTAATAGTTTGTATACGCATATGTGTGGGTATTATGCGGAATACCGAATTGACTGCAGCTAGAAGATGCACGGTTATTCTTGCAAAGTCAACAATAGAAATGTATGTATCTCACAATAACACGGTTTGGGGTGCATTTTCGATAAATATATTTTGACTAATTAGAATTTCGTAATATAAATGGCTATCAATTGTTAAAATGACTTTCTGGGATTATTTCGGATTTTTGGTACCTTTGGCGCCTTTTAGCATCCTTCCATCCATACTTGAGCAGATACTTATATACATTACATATTTTTGCTCCAGCTCCGAACCTGCTACCATTCAATTATTAGATCGCTGCCTTTCCCGATTGAGCTACCGAGACTCTTATCTAGTTTTCTAAGCGTGTACGTTTGTAAGCAGTTTTCCTTTAATATAAATTTTTTCAACTAGGCGAACAGCATTTAAAAAGAAACGAAACACAATTTAAAAGAATTGAAGTTCAAAGCCTAAAAATGATTCATGACAACAATCTCACAACATTTCCACTTCTTTGAAATATTGTCGATTTGAGGCAGCGTTACTACATAATTTGTACTTTTTTTTTATAAAAAAACACATTATCACGTGAACGCTGAACAATATTTTATACATGTATGTCAAACATCTGAATCATCAAAACTCTTAATCAAAACAGCTTATCAACTCCTTGTGAACACTTTTTAGAAAGTGTTGGAAGGAATTTAGGCCATTAGTTATGAGTCATAGCGGCATCGGTATAGGAATGATGTATTGTAGACAGAAGTAGAGCAAAAACAACCAGCCGAACATTTGACTTCGATTATAAAAAAAAGATTTTTTGTATTACCAATTGGCAAACAACATTAATAAGCATCAGCTGCTGAAGCATAACAAGTAGCATCAGCTAAAAAGATATCCAACGGACATGACAGTAGGAAGAAGTATTTACTAAGTTATTAATCGAGTTAAAAAGAAGAAATTCGCCGCCATTCAGTAATACCGTGCATATAGTATCGTATTAAATTATCAATTCCAAAACAAATTTAAATCATTTTCATTTCATCGATTGGAGATTACTGTTTACTTTAAAAACACTTTCTAAACAATCCCAAATAACTCAGTCTAAAAACTGTTACAATTACTTCTACTAAAGGATAAAATTTTCATGTATATTTTTCTTAATATTTGAGCTTAAATATTCAAATTATACAAAACTTAATTAATTTTCTAACTAAATCTTTTTATGCCACACTTTATTGTGGTTCTTTTAATTTCATCCATTAAGACGGCAATGAATTTTGAAAATAATACTTTTAATCGATTGTATCAAAATGCAATGTCATTCATTATCAATACCTATATGAAAATGGAATGTCATTAGCTGCGTGTTTATTAATGATTCTTGTTATAAGTATTTGTATACAATGAATATATAGTAAAGAAAACAAACTCAAATGTTTTTAAATTGGAGATGCTAATTGTTCATCTTGTTTTAAAAAAATGCGAAACATTGGCGTAAAATAATGCTACTGCATTTGTGATACACAAAACTTGTATCAATAAATAAAGATTTATATATATAGTTATAATTCTTTATTTTTATGCAATTTGTTTGACGTTTTATAGAGGAAAGTAGTACATATAATGTTTATTTGCCGTTTTGATATGCTTATTTGTGTTTTGTTGTACGGAAAGTGTTCCTTCCTTTTTTTTTTCGATTTCGATGTTTTCGATTTATAATATTTAAAAAAGTTATTGGCATCAAATTGAAATAGAAATTAAATATCGTATGCAGCATTAAAAATATTCCGTTCTTCAAAATGTCTCGAAAAAACAAGCAATGGATCGAATTCTAAGAAAAATATTTTATTCGATTGTTAAAAAAAGTGAAACCATGGTTTTAATTTTTGAACAATTAAAATAGGTTATGCAATTAATAAAAAAGAAATGGAACGATAATATTTCATGTATGTGTGTATATATAACTGAACTGCAAAAATTACAATAATTATTGAGATATTAGTAAGTACGAAATCTTTGCATGACAGTTTTTAATGGAAGTAGAAAAGACAGCCATTTATATAAAAAATACTGCTTTTTAGTTTTTTAAAGTAATCGACCAAGGTTATAGTTTACTGCATACAATATAATGATACTAACTTCATTCAATAAACTTACAAAACGAGTCAAACAACTTTAAATTTAATTAATTTCTGATGAGGAGTATGCTGTGAGGTACAAAAAATTGCAGAATCCAGTTTCACATAGTTTTCCTGAATCAAAGTATTCGAATTCTGTGACGTAGCGTTTATTTCTTTAGCTCTAGATGTCTTTATTTCGACGGTTTCATGTATACTACTAAATACTAGTCTATATTTATGGAATCTGGCTTTCAGAATTTAAAAGTTTTTCTACTATGTGAAATATGCTCACTAATTTACAATGCTTGATATTAGGTGAGAAGCATTATATGTTTTATACCTTTTAAGGCCGAAATTCGAGTATATATGTCTGCATACATATTTATTACCAGAAAGATGAGATAAAATTCCTATATTTCTAATGTTAACCCCTTCCGGTAAAATGACGAGTCTAGCTCGTCATTAGTTTTTCATTCCATACCGCACAGTGACGAGCTACACTCGTCATGCGATTAAAGTTACTGTTAAATATGATAATTAATTTAGTTTAAAATTTCTAGTGTACTGAATTTGGCAACACTTTTATCACTTGTGAAAATCACAAGTCACTATTGCGTATTGTTTACTTAGAATCTATTGGTACAAGTCATTGCCAAATTAATGAGTCAGAATAAAAGAAAACCTACTAAGAAATGCCGTGTGTGTTACAAGAATCAAATTAAATGTGAGACTACTTGGCGGTGTAAACAATTAAGAATTCCTTTGCACTTTGTTTTGAAAAGTACCACTAGCTTGAAGACTATTATCTGTATACCTTATTAATGTTTTGTTTTGATATTTTCTTAATTTTACTGTTTCTGATATTATTTAACACTATGTAAAAAGTGGATTTTAATTAAGAATATGTAAGAATTGTAAAATGAAACAAGTTTTTTAAATAAAAATTAAATGGTTATTTCATGCACAGTTTTTCATTATTAAATCATACCGGAAGGGGTTAATTGCAATTTATCATACTTAATTCGCGAGGACGGTCGGCGGGCCTCGGAGAAACGGCGCAACTTTTCTCAGCTAAATACCAACAAAGTTACAATTGATGATGAACTGAAAATTTGGACTACCAAAAATACAAATATTAAAAGTTTAAAACATATTTCAGATTATTTAAAATTTTAATTTTTAAAGTATTTTGAACTGTAGATGCCTTGGAATTCTTAAAACACAAATTGAAGACAGACGTTAAAAACTTAAATCACCTTTATAGAAAACTTATATTGGGATTATGAAAATATTAAATTAAAAAATTACATTTCTTTCACTTACATATTTGGAAAACAACTCTTTTTTGTTTACTGCATGCGTTTTCCTCACATTTAACTCAACACAATCAGGATTTTCTGTCTATTGAGCTGGGGCAGATATAGCACATGAAAACATTTTTGTCGTTTTACTTTTTTTTTAATCTTTTCAGGAATATGTGTTTGGAAAACAACTCTTTTTTGTTTACTGCATGCATTTTCCCCACATTTAACGCAGCACATTTCGAATTTTCTCTCTTTTAGCTGGGGCAGCTATAGCACTTGAAAACATTTTTTTTTGTTTTTTTACTGTTTTTTAATATCTTTTCAGGAATATGTGTTTCGAAAAAAACTCTTTTTTGTTTACTGCATGCATTTTCCCGACATTTAACACAACACATTCAGGATTTTCTGTCTTTTGAGCTGGGGCAGATCTAGCACTTGAAAACATTTTTGTTGTTTTACTGTTTTTAATATCTTTTCAGAAATATGTATTTATTATTTTCAGAGAAGCTATCCAAATTATTCAGTTCATCTATTTAGCATACTGTTATTCAAAAATCGACTAGTGCTCACTAACATTTTCTTTATCCATTTTTTTTATTAATTGATTCTTATCAGTTGACACTTCCACTAATAGTGTTTATATTTAACAGTGATGTATTTTTCCCATCATCTTTCCTCCGATTACAAACACTAATTATAAATTATAAAAGTGTGCACGTGCAACGGGCCTCTGGATCACGCATTAGTTAACAGTATCTCTTTCTGAGAAAAATATTCATAGAAAATAGCGGAAATGCATATGATTATGACCTAGAAGACATATTAAGGCGCCTCCACACTATGGTCCATTGCAAGCCATCACCACCGTCTGGAGGGGCTTTGGCTTATCGTGGCCGATGGCGGCAGACGATAAAATAGCCTTGGCGGACGATGGCTTCGGAGACAGTTTTTCTCCAAAGATCAAAGGCAGCCAGATGCGCAACGAAAGTGTGCAGTAGACTACGGACGAATCAATGCGCTCAGCTCATTCAGTGGCCCAGCGTGTGGATGTGACCCGTGAACCATCATTCGAGGTCACCATCACGAAGTGGTGAACTACTGGCCATAGTGTGTATGCTACATCAGACAGCTACTAAAATTCTGGGAAGTTTATTTTTATTGGGCGATTTTGTGTGGAATGTTTTTACGTTGGGGCACAGAGGTACGCGTCTACTAGTCACAGATTTTAAAGTGACACATCACCTGTAAACCTTTAAAAACCCGATTTTTTTTTTTTTTACTTTTTTACATTCTTAAAATCTTTGGACTTTTCTGTATCGTTTAAAACAAACTCCTTTGAAATATTCAGATTAGAATCTATAAATTCTTGCATTGGATATCATAACTTTTAAGGGAACTATAAAAACTTTAAATCCATCTTACTGTAAATGGTGTTTTTTCCAATTTCGTGCACTGTAAATAAAATACTATTCCTGATATTGATTTCACAGTAAATACATTATAGACCTACGATGAAACTCTACCTACTTTTCACTGTCGTTTATTTTATTTCGTATTTATAGTACTTAAAATGGTTTTTTTAAACATTATTTTAGCTGTTTATAAAATTCGGTCCCCTAGTGTAATGTTTCTGATACATTTTTAAAATTCAAACAGATGGAGAATTATACCTAATAATTATCGTTTACAAAAAAAAAATTATTGAAGAAACTCTCTTTTTGTTATTGTAAGTCTGCACACAATTTGTCAGAAAAATTTTAACATCTTTTAAACAAGCTCTCGGTTTTCACTTCATAAAATAAGTGCTTATTTGCAAAAACAAAGTAAATTCAGCAATAATAATTAAATAAAAATAGAGTAAATGTTGAAAATCCAATGCATTTATAATAATAAAGACGATATGATAAGAGGAAATTTTTTTTAAATCTTCCATTTAAATTTTCTTATAGGTAATATGTGACCTTAACAGAAATAAAGCGATCGAGGGATAAAATAGTTGGAAGAACATTCTTAGTACAAAAATAAATGAATGTTATATTTATTAGCTGAAAGGAGCCTTTTGTCAAATACAAAAATTATTTCCACTAATATATCCAATTATAAAATCAACTTTTACTGTACAATGAAGAAAAAAAAATCACATTTAAATAAACTATTAAGAATATGTTTATAAATAAACATTTTTAGCAGTCTTACATGTAGTCTTCAATATTTCATTGAATAAAAAAGTTCTGTTTTTATAGATAATTTGGAAAGAAACGTTTCGTATCTGTAGATTAAACTCATTCTAGTGTCCATGTCTATTTAAAATTTGAAAGTAAAATAAAATAAGGTTTTTTTAGGAAGTACATCGGTTTCTGAATGTTCGAAAAAATAATACATCCACCATTTAAATATAATGTATTTTGTGAAGAAATCACCATTATATTTTAAAAGAATACACCACAAAAAGTAATTGTTTTCATAAAATGATGGATTTTCAATACTACATTCGAATATTTATATTTAACACAACATTATATGACGCGTTTTTTGTTTATAAACACATCTGGGATATTCACGAATTTTCCGTTATGAAAAGTAGTGGTGACTAGGAAAAAATCCCCTCTTATACTTATTGAACGATTGAGATACCATTATGAAAATATGCTCTCTAACTAATGCCGGCAACAACCTTTTCAAGGTCAAATACATAAAAAGAAGTTAAAACTTCATGATATATATGCAGCTAAATATCGCTCTGGTTTAGATCGCTTGACAGATGGTGTTTATTTTTTCTTTAGAACGCATACACATAACAAGTTCAAGCAAGCTTATTCGAGGTTTCAGTTTCGCCAGACGGTACTAAAGTAGGTTTCGAAAGTTTAGCGAGTGTTATTTTGCATAAACGTTTAAATCCCATGAAACAAATTTTAAAACGAATAAACACAGCTACCTTATTTATTTATTTTTCCGGTCAAAATTATATATTTGTAATCATTTACATAATTATTTCTCAGCGTTTATTTATGTTTTTATTCTGATGCAAATTACACCATTTAGAGTTGAAATATCACAATTAGTTATGGAGTGAGCGTATGTGAACAAATTCTCACTCTATGTTTTACTGGTGCATTCATGTAAAATATATTACTGTGGTATCATAATTCGTATTTGACTAACTGCGCAATCTAAAATTTATGTTCTAAATTTAAATATGTCTCCATATAAATTCTACATATTTTATGTTGTTTTCTTACACTTTTTAAGCTTCATTAACTTGACCTTAAATTTCGTCCCATATATCCCAAAACCATTCTTTTTATAGCATCTTCGGCATTAATTATTAACTCTTAATTTGATAAGATGTTTTTTCAAATATTTGTTTTATTCCTGTTATTTTCCCATGTCTGTATAGACATTACGATGTCTGTAAAATAAACAAAAAAAAATCATTTTCCATTTTTGAGATAATTAATGTCCGATGTAGCGAACACTGACAATTATGTTATATAGTAGTTATAAATATACATGTCCGGTATAGCGGCCAGACTTAGCCAAATTAAGGTTAAGTCCCATACATTCAAGAGAAGATATGGTTAACTCATAATCTTACAAAGCTTCCTTTCTGATTTGTAATATAGATTTTGTAATTCAAAACCAAGTAATTTAATATCTAAAACCAGAAGACGGACTACGTCTCCTATCGATTTGAAACTTGGTGTAAAAAACTCTCTGCCATCTTGGAAGTATCAGACGAAGAAAGTAAAACACTTGACAACAAACTAATTTGTTATTTTTAGTCGTGAATAAAAAATTATATAATAACTCATAATTTCTGAAATAAGATGCGAAAATGAAGAAATTTAATAAAAACTATTTAACTAGCACCCATTGGAGACCAGCAACATGTCCATTCTGTAATTATTTGTATTACGTGTATTAGTGTCGTTCACGTAATATGCGTAGATTAACAAACGAAATATTTGTAGTTTAGTTTCTTGACAAACTGTGCACATTTCAAACATATTTTTGAGTTTTAAATCACTTATACGCTAGTGATAAACTCATTGTACTGAAAAATAACCTGTGTTTTGCACTTCATTTCTGATACTAATATATTAAAATACTAAATAATTTAAATCTTAAACTCACACACCCAGAAATGCAATGCTATTAGATGCACCGGTCACATCTCATCCGTATTGTTAACTTTTTGTATCACCATGTTGCAGATCTGAAACGTACACTACTACAGACACCAAAGCGCTCCTTTTTTTCCTCTTTTCTTTTTTTCTAGAAATCTCTACTTTTTTCCTTATTTCACGGCATTCTTCTTTTATTTCGGCCGTTCACGCCTTTTATTCCTTTTTTATTTTGGCCATCCACTCCTTTTCTTCGTTTGTTTCTTTCTCAACATTTACGGAGTTATGTAACGGCGGAACAGATCTCACGAATCGTCTTTCTCAAGTTTTGATAGAATTTTTGTTTTTTCGAATATTTTTTCCTGTGGGATATTCACACCCCTCCTCCAGAATAAAAGTCTTAGGCTATTTATTGGTGGTACAGTTATTTGAAAATTAGCGAATAACGATGTCTCAAAACTCAAGGTGGACCTGAATTTTGTAGCTAAATCTGTTTATTTAACTTGTTTCTGAACCCTAGAGTGGGGAAATGAATGTTATCCTAGCCCATGAGCTTAAAAATTGACTGCCACATCAAATATTGAATTCAGGAATGATCCTGATCCAAAATTTTTTGTGGGTTTGTTCCAAAAATTAGTAAACACATATTTTTTTCGGTAATTAAAAAAGTATATAAATAAAGGATGGATCCATATTTTTATCTCACATATAAATTTTGATGATAATCTGAAAGTTTTCAGTCCTTTTCTCATTATGTTTTTCATCCCCGCGTCCACAATTTTTTTCTCAACACCAGGAAAGACCAAGAAAGTGTTATTAGTTGATTCTCCAACATGTGCTTCGAGGTCAAAAAGCCATATGATGCGGCATAAATAAAACATCTAGATCTTGTGTGGTTCTAGTTGTAATAGTACAGCTAAGTTGCATTTGTTTGTTTGTGGAAAACAACTGTTTTCTGGATTTCGGTTCCGGGGCCATCATAATTAATACTGCGATCATAATATGGGGCTCTCATGCTGTAGAATTATGTTTTAACAACCTGCGTCCTTTCTTTATGGATATCCCCCGAACTCACGTGCATGTAGACTGATCGTAATGCTGTTATATATCGATATTTCTTTAATATCGCAGTAACGGTATTGAGATTTCAATCCCTCCTTTAGTTATTTCAAACGGTGCTTCATCCTATTGACGGAATTTTTTCTTCTATGTGCAGTGTCTGTGAGAAAATGACACTGCAAATAACTTACAGAATTTTGGATATGAATGGAAGTTGGTTATTTTTGAAAAATTCATACCAATATTTTTTTTACACATGAATTGATGTTGAGGAAAAATTTGCTAATGAAAAATCGTAACTTTTAACGGCAATCCCGATAAAAATCAACCCTACAGCTGAATCAGAAGGACGTTGCTACGGGTTCGAATCCCACTGCTTTGTTCGTAGCTGTTCAGAATCGTCTTTAGTAAATTCCGATGTCTTTAGCTGTCGGGTAAAATAAACAATGTAAGTAAACCCTAGCGCTCTCAGACCAAACTAAATGGTTACAAACATGTTAGTCTAAAGTAGAATTCGAACCCACTGGCTCAGATACCGAAAGACAGCGCGCGTCATTCGATCATATAAAAATTAGCCTTATACAGTATATATATGTTATTTAAATCATTAACTTTTAAACATTGATTAAAATTAAATCTAATGAAAATTATTGTAACTGTACAAATTATTAAGGTATAGATTTTACTGCAATTTAAGAAATTCTACAGTCACAAAGTTAAAAATTTGTTTATAGAAATGCCTTTTAAAGATTTGAAAGCTGAAATGCGCATTTAAATTATTAGATTTTTTTAAAAATTACGATATTTCAGAAACTTCTGATGTGAATGTTTTGAACATTTTTGATTAGTCGACTCGAGTAATTGTTTATATTTGTAAAAATTATTTAGCTTCTTGTGTATTTCATGTATAGGTACTTGTTTTTGCATTATGTAAATCAAATAAATATTTTTATTTGTTTTTTACTTTTTGTTTTTCCCTATTTTTCATTTTCCTCCTTCTTTTTGCCTTCTTGTTTTTTCTCAAATATTTTACTTCTGTGTGTGCTGCTTTTTTTCCAAAAATTTTGAAATTGTCCATTTAAAAAAATAGACTTATACTGTATGTATGTTATTTAATTCATGATTTTTTAAACATTAATTATAGCTAAAGGTAAGAAAAATTAATAGATTTTACAAAATAGTTAATAACAAATTTTGCTGTTACAAAGTTTTCAAGTTCTGTTTAGAAGTGCATTTTAAAGGTTTGCTATTTGAAATGGCTTTTAAATTATTGGCGTACTGTTGAAATCTCTATTTTAACAAACCAGCTTATAACAAATTAAAAATTTTAATTTCGGGATTTTCCTATTGCTTACAATGCTAATATATCCATAAATGGTCAATTGGGTCAATATGCAGAAATAAACTGGATGGTGTTTCACGTGCAAGTGGATGAGTTTAACAAAAGCATCAAGCAGTAAGGTTTAACTAATGTTTTTTAGGCATCCTATTTTCCTTATTTTCCCTTTTCATTTAAGTAACCTGAATTTGATACCTACCTTTAGTTTGTTGTACTTGAATGAAATAAAATAAAATTTTCTGCTTTTTTATTATCTCAAAATGTTACTTTATTCGCTTATCAAATTTAAAGCCTTGTTAATTTTTAAATCTTTTTTATTTTTCAAATTTATATTAAAAAATCCTGTAGCATAGCGTAGCTGGTCGAGGTAAAATTAGTATGTGTGCCCTCGATGGCGTCAATTCCTGGAAGCGCCAGTTATTAAATATGTTCACCATGTAGGGGCATCAGATATTTAAAAGTGACTCGGTGGGCATGGTCCAAAAAAAAGTTGGTTTTGCTTGGACAGTCTACTTTTTGCAACACGAAAAAAAAAACTTGTTGAGAAAGGTTGCACTGCACTATCGCTTTGAGTTAAATTATTGAAGATCCAGCGAAAAGTTTTTAAGTATAGATGTGGAACAAGTATTAATATATTTTTCTGTATCATTTTAATATTACAGTGGGGTTAATGTGATCTGTTTGGGACATCGTGATTTCGAAAACAATAACCGATGGATAACAATAAAAGATATCTACAAAATTAGATAAATCCCCCCTTTAATTCACACGTACTACATTTCAAAATAAAATGAAAAAACTCACCTTATATTTATGTACTGTATATTATCCTTTCAGACATTAGAATTGTTTACATAATAAAAAATAATTGATCAATTCTTGACTGGCTAGAATTCTTTCTCAGGAGTAGCTCATTGATAAATTGTTTATTATCATGTTTTTTAAAGTCATCGGAGCTGTGTTGTACTCCACGTTTCAATTCTTTTAATGCAGTTTAGAAGCTGAGAAATGTGTCATAGCTCTGCAGCATTGCGCTGACTCATATTTGGTAACCTGTCATAACGATTTAAAATTTCGATATTTAGTTTTAATCTTAAATCATTTCGCTTTCTGTCTTCCATATCGACAAATTGCACGTAAACTAGCAGGGCATAAAATGTGAATATGCTCCTTTTCAGTTCCGAATAGAATTTGTTGCCTTCTGCTTATCTGACAAATATTGACCACCAGTAGCGTGTGCGTATTTACGTATACGCATTGTTCTCTTTAAAAAATGAAAGCTCATAGGATAAGCCACCTTGGCAAATATACGTGCAAATACATGTACACGTGATAATTAACTAGAACACTGCTTTTCAACGTGGGCCATACTAAGTGGAATGATATGTGTACAGCTTGAAAATGGTCAGTTAATGCACGATAGTAAATAATATAAACTACTTTCAAAAATTAGTAGCATTTATTTGCTCAGTAGCACAAAATCGTTAAACATATCTAATATCTGTATTTTAATACTTCAGAATTTTACTTTATATGTTAATCATATTTCAAATCTACTTAATTTTTAAAATATTTTTAAAATTATATTACCAGAAATTGTAGCTTAGTATAGTTGGTCAGGCAAGATCAGTATAAGTGGGGCCTCGCTGGGTTCAATTCTTGGAAACACCAGTTATTGAATATGTTCATCAGGTGGGTACATAATATATTTAAAAGTGACTCTGTGGGGCATAGTCCAGAAAAATAGGCAGAAGAACAGGGAGTAAAAGTTAATGTGTTCAGTGGCTCTCCTACAACATTTTAATTCTCAATTTTAAGCAATAACTTTTGCTTCAAACTTAATTTTAAATGTTGATACTATAATTCATTTTAAATTCATTAATTGTTGATAGTACAATTTCTCTCTGCTCTATTGTTCATTTTCCCAAATAATCTTCCAAAACTGGTTAGTCGATGACATCATGCCTAGCAAAATCGGGATAAAAACCATACCAAGTCAGCTGCGGCGTATTTCCAGTGGAATACCACTTGATGATACCGTGCGGTATGCTACATCGGGTTGATACCGCACAGTATTTCTGATAGTATACAAATTGCTTTGGTTGCCAAATATAGAAGTGGATGTGTAAAAATGGTTCCCGTTATAAACAAGAAAGAACAAAATTAACGAGTGGTGGAATAATTGATTGAATGCATATTGTACGACGTAATCGAAATTATTTTATACTGAATCTGCAATATTGTAGTGAAATGATTATTAACACAAATTCAATGCATGCACATATATATATATATATATATATATATATATATATATATATATATATATATATATATATATATATATATATATATATATATATATATATATATATATATATATATATGTATATGTATATGTATATGTATATATGTATATGTGTGCATGTTATATTATTCATACTGTGCACGGTGTGAAGAAAGCATGATTAATAGTGTAATACAGTCATGGGAAAACGTTTAGGTAAAAATCAATTTTGGGACAGGTAAGAGGAAAAAGAAAATTCCTTCACATATACTATACTGGCAAATATACTCTTCAGATGTTTAATTTCAACTTTTAAAAACATATAAGCCATGGCTTCTCTTTCTAAAATTATGGTAGTTCATTGCGGTTTTGTGTT
>CM063503.1:21631745-21774245 GCA_032207245.1 Pardosa pseudoannulata | reverse complement strand
GTAAGCAGTTTTTTTTGTGTGTTTTACATGAAATTAGGTAATTTTAATTTTGGATGCTTCGAAATGTTTAGAACCCCCCATGAAATTCGAATTAACCAAATTTGGTTCTATTTCTTTAAAATGGCAACAATTCCGAGGTTGTAAATTTACTTTTATACAACAAATGTACAATTTGTTTTTCTATATAGGCTAGATCTTTATTGAGAAAATTTATAAAGATAGTTGAGTTTATGTTTAACAACAATTAACATATTAACGTATTTTAACAGCAATTGCAAAGCTCAATCGATCCGTATTTAGGAATTTACAGTGCGGTTCTTGGTTTGTGTATATAAACAGAAATTGTTTGAGATACCATTATTTCTCGTCTGTTCGAATAACTGTACCTCTCAACCATGATCCAGTTGCTTAAAATAGAGGTTTACATCCTATCGATTTAGTAATACAGTGGGCTCCGCTTAATCTGATCAGTTTGGGACATCGTCATTTTGATAACAATAAGCGATATACAAAATTAGATAAATTTACCCCCCCCTTTAATTTACAGGTACAATTATCAGTATTTAGGAATTTACAGTGTGGCTCTTGGTTTGTGTATATAAACAGAAATTGTTTGAGATACCATTATTTCTCGTCTGTTCGAATAATTGTACTTCTCAACCATGATCCAGTTACTTAAAATAGAGGTTTACATTCTATCGATTTAGTAATACAGTAGGCTCCGCTTAATCTGATCAGTTTGGGACATCGTCATTTTGATTACAATAAGCGATATACAAAATTAGATAAATTTACCCCCCTCCTTTAATTTACAGGTACAATTATCAGTATTTAGGAATTTACAGTGCGTTTTAATGTTAAATCATTTCGCTTTCTGACTTCCATATCGACAAACTGCATGTAAGCGAGCAAGGCATAAAATGTGAATGCGCTCCTTCTCAATTCCAAATAGAATTTGTGGCATTGTGCTTATCTGACAAGTATTGGCCACCAGCAGTGTGTGCATATTTCTGAAAAATTCCAGGAACGTGTAAAACTCCACTCCTTTTTTTTTTCTCTTTTTCCCTAGGTGGAAGAGGGAGAATTCTAGGAAATTAAAACTAGAACGAAGGGAAAGAAAACAATGGGTTCTTTCTGAATACATTGTGAATATTCCTTTGCCAGTTAAAATGAGGTACGAAAACGGATACCATTAACCGATGTAATGATCACATAAAGGGGTAATTTTAACATATAAATCAATAGAGAAAATCGGAACCAAGTGATTTCGATAACAATAAGCGATTGATAACATTAACCGCGATCACATTAAGCGGAGTTCACTGTATGTTTCTAGTATAACAGCATTATACTGAAGGATTAACAACTCGTGGGAAAGAAAAGAATGGGTTCTTTCTGAATACATTGTGAATATTCCTTTGCCAGTTAAAATGAGGTACGAAAACGGATACCATTAACCGATGTAATGATCACATAAAGGGGTAATTTTAACATATAAATCAATAGAGAAAATCGGAACCAAGTGATTTCGATAACAATAAGCGATTGATAACATTTAACCGCGATCACATTAAGCGGAGTTCACTGTATGTTTCTAGTATAACAGCATTATACTGAAGGATTAACAACACGATGACTAATTAAATCACGACCTACGACTTTAAAATGATTGTTCTCTCATAATAAATGTAATTTGAACAAAAAGGAAAAACAAATTAATGAGGTCTGAAATAGGACATTCTATTCGATGATAGATCGGATGATTAGATGGTGATTCATCAAACTGTCCTAGACCCGATATACAATACTTTTGTGATAGGATGTGAATGTGAAAAAAATTATGTCATGACATTAGTTTGTACGAAAAATCTAATAAATGTAGTAATTTAGTCAAATGGCAATTACAGACAAAATAACATAGAATTGGTAACTTCAGCATTACTTTAAGGAGACATCTCCTCTTTCAGTCTGAAAAGTACCCCTATATAATAATAACATAAGTTATCTGTCCATCTGTCCTCGAATTTTTGAAGCGGTTGGACCGGAAATACATAGATGCATCCATATTGGATTCTTGATGAGTTAGAGTTAGCTAAACTCAAAGCAAGTACAGTTTATCTTTTACTAAATTATCAATCGGATTCTAAAAAATTGGTGTGTATATATATATATATATATATATATATATATATATATATATATATATATATATATATATATATGCTTCATACCATAACGAAAAATACTGTCGTCTTTAAAACGTTCAAAATCCACCCCTTCCCCCCTTTTCGAGCGTTTAATGCCATTATATCAAGCCCTATTTTCCCCCGTTAAGAGCAGGCAGTTAAATTTATCACATAATAAATAGGTGAAAATAACATTTTTTTTCTAGCATTATGACGTCATACCTTTAACCACCTTTATTTAATCATTTCTTGTTTTAAATTATTTAAATATTGTCTGCATTCTTTTCATATGTTTCATCACTGTACTTAGATATAAGTGTGTTGCACCCCGGCCGAAGCCATCCATACTCTTAGATATTACGTAAATAATTTTCTTTTATATTTAATATAAATAATAGATTAGGTACATATGTGATAATTTAAAATTTAATCATCGATTTTTTTTGTTGCAATGAAAATTTTATCACCGGTATTAACAACAAATACTTTTCATAAAAGTCAAGGAGTCTATTTCAGAGACTAATAAATATCTATCGTTTAAGTTATATGTCTTTGAAAATTAAGAAGTTTGTTCGTTTGTTTTTTATACATAACCACACGGTTTGACTAAATGAATTGAATGTGATTCTGAACTTCATTAATATTATTGGGAGACTTTAGAGGAATAGGAAGATAAACAAATTATTGAGCGTGTACCAGATAATTCTCATCTAAAAACCCATTTTTTACCTGCTATTTTACTGTGCTTTACAATTCTGGAAAATTAAAAATTTTACAGATACCGTCATATGACGGGCTGTATGATAGTTTATTTATAAAATTTTCAATATAAAGTAAAGAGTTTTGCTGCGTTTAAAATAAAATTTTTCCTAAAACATTAAAACAAATTCAAACTTTTTAAAAATTATTTAATTTTGTCATAAGAAATAATAAATTTTCAATCAAAACATATAAACAAAGGGAAAAAATAAAAGGCCTCCTACCAGCAAAAATTTATTTTCGATAAAATAGTAACTAGTTATATTTTTGTTCTGTGAAACTAGATTGCATTAATACAAGACATATATTTTATTTTATAAAAGATAGTACTATTTTAATTTTCTATTTCTTAACAGTTTTTAATTTTTTATTAATTTTAATATGTCAGTACCTTGAAAATTTTGGTTTTCAGAAAAAAACATATATTTTACTTCAAGTTTTTATAAAAATTTATTTTATACAAAACATATTTCAAAAGATATCTTATGGGTAATTGAATTTCGTTCTTTTCATTTGGTAAATATTTTTTATATTATTTAGATCGTTATAAAAATAACTAGTAAAAATTCATTGTAAAAGTACCTGATTGGTCTATTTTAAAATGAATAAAAAAGTGGATTCAATAAAGTTTTAAGTTTTCAACGGTGTTATGTTCAGACTGACAAAAATTGATCGAATCTAATTAATTTAAAAACTAAAAATATTGTCTCAAAGAAAAACATGAATCCAGTTAATTTGAAATAAAAAGATATTGTTTCTATTGTTTTAACTTATAAGTATTGATATATAATGTATTAAAACTATATATATATATATATATATATATATATATATATATGTTCACATGTTCAACTTAATTAAATAATTTTTTTAGACAATATATTTTTCTTTGATGTGATAAAGAATTAAAACATCAAAAGTTAGTATGCATAAGTCGCAACACCTTAACTAATTTAGATAATTTTCTTTAAGCAATATGTTATTCTTTAATGTCACAGTTATCTAAATTCTTAACAATATGTTTTTCTCTGAGATATATACGCAGATATTTTTCTTTAAACAATATGTTAAAATTTTAAATTTTTTGGACTATCCAATGAACCTAAAAGAAATTATTTGAAATTTACCAATAACAAGGATCGCATAACTGAATTTTCCGTACAACTCGCTATATTCTACAGTATTTCAATTTCACTTACTTTTTATTCATTTTGAACTCCTTTTCAACAAAAAGGATTTTTTTTTCATAATAGCAAATTATACAAAATTGTAAGATAGTGTTTCATATTTATATCTATTTTATTTGTCTATTTATGTATTGAGAATCAAAGTAGAAATTAGTTAGAATGGTTATCGAATATAGTATAAATTAAAATAATATCTTTTAAAAACTAAAAAATAAGCATAAAATCAATTAACCAAAATCTAATTATGTAGTTAAAGCTGGATGAGTTTTAACAATTTATTAAAGTCGGACTTTAATTTCGTGAACATTAATTCGTTAAGCTCACGTTCAGAAATGTTCCTTTTCTTAGAAAGTAAACTAGCTACTGCACTGAGACTATGTTTAAAAATACGATAAGGAAAATGAAATTAAAATTTCTCTAGCTCAATAAAAATACTTTATATTAGAAGTGGCCAAAAAGCAGGCTATGATGGAATTTACGAAATTTATTATTTAAGTTATATCGCATTTATTATGGTAAATACCAGGGCTTCATTTAACTAGAAAATATTGATAAGTGGGTTAAAGTAACAAAATGACGGAAAATATATCCAACCAATCATACATCAGCCTGAAATAAACAAATATTTTTTTCGGTTCACTTCCGGTTTTCGTTCTGATCAAATCAAACGGTTTTTCCGGTTTTCGGTTCAGTTCCAGTTCAAAGCCTTGAAAATTCCATGAGATTTGATTGATTTATTGATTATTTTCATGCATATTATTTGTATTTTGATATATATTATGTCTCCTGACCGCCTCCTCGATGGCTTTAAATTCCCCCAATTTACCTCTGAACCTGCTACCGCCCCCTTAGAAGTCTTCAATGCCGACTGGAGGGCGGAACCGCTCCCGTTGGGAACCTATAGCTTAGCAGAAATGGTTAGGTTTCATTTGGAGCGCAAACACCTACACTCTAAATGAATATTAGTAAAAATGATTTAAAATGTTCAAAGAGACATAGAGGGTAGAGAAATATTCCAAACACCACCCAAACTTTAACCAGAAGAATCGAACCACGCTATACGGTATTTATTAAGTTTCAACAGGAAAAATTACATTGGTGAAACACCCTTATGTACCAATGTTCGCAGCACAGGAAAATGACTGAGATAAAAAATAGTTATGATATTTCGGCAAAATAAGAAAAGCAATCATAAAAACAGCAAAAAGTACAATTTGAATTAAAAATTCAATGTTACTCAAGTAAATGTTTGAATCACTTACAATTTACAGTTTTACATAATTCAGTGGCAAAAAAACAAAGTTTATTTCTTTTGTTACAAAACACATTAACAACACTTAAAAAGAACTCAAATAAACTGTAAAAAACATTATATCGTTTAATTCCATTTTTTATCCAGCAAACCATTCAAAAGATCACTAGAAAGGCATGGCTGATTTGAAGCCATAAGGTCAATTGTTTTGCTACATGAGGTCTAATGAGATAGGACCTTGCTGATTGAAGCCGATTCCGAACGACTTCGAACAATGTCCTGAGTGAATTTCGAATCAACGAACCAATCATCGGGTAGTGTATGGCAGCACCCTACCCCTTCGAATGAAACTTTTAATAATGTGTATAGCTGCTTATATGTCGCCAAGTATATCTCTAAATTTCGTGCACAAAATTAAGAGTAATAATTGATATTATCCAAAACATATTCAAAATTAAAGGATAGCGAATAAACCGCTATAACAAGATCAAAACCTGTTTTAAAAAGCATTAATTCAAGGTCTATTTAAATTATACCGTTCTCTTTCAAACTAAGCATTACGTTTTAGTTCATACTTTTCCCAGAGTGTAAGATGCAGGAAGCTGTTCTTTGCCTTAAATAAATAAACTGAAAGTCAAACTGCTTTAAACATAAGGCTTGTCATATGGAGAAATTTCAGGGTATTTGAAAACTATTTTTGTTAGGCGAAGGCAAGAGTTGTGAGAGATTATTTTTACTTCCGGCTTCTTCATCGATGAAACAGCCAACCACAGACATTCGAAACAATAATAAAGCGTTAGTGTCTTAAATTGAGGTTTCAGTCTAGATAAGAAAGTTTTTCAATTATTACTGATATTTCATTATTATATTTCAGAATATAATTTAATCTTAAATTGCTGTTGTGTGATCTCACAGACTTCTTACCTAAAAGTTTTCAGCTCTTTTAAATCAGTGATCACTAAACCGTCGATCGCAAGCTATCAGTAGTTCGTAGAAAGGTTTCAGTAGCTATTGGGGAGATTTTCAGCAGATTTCAGCATTACGCTCACAATTAATTATTTTTCCAATTTTTTCACCCATTCATTACACTTTAAATAATGGTATAGACCTATAAATTAAGGGGAGAAAGTAATACCTAAAGACCATTCTAATGATTTAGCTCTAGATATTTGGCCCAAAGATAGCCAATAAATATAAGCTTTTGGGTTTTTTTTGGTTTTGGTTTTGGTTTTTGAGCGCTACGGTCTACTTTTTTGCAACACGGGGGCTAATGAGACCGGGACCTACTGCTTAAAGCCGATTCCGAACGGCTACGAACATCCATGCCATAGTGGGATTCGAACCCACGAACTCCGGTTCCGAAGGCCAGTAAGCTTTTGGTAGATCACAATAAGGTAAAATAACGATAGGGTAGATCAGAGTCTTCAGAAGTTCCACCATTACTGCTCTAAATTATTATTGATCCCTGTCTTCCCCGTTACCTAAATGTTCTGTCAAGATCATTTATCAATTTGCAAGGTAAAAATTATTGAATTGAAATGAACTACTGGATTTAGTTTTATCTCAAAATACGCCCACAGTAGATAAGTATAGTGTAATTTATTTTTGAAATTAGAATCATCCGTATATTTAAATTTTGAGGATTAAATATTTTTTATTTGAGAGAAGGACGCATACGTTGAGTTTCCAGGCGATTATTCGACATTGTTACCGGTTTTATGTCTAGCGTCTCAATGTCCCATAAAACGCTGTTAGGTTGTCCAAAATCACAGTTTTTACATTTTTAAATAGCATGTGCAAGTGCAATATCTCCATACCAGTGCACAATGGTAAAGTGGAGAGAATGCTTATTAATGAAGATTCATTGGAAAGATAGACTTTCCATAGATGTAGTTGAGAGTATTCTACAGTGCAATGAAAACTATGGTTTCAATTCTTATCAAATGTACAATTATGCATTTAAATATAAAGTAGATTTGCATAAGACCTTCAGTAATGAAAAATATATAAATTGATGTTTAAAATGGTTATTCCTGTGTATATATTTTTAAAATGTGTTGATTTTATTTTCGTAAGCAATATAAATTAAAAATTATATATTCCTTCGATACCCAAACTAACCAAAATATTAAACAGATGAAAAACTAAATGGTCTAATATTTTTCATTTTTTTTCAGTCAGGAGTGGGGAGAGAAGTTTTGGTTTGACCCTGTTTGACCCACTTTGAAATCTAGCAACCTTACGTGTGCTAAATTTTGATATACAAGTTATTCATTGTCGCCCATTTATTATAATAGTTAGCTTATTATCTACAACTCTGCAGGTAGAATATCCTCTGAAATCTTAGATACTTTTGATAGCTCATAACGGGCTGCCCACCCTGATGGGTATAATGCATTCGTGATACCACGCACGCAAGAAATTCTTTTCAATTTTCATCAACCTTTCGAGGAGAAAATTCTTCTGAATAGAATGTCTTGAAACTTGTTGAAATCAAGATCGTTTAACACGTCTTTGCATATTTTTTTTTGTGTGTGTATAAAAAATAGAGCAAGGTGATATAATTCATGGTTAAAAGAAAAATATTTTTAAAAATTCTAGTATTAATATATAATATACTTAATGGAAATTTTCATCATCATTTAAAGAAGGGTTAAAATATAGCATTAATATCGTTATAATGATCAAGATAACTGAGCTAAATATGAGGCAATCAGTATGAAATAAGTATTTATATGAAATATAATTCAAGCAATGATTACTAAAGTTCTTTAGACTAGCCTAAGAAATTAAACTACTATGTGTGCCTAGAAAAAGATACAAAGATACTATATTTGTCATATATTTTTATTATCATTTATATGTATTTATTCTTCACTCCGTTTTATAGAACAAATTGCCACATCTAGTGAAGCATATAGAGAAACAATTTGTTTGGAAAGCCTTTCGGTGTTTGAAGTAGCTCTCCGGGAATTTAGTCTCGCATGCGAACTACTATATCATCATGTACCATTGGTAGATATTGTTTAATTGCCCCGTATTGACAAAATATTTTTGAGTCAGTTCAAATTCAAAAAGAAAGAAAAAAAATTTGCGAGCCAATACAATTTATTCTAAAATTTTAATAACTGTAATATATATATATATATATATATATATATATATATATATATATATATATATATATATATATATATATATATATATATATATATGTATGTATACAATTTTATTTTTATAAATTAATAAGGACTTATTTCCAGATTATGGTAATAAAGAAATCGCAAGATATTCATAACAAGATTTATACTAAAGTGAAAAAACTTATAATCATACTGATTTGTAGGTATTCCTGTGCATGGGTACGTAAATTTAGTAATAAAAATCAAATTAAATTTACTGCAGACGCTGTATGACAAAGTGAATTCATCTTGATATATTGGGTGTGAAAAAGTTTAAGAAAAGTTCAAAATATTAGTATAAGCAGTCTCTTTTATAATGGCTTGTACTTTTTTGAGTTAATTGATCCCTTGAACATTAAAATTTCCCTTAAAGAATAAACACCTTAAAGAATTATACACCCTCTTACTATAGTGTAAGGATAGTGTTTCACTACTTTGACAATGGATTATTTTACCCATGTCTCCCTTCGTCAGACTAGCTTGTTTCCGTCAGGTCCAAATAGATCAGAAAAGAGCATTCGATCCCTATTATTATACTAACCATTTATTAAATCTATTGATCCACGAAAGTCTTTTTTCTTGACTTTTTCTTTATTTTTCTGCAATTTCAAACCTGCTTCATTTAATCGTCGGAGCATTTTTGAAAAAAATCTTTCGCCATACAATTCTACTCTTCTAAGTTTTGAAAATGTTAATGGTCAATTTTTAAAACATTGCCTTTTTAACTTGCCGCCATCTCCTCCGTAATCCCAACATAAGTGTCCAATATCTAGTTTCTATTTTAAAATGCAAAAACCTGTGTTAAAAACTGTTTCACCGATGATTCGTTAGTCTAAATTTATTGCCATCATGTGCACAGCCACATTGATTTCCTTTCCATTTTCAAATTAATATTTATAAGGGGACATTAATTGCTTTATTCTAGCCATTTTTAAATCCCATTAAAATTATGATTTACAAATATTGGTTTCTTGTTTTGAAAACTTAGAAAAAAATTCAAGTATGACATGAAATATTACGTAATAAAACTTGTTCAAAAATTTGCATTTTAAAAGCTAAAATTGGAAGTTGCTGAAAGAGGAAAAGAGAATATTCATGTGAGATGTTTTGTATCGTAGTTTATTTTATTTTATTTCATGATCATTGGTATATTTTCTTATTTAAATTTCTTAGTTTTTACGTTTTTTAATTTAAAATTGTTATGTACCTTCCAAGTTTTGGTTTATAGAATAAAACAAAACAAATATTTTAATTCGATTTAATGCAAAAATATAGTTTTTGCCATAAATATTTCAAAAGATATCGTGTAAGTAAGTAAATTTCATTCTTTCAAGTCGGTACATATTTTAGTTATTTAAAAAAATATATTACTTTAAATGACAGAAGAAACTTTATTAAACAATTTCTAAAACAAATCATTTTCAGAAGAGCAGTACATTTTATTTTATGATGAATTGAAAAAGAGTTTTATAATAAAGATTTGAATTCTCGAAAGATACTATGTTCTTTTAAGTTATGTGAGACTAAATTTATGTTTTTTTTCTCTTCAGGTTTTCTTATGAAACTATGGTAATTTTTAAGAGTTTTCTTTTACGATATGTATTTACAGTTCAATAACTTTATATATTTATATCTAATTTTTTCTTCCTTTAACTTCATGCAAATTATTATGTATAATTATTAACGAAAGTCTTTCATTCTTTCATCACGCTAATACTACAGGATGGTAGAAAATGTTCTGGGTCTCAAAAAAAAAGTATCGTGGACTTTTCTTTAATTAATATTGCTCTATTTCGAGCTATTGTGCTCTAAACCCCAATTTTCAAAAAAATATTAGTTGCAAATACAACCAAAGCCTTTTAAAAATATCCAAAATACCACTGAGAACTAATGTCACTTACACTAAATTATTATGTATAATTATTAACGAAAATCTTTCATTCTTTCATCACGCTAATACTACAGGATGGTAGAAAATGTTCTCTGTCTCAAAAAAAAAAGTATCGTGGACTTTTCTTTAAAAAACACTGCTCTATTTCGAGCTATTGTGCTCTAAACCCCAATTTTCAAAAAAATATTAGTTGCAAATACAACCAAAGCCTTTTTAAAATATCCAAAATACCACTGAGAGCTAATGTCACTTACACTATAAAAATCCCTAAAAACTGTGTGCTTAAAAAAAGGTTAGATAGCTATTAAACCCCCACTATTTTTGTTATATTTCCATTATAAGCTTAAATAATAGCATCTGTATGTTTTGTGGCGTGCAATAACAGTTTGAGTAGTAAATATGAAAACTGGAAAAAAATTCTTGTGTCTACATTGTAAACTGAGAATTATAGAATAAACAAGGAAGTGAATTTTTTTATCAGTTTTTATTTCCTTGTTGGACTCCTTTATAATTTTAACTTGTGTAAAATTCAAACACCGATTTTGTTTCAAACTGAAATGCCCCTATCTGTTTTACACTCATATAAATGCTATTTCTTAGTTGTTTATTCCAAAAACTTCAGTATAAACAAATATATGATACTATAGATGAGTGTTTAGAAATATTGTTAATGATAGATGTTTTAGAAATTAGTTTTAACGTACAACTAGTAGTGCTTTGATTCTCTTTCATATTTGTTATATCTTTCTTCCAACTTCATTGTTCGGTTTAACTAAAGTTTAGAAGTTAGATAACTTTAAAACCGTAATTACTGAAGAGCTCATTGTAGGGATTTTATTTTTCTGGTATAATGTCCTTATTTTTCACGTATTTTAAATTTATTTATATTCCTCAAGAGAGCAGTGGACATTACAAAGTGTTTTACTATAAAAATTTTATAATTTGTGTCATGAAACTTTATGAATTTATTTGTTGAAGTGTAATGAAACCAATCCCAATAAAAGAAATTTAAAATTTAAAAAATGTATGAAATAAACTAAATTTGTGAAAACTCATACTTATTTTAAAATTTCTGCAAACGATCATGCCGAAAGATGGCCGATTGGTTAGGGTGATGGCTTTCGGTCCCGGTGTTCGTGGGTTCGAATCCCACTGTGGCTTGGATGATCGTAGCCGTTCGGAATCGGCTTTAAGCTGTAGGTCCCGGTCTCATTCGCCCTCGTGTTGCAAAAAGTAGACCGTAGCACTCCAAACCAAATCAATTCTGCAAGCGATTTGATTTTCATTTTTTCTCATAAGTTGTCTTATTCTAACTCAAAAATATGATTTGAAAATAAGTGGTGTCATTTTGTAGATTTATTAAATGTTTAATTGATAGGAAATATTTGTTTGTCTATAGGTAGATTTTTTATTGAAAATCCGGACCTTCCTTTGTTCATAAAATTATTTTTAATAATTTAGATGAAATCGAAACTTAATTTGTATTCTAAGATATATTTTAAGGCATACTAGAATTGTACTATAAAAATTTTATAGAAACGACAACAAAATAAATAAGCTACTCAAAGCATTTTGAGAATTAACAAAAATATTTGAAAATTAAATGTTTAAAAACTGATCCAAATTTGAACACACATTTTAAAAGGATTGATTTAGTTATACGCCAATGTATATGTGTACAAAATTCCATAGCTCTTAGTAATTTATAATAACGATTTGCATCCTTGTAAGGGGCATCAGGAATGTTGTAGTGTTAAAAACTGAAGAGAAATTATACTTTTTCTGTCACCTATTTACATATTGATGTATTTAGTTTTCATTAAAAATATATGACATTCGTTATTTGAAATGTAAATTTAGGGTTTTTTTACCCGGTGTTTTGGAAAGCAAAAAAGTACAGAGAGGGTGTAACTCACATGATAAACTCCTGCTTTAGAAAAATGTAACACGAAGAAGAAATGACACAATTGAGCGAATTTTTTCAACAAATAATATGTATAGTGTTTATGTAAACGACTAACATTTCCTTAATCATATGGGCTGAGCAGTGTCCTCTGCATTACTGCTAAAACCGTATAAACAAAGGACTGCAGTGGGATGTTAAAAATAGTCTATAGTCATCTGCTAGTGGTAAAATTTAGGTATCATGTTAGTATGCCTCGTAAAAAACATTTAAACAACTTACGGAGTTTGAAAGAAGAAAAATATATGGCCTTCCTGAAAGAGACTTACCTGTCGTGCAGAAACAGCTTTTGTGCGTCGAAACAGCATCACAACGATTCGAGTGTGGAAACTATGGACGAAATGGAACATACATGTTTGCCAAATGAGGTTTATAGCAGACGAATAGCTAAAACTTAGATCGCTAAATCCCACCAACTAACTCAATGATACCCATGTTCCCGCGCCGACAGAATCCGGAGAGACCGATGACCCTCAATTATTTTATTTATTTTTTTGGTAGTCATTAACCATTTACAAAATTGTAGCGACAATGGACAGAAAATAACTTGACCACTCTGTAATACAGAAGTGAGCCTATAACGGTGACAGTTATAGACATTTGATCCATATGGTGCGGATGGACCGTACAGCTTCATCGCAATAGTTGGTAACACGTTCGTCCACTGCTACAGGTGCATCCCAGTATGTTTCATCAATTCCTCAATGTCTATGCGATTTGGAATACGTGCAAGAAATCCTTTATACAGAACTCGCTCACTCACAACCATCGACAGCTGAGGCTGCAATGGTCTCGTGAACATAGATACTGACTGTGAAATTTTCAACAGGTGGTTATTTTCTGACAAATCGTGCCTTAATTTATGGCACCATCAACGCACTCATATTAGTCCCTATGTCGGTGAACGTATCCTTTTGGAGGGTATTATTGAACGTCATATTGGACGAATAACCGGAGTATTGTATGGGGTATGATTGTTTATAATGAACGACCTCAGCCGCTACGGATTATTTGTAATCTTAACAGCAACAATTACATCCATGAAGTACTAGAGTCCGAAGTCGTTCCTTTCCTTCTAGGCATTCCTGGAGTATTTTTTAACAGGATATCGTGCGACCCATGTTGCAAACATTGTTCAAGTGTTTTTTGTTTTTTTTTTCAGAACGCGTACAGGTTTTTCTGTGTGCTGCGCTTTTTTTCGGATATGTCGTCTACTGAACATGTGTTGTATTTGTTTGGGTGGTACCTCGCTCTGAACCTTCGTCCCAAAGCTTATCCAGATAAATTTTAAGCACGCGTACAAATAATGGTTTGGGGAATGCTATTCCCCAAACAGTCTCTTTGTATGCCACGTCGTATAACAACACTCATTATAGTTTGTGGTGTCTACACCAAATACTAATTTCGAATACTTTTTTTAGCCTTGAAATTCAAATCATTTATTTGTACCAATAAAAGTCTTCTATAGTTCATATTTCATTTAATTACGATGCTCATAGTACTGCCTTTTTTATAAACGAGAGTTTGACTAAAATATGTATATTTACAATTTCTTTCACAAATAATCTATTAGTTTAAGTCATTTCTTCTGACACAAAGGTATAAGTTTCGAATAAACAGAGAATATTTAGGGATTTTGGTACTGTGAAAATGAAATCGAAAATTCGAAAGAAGAACAATAGATTCTCCCTTTAATAATTTTTGAAAATTGAAAAATATATATTTAGTTTAGCTGAAATTTAAATAACTGATAAAATAGATGTATAAATATTTTTCTGTGCGGTAATTATACATTTGGCATGGCTCTAGTGACAACCGAATACGGTATTGCCTGGATATCGAATTTTGATTACACATTTATGTCAGTAGTTAATTGTGAATGTTTTTTTTTAAATAAAGGACTGCACAAATAAAAATAAATTAATCCTATTTATTGAAATTCCAAAAAGTATAATCAAATTAAGATTTTAAAAAATATATAATGATCTCCCTCATTTCGTATCAGATATTCAATTTTAAAAAAGTAAATGTTTGTGTTTTCTAAAATCAAATTTAATTGAAAAAAAAATTAACTAATGTTTTATTGTACATAATTAATGTTTGCAGATTTTATCAATTACAATTTTCCCGGGATGGGAAAGAATACAGTTAACTTTTACTAATTTAAATTACTTGTACAACTTATTTTCATCCCCATTATAACCAATCAATGTTTCAACTATACCGATTTACTGATATCAAATTTTTAAAGTTGAGAGATATACATTGTATGTTTCATTTAATATTTTAAGTACTTTTATCTATTATGCTAAAATAATTATATAACGTATTTCCTTCTCTTTTTTTATGATTCTTCAATTTTTTTCCGCATAGTGTCGCATCTTACATCTCTCTATAAGTACTTATGTTATCAACCCTTTTCCCATTTTTGAAAAGGTACGTGGGAAAACTATAGAACTCTGTTAAGAAATAAATGTTTATATGATTGTTATCTACTATTTGTATGTACATCAGAAGTTTTATTCATATATACTTTAACGAAAGCTTTTTAAAGTCATGGAAAATGATCTGCTAAATCAGGGAAAGTCATGAAAAGTCATGGATTTGAAAAATTTTATCTTGGCAGATACCCTGTATATACTTGCTAATACTAAATCTTTAGTTAAAATTTATATATAAATCGTTTATTAGCTAATCATGTATAAAATTTAAAAAGTATGAATATAGCCTAAAAATTTCGTCTTAAAAATAAAAAATTAAAAAATATAATTACAATTACTAAACTACTTGATGTAAGGTATTTTTGTACTTTCACCAGCTAATGGGGAGCTAATCAAATAGTTTGTCAAATATGCACAAGATAAAAAAAATATGAAATAAAAACATTTAAAAATTTAATTATGTCCGAACTTGAAACATGTTGCATATAATTTTATTCGGTAAAATATTCTTCTAAAAAATTCAAAATTTAAAATTATAATGGCAACTTTTAAACTACGCTAAGTATATTACCTTGGTTCTTACACCAATGCATGAAGCTCTCAGAATTAGTTTATAAGATATTACGCATTAAAACTGAAAAAAATATGAAATTACAAAAAAAGGCATTTTTATCTTTTAATTATGTGCGAACCTGATACATGATACATATAATTTTATTCTTTGTAACTATTGTTTCATTTGTGATGTTGCAAAACTAATAGTATCAAAATGCACAATGAATTAGCAATTAAATATATAAAATAATTTTAAAATTTAAAAAAATTATTGAAAATTTAATACATCAAATGAATTTTTTAATTAGTTTGATTGCTAAATTAATTTTAATTAAAAGGAGCTACTTTTTGTTTCCTTATAGTCTGTATTGTATTTTTTCTTCCAGTTTTATAAAATGTGCTGAATGCAAAAACAGTATGTATTTTTTATTTATTGCATTACCATATTTCCATTCATTACCTGTACTAAAATCGCTCTGGTATACGTACATATATAAATAGTCATAATTATTTATGTTTTATTTGCCTACACTGTTTCTTCATTGCAGGAAAACCACAGTACATACTAAATAATTTTCTTCTATATATAAGAACTCGCATTAACAATAATTAGCACGTTTTAAACAATAAACAATAAAAATTGAACTTTAGAAACTGTATATTTCATTTTCGATAGCATATTCTATCTTAAAATATTTACATATAGCATATAGCCCTTCATATGACGGGAGAGTAAAATTTTAAATTTTCCAGAATCGTAAAGTATTCTATGAGGCAGGTAAAAAATGGTTTGTTTTTTGTCTGAGAATTATCGTTCTACAAAAATGATTAAAATTATCATATATGTACCTAATCTATTATTTGAGCCAAATATAAAAGAAAATTATTTACGTAATATCTAAGTTCAGTGATAAAAAGTATTGAAATCATGCAGAGGATATTTAAATAATCTAAAATAAATGATTAAATGAGATAGTTAAAGGAATGACGTCATAATGCTAGAAAAAATTGTTATTTTTACCTATTTATTATGTGATGAATTGATAAATTTAATAGCCTGCTTCTAAAATAGGGCTTGATATAATGGCATTAAATGCTCGAAAAGGGGGACGAGGGGAATTTCGAACGTTTTAAATATGATAGTATGTTTCCTCTGTGATACGATGATTATTCATACCAATTTATTTTAGAATCGGATCAATAGTGTAGGAAAAAATAAACTTTACTCGCTTTGAAGTTTTGCTAACCCTAAGTCATCAAAAATCCAATATGGATATCCATACCAGGTCCAACCGCTTCAAAAATTCGAGGACAGACAGACAGATAACTTAGGCTATTATTACATTAAGAGAAGAAAGCTTAGGTCATAAAAAGTTGAAAAATTAGTAAACATTTATTTTAAAAATAGTAAAACAATTTTGAAAATAATAAAACAACTTTAGGAATAAGAATTTAAAAGAAAAATCAGAAAATATTAAATTACTTAGACATTTAGAAAAATTTAGCTGAGTCAGGGACAGAACCGTCAACCCGTTAAATACGCTGATCAAATGGGAAGACCCTCTACCGAACGTGGTAGGCCTACACCTGGTGAAGGACTAATTAGAGTATATGAGGGTCGAGTAAACACAGTACAGTTTAAATATTACGCTTCGCCCTCGCTGCTCCCTCTTATTCTATACTAAATTCATATCAAGAATGAATTTAGTATAGAATAAGAGGGAGAATAAGGCTTGAAATAATAGCATTAAACGCTCGAAAAGGTAGGATGGGGTGGATTTCGAACTCGCTTTGAATTTTGCTAACCCTAACTCATTAAAAATCCAATATGGATGCCTGTATCCATTCCAGGTACAACCGCTTCAGAAATTCGCGGACAGACAACTTAGGCTATTATTATATAGGGGATAGCATTTAATTTTACAGGGTTTTAAATGATGTACTTCTAGTTAATACCAGAAATGTCATATATCTAGCGTAATCAATCTATCCTTAATTTGAAATCTAAAAATGAAACTCGTGACTAAAGCACAACTACTACGATTCTATAATGTCACAATGTATTATAACGTCATATACGTAAAAGCTGGAAAAGGAATTTTAGCATTATAATTAATTTTAGACATTAATTGCATATTTCCTCTATTTGATAATTCAACTTATCTCATGATTTACTAGATCTATTCTTATATTTGTTTAACTGATTATGTCAGCATTTGTAATTCGTGAAAGTATTTTTTATTTTATTTTATTAAAATCTTTATAATTAAAATTGTCTTTTACTTCGATTCTTTAAGAATATACAAGCAGTATGATGATAATGGAAAAGTTTACATTCTTCAGAATTTTTTGTTGTTGATGATATAAATAAAATTGTAAAATATACAAATTTTGTGATTAGACAATATATATGTTGTCTTCTTAGCCTGAAAAGATTGACAGACTTCCCCGTTAAAAAACTATGTACTTTGGGATGAAATATATTACTAACATATTTACAATATTATTACATTAGTAATTGATACAATATAGTAAAATTCAGCAAAATTTATTGATAATATATAAAAAATATGTTACAAAGTAATAATGTTTTGTTTCGTAAAGTTAAGTGTTTTTAGACATTTGGATATATTTCTGTATTTACACTAATTAAGACAGCATGTGCATATATATTGCGTAAGTTAAATTTATGCTTAAAAATCGCTTTTCACTGTTTAAATATAGTTACCCTCTCTTTACCTTTTAATAAAATTTTGGTATATTATGATAATGTAACATAAGATGTATATAAGATGTAAAGGTATACTTTCTGTTGAAAATTCGTATTTTCGTCAATAACGTTTTTTCTCTGTATCATTCAGTAGTTTAATATATGATAGAATGTCCTCTTAAAGTCATCTAGAGATCGTAAATAATCAGTCGCAGTTCGGAAAGATTTAATATGTTTTGAGATTCCGTGATGAACCGTAATGCAATCTCTAGAGTTATGCGCTTCTAGTGGATTGACCTTTAAACTTAATAACACTCTACGAGTTAGAACTCTAGTCGTCCAGTAATTTCAGTTGTTAATTTCGAGGTCATTCCCTTAGCCAGAATAGCAGTAATAGGTCTAACAGATTTTTACACTTTTATAAGTAATTTACTTTAACAATATGTCCTACAACTGTCACTTGCTGTATTATAGAGATGTTAAATAGAATGGACCAGTTTTATTATCCTTGGCCTCATTTCCTGCAATCTTTTATTAACTAAAAATCTTTTTTATTTATAGAAGTTAAAAAAAGTTTATATAAATAATACTCAAGATGTAAACTAATATATCTAAAGATGAAAGCAGTTTCTGCCCAGTGCAAGAAAAATTGCTTTACTTTATTAAAATCAAAGGTCTGCTTTCTGATATTTTATACCCAGCTTAAAGAGAAGTATATCTAAAGCAAAGACACTCGTGGCTCCTTATTCAGATGATTATATTTGATATTTTTATGTTTAATATTATCATCGCATTTAAAATGATATTAAGATTTTTAAGCTAAACATATAGTTTAATTTTAAAGGCCAAAAAAAATGAATTCTAAACAGATTAAGGTCTGATTTTAAATTCATAGTCTAACTTTTCTTTGGTAAAGAACTTGATACATTTACTTTGTGTAACACTTCCAAAGGATAAATATCTCTAAAGGTCTTATACCATGAAATCTCTACGAGTTGGAAAAGCAATGGATTCAATTTATGATTCCTTTTCCCTATAAAGAATGAACGGAATCCGTACATGTTTCATCAAGAAAAGAAATCAAAATCATAAAATGAATCCGTTTGTTTTTTAAATAGGGGGGGGGGCTAATGCATTCTAAGGTCTTAAAAATAAAGATAAATAAGTAGGTAGGTAAGTTAAATAAGTAGTAAATCATGTAATCAAATCCATTGCATGAAATAAAGAGTGTACTTTAGTTGATACTTAATAAAATACTTTGAAATGAAAAAGCTAATTGCTATACAAAACTATTAAATATTTCAGTTTTATTAAATAAATATGACTTATAATATAAAGTAATTAAATTTGAATCAATCTTTTTAAAAATTAACATTCTACATCATTCATAATTTTCCCCGTCAATTATCTGTATTTCAATTGAAATTAAAACTAACCTATTTAAATCAAAACAATGGTAATGATACATTCTCATTAAGACTCTTATATGATGTGAAATATAAATTTTATGCTGTTGAAATTTTACACACAAACTGCGATGAGTTTTGTTTGAGTGTTTTTTTCTACTACTTTAGTATACAGCATAAAGGGTGTGTACTTAAGAACTGTTGCAAAAGTTGACCTCATACTCTATATCTTCTATAATTTAATTATTAATTTAGAAAAATGAAATTATACGTACGTGGTATCTAAAAATGTTAAAATTTAACAGAAAATGTTTAAAGTATTAAAATTTCAATTATTACTTATAGAGATATTTGATTTAGTTCAACATCGATTATTCTTATAAATATACAGTCTAACTTTGATATGATTAATTGCAAGGAACCAAATATTTCGTTCATTATATCCAGTGGTTTACTATATCCGAACTGTTGTAAAAATTGATAGATCTCACCAGATTTGATTCATTTATAATAGCTTAATATAAATTCTGGTATAAATAAGCGGATTTTAAAAAATTCACTGATTAATTTATTTTTCCAAAATTGTGATTTTTGCATAATTGAGAAATATTACATTTGTTTGCAGCTGCATTTGAAAAATAGAAAGATAAAAATGAATTAATATATTATCCCTGTTTTTTTTAAAAATAGATATAAAGTATTCATTTAATACTAATCAAAACTGTATGACAATAATTATTCTCAGATTCGATAAATAAGAGAGAAAAGAAGTAAATTTTTTTCACTAACTCTTTCCTGTGAAATTGTCTTTTTTAAAAAGATTTTTAAAACATTTATTTTCAAAAGATTTTAAAAAGATTTAAATAGCCTATTTAAATATTTTTGATTGCATCGGTTTCCCTAGAAATTTTTTGCCTCTGCACGCTTACTAGTCCCGGCACTGCTTGCAACACTTATCTTTGCAACTTTATGCTAAGGCCTAAAAGGCCATCATAAAGAATTACCATATCATGCATTAAAGACATGCGCATGAAACATTTTCACTAATGCTCCTTTCGAATTAATTAATAACTTTCAAAACGATTAAGACTTTACTTTGAAATTGTAAACACTTACATATAATCATATTATATACATATATATATATATATGTCAGGATTTAAAATATAGAGTAATTTAAGAGATTTAATTAGGGATTCTTTTAATGGGAGTAACGCGCCTCGCGTTATTAGTCACATAAATACGGCTCACGCGCAGTGATATGGGCAGATAGAGAGAGAGCGATAAGCAATTACTATAGGCAGACGTGGCTCCTCGAAGTAGTGAATACTGCCTTTGTTTGCAGTTGGGCGC
Source organism: Pardosa pseudoannulata (assembly GCA_032207245.1). Taxonomy (NCBI): domain Eukaryota; kingdom Metazoa; phylum Arthropoda; class Arachnida; order Araneae; family Lycosidae; genus Pardosa; species Pardosa pseudoannulata. The sequence continues at coordinate 21,753,360 of CM063503.1, read as the reverse complement.
CAAAAATGAGACGCCATTGTGAGTAGAGTGTTGGTGAGTTTAAATAAAGATATGAAGCTGATGTCAGGACTCTAGTGTGTTTACTCGGACCATGTCATATATATATATATATATATATATATATATATATATATATATATATATATATATATATATATATATATATTGTTAATAGCATATTAAATTTTCAAGCATATTTGTAAAAATATAAATTCATTTTGAAAGTCCTCTGTAACAATAAAAAAAACACTATTATTTTCCTTTAACGCCCACTCCATCATACCATAATTATTGGAATGTAATGATGTTAAACATGTCCGAAATGACTCACCATTCAGTTTCCAGAATCTTTCACAGTAACTGCGAGTTAACGAAACAACTGTTTATCTCTCACCACATGATTATTAGGCCGAGATGCCAGCACTACCGTTCAAATTAGCTTGGTGTTAAAACATAGATGAACAATTTTTTTAAGAGGATAAGGGGCTTTCGAAATTATAACATTCGGGGAAAAATATAAAATGATTTTCTATTCTAAAAGAACATTAAGCATATTCTTCACTAATGAAAACATATATTCAGTAACATGATTATTTAAATATCTCGAGACCTCTTTTGTTTGTCAAACACTCTTATTTTAATCTTTAAAATATATTTAACAGTTATTTTTATTGAAATAGTAGTATAAATGTTTCAATTGCATTACTTCAGTTGCATTACTTTGTGTATTACTTATTCAAAATATTAGATAATGTCTACTAATCTGTTTGTCACAAAACTGGGTATGCTTTTTAATAAAATCCGAAAATATTTTCTAGAGTTAAATGGATTTAATAACACAAAACCGCAAAAGCCGCTAAAATGAGTACATTAAGTAGATCCTTCACAATTGAAAAATATATTTTCAATAACATGATCATTTTACTATGACGAAACCTCTTTTCTTTTGTCAAACTCTCTTCTTTTAATCTGTAAAAAAATCTTTTTTTAGTTTAACAGTCTATTTTTATTGAAATAGTAGTTTAAAAATATTTCCATTGCATTACTTTTGTGTATTACTTACTCAAAATATTGGATGATGTCTACTAATCTGTTTGTCACAAAACTGGATATGCTTTATAATAAAATCCGAAAGTATTTTATAGTGTTAAAAGGATTTAATAACACAAAACCGCTAAAATGAGCGTTGTATTACATAATAGTTGTGTTATATAAATAATGTTTAATGTAAGTGAAAATCGATACCCAGTTTTTTCTATACAAATTATAAGGATAAATGAATATATAAAAGCAACTTGTTTGTATTCTGAGCATTAGCAGCATTTTTTAAAGAATATTGTTGGACGATTCAATTTTTATTAAAAAAGCTCACGATATAACCTAAAAATATTTGCTAATAACTTTTAATGTCTTATATATTTCATTTAATAACGTTATATATTTTAATTATAATAATGTCGTTAAAAATTTAAAAAATTCCCTTGTACCCTTATAAGCGGTAAAAGGGGAAAAATTTAAAAATTCGAAGTGATTTACTTTAAAACACAATAAAGTATTCAAAATGATAAAATTATTTCATTTTTATGTGATAAGACCTCAATTATATAAGTTACGTCTTTTTTAAATTGAGCAGCATGTTTCCATTTTTCTTTACATTCCTTAATTTATACGAGGTTGGCAAATAGAAGCACCTGTGTTGTACTTAGTTTAAATTCGTAATCAGTGAATTCAAATTCAGTAGTCAACTTTTCAATTATTTATTTAAATAATATAGAAAATGAGTATGTTTTTATAGTTTTATGCATATTTATTTAAGGGTGTCCTTTCTTTTATTCCATGTGAATTTTTTTTAAGAATTTTCGATAAAAATTCTCACGAGTATATTTTTAATATAAGAAAATGTTATTATTTTAGACTGCAAGGAAATTTTAGTATATACAAAAATATAGACGCTATTAAATGATCTTTTATAAATATCAATACAAAGTGTTTCGCTATCTATATCTCAGCTTTCTATCTTCGATAAGTTATATTAGAATTTGTATGATAGAGAGAAACACTGGATAGAGATTCACATGAATATTTTCTCAAATGTGAGATATAATTCATTTATATTTCTTCTAGTTAGCTGAAAAGAGTCATTACAGATCTCTATATTTTCCAAATTGAAATTAAACTATCATTATATATATATATATATATATATATATATATATATATATATATATATATATATATATATATATATATATATATGTGTGTATATATATCTATATATATATATATATATATATATATATATATATATATATGTAATGAGACTGACTTCTCGATGGGGGGTTGCAGTCATGGCCATAAAAATGATACCGTTTCAGCTAAAAACCTTTATTAAGATAACATTGAAGGACGGGTTCCCACTTCATCATAGGGACAAACTGAAGGGTCAGCTAGCATGAATTTTCTATGTACAAGACACGTAACACCTGGGTCAACATCTGTGGGAAAATATCTCTAGAAAAATCTGTCTCCGCTAGCGTGTATCTCCTTTTTATTTGGAAATTTCCTAAATTGTCCGCTAGGGCCATGTAGGTTTATAATTGGCCAGGCCCCTTCTCTGAGGGCGTAACCTGTAGCACCAGTGGTCAATTTAGGTTAGGGGTTAAAAAGGGGAATGCAAAAGGACGCGGGAATTTTTACCCTTGATTTAAGTTTTGAAAACCCCTGAGAATTTTCCTTATATATATATATATATATATATATATATATATATATATATATATATATATATATATATATATATATATATATATATATATATGTCACGACGGGTCGAAGCAGACCGCCGGACATAATAGTTTCCTCATTCCTTTTGGTTACAGGAGCCTATCGTAGGTAGTGATTAGCAATTAAGATCATTAAAATTAATGCATATTGAGAGAAAATAAATATCTATATACTGTATATATACACAAGTATAACCAATCTATTATTGTCAACACATTTTTAAAATAATTTCAATTATTTGAATATGCATAGTAATGGTAAATTAAATTGAATAAAGCAATGTGAAATGAATAGTACATATCTCCCAATTTAATCAGTATAGATAGTTGAAACAAATCATGTAAATATGCATTATCTTTATACAGAACAATTTTAAACCAAGTGTATTACCAAAAAATACCTAATTTTTAACGTTTTCAGACCATAGGAACTAATTATTTAAATATTAAAACCATATATACTTTATGAAATCTAGAGCTTACGGCAAGCAGAAATCCGATATAAAGCAAATCGCGACGTATCGAGAGTTAGCTGCATTTTACTTAGTTATATATAAGGAAAAGCTTTGAAATGAACTCAGATTATGAGTATATAATTAATGATATTTTCCTACCCGCCAACATTTATGGATTATCCGTAAAATTGGGGGTTAAAGAACTTATGGATATACTGAAAGTTTTTACGGTGTTGGTACCATTAATTTAAATTTGAAAATTTCGATAAAAGGACAATAGATTTTTCCCTTTAGTAACTTGTGAAAATTGAATTTTTTTTCTAATGTCAGTAGATATTTACATAACTGATAAAACTATCCATAAATATCCTTCTGTAGCTAAATTATACATTTGAAATGGCGCAGGTGACCACTCATTACGGGATTATCTGTATATTGTATTTTGATTCTATATTTATACCAATAGTTAATTGTGAAGGTAATTGTTAATTTGTGATTTTAAAATTATAAAGAAACATACAAATAAAAATAAATTTAACTGAAGTTCAATAAATATGATCAATATTAGTATTATTAATCAGTATAATGGTCTCACTCTACACTTACCTGATAAATACTCAGTTTGAAATAAGTTGATTTGTGTTTTTATAGAATCAAATTTAAACGAAAAACTATGTTTTGCTATATAAATAATGCATAAAGATATTATTAATAACAATTTTCCTGAGCTAAAAAAAGTAATTAACATTTACTAATTACAATTACTTCTTTTAAGTTTTGGGTTTGGTTTGGTTGGCTACGGTCTACTTTTTGCAACACGATGGCTAATGAGACCGGAAACTACTGCTTAAAGCCGATTCCGAACGGCTACGAACATCCATGTGATAGTGGGATTCGAACCCACGAATTCCCGTTCCGAAGGCCGGACTTATGCTAAACGTCAACCAACTAACCAGCCGATGTTTCAAGTTTAATATTTTACTGATGTCCATTTTTAAAAATCGGTAGGTATGTGTTTTAGATGATTGGTTTGGTTTTGGAGTGCTACGGTCTACTTTTTGCAACACGAGGGCTAATGAGACCGGGACCTACTGTTTAAAGTCGATCCGAACGGCTACTAACATCCATGCCATAGCGGGATTCGAACCCACGAACTCCGATTCCGAAGGCCAGCACCCTAACCATGCGGCCATCGTTCGTCCGTATTTTAGATGAAACATTATTTTAGTATTTCGTTGTCACCCTCAGATGAAACCTTATCTGTGTTATAGTGTAATTTATGAATATTAGAAAATTATCGAATTCAATTTAGAAGGCGTTAAATATGGTATATGCCAGTCTTGAGAGGGTTAAACATAAAACTATATACTGATAGAGAATAGAAAATTCCCAAACTATTGTAACTGAGAAATAAAAAAAAAGTTTCTGTAAAATCATAAACATCGTTTCCATCTGTCGATTGTTTCGGTTTTTTTTCTGCCGCTGATCATCAAGAACATGTTTTCGATTACCTTCCCTCATTCGCATTTCTCTACAGATGTTCTTATTCTGAAATGGCCACTTGTCCATTTCTGTAAATACTTTTTTTAACAACCTGATAAACAAGCGCAGAATCATTAGTGATTGATGAAGTGTGCGAGATCATCATGTAAGCAACTCGTGTTTCAATCCTGATTATCCCGGGAAATCGTTCGTTACGTATGAAAGGCGTTTAAAAAAATTAAATGTGTATAAGTTGAAGTCATTTTATGAAGTCATTTTCTAAAAATAACTTGAACCGGAGCTATACTTTTAAAATCGCGATTTTTTCCTGCTAAACCAAGAAATGCGGCATTAAAAGCAGCGGTCGACAACCGCCTATTTGCGATATTGATTATAAGAGATTTACGCTGTTACAAAGTGAATTTGAAAAATATTGATTAAAAATTACGAAACTATTTATACATAGACATTCAAGTACAGCTAGATATATAATAGCATTAGAAAAAGTAAAATCATACTTTGTTTTTATTAATCCATCTCTAGGTGCGTAGTAAAATAATTAACTATCTTTTTTCTCCTTAGTCGTAGACATATACTTCTAATTACTAAATGTTTTAAATATGATGATCATTCATCTTGTGGTATTCATTTTATTATCTTACTAGCATATAGCCATATACTTCTAATTACTAAATGTTTTAAAAATGATGATCATTCATCTTGTGGTATTCATTTTATTACCTTACTAGCATATAGCCATATACTTCTAAGTACTAAATGTGTTAAGTATGATGATCATTCATCTTGTGGTATTCATCTTACTATCTTACTAGCATATAGCCATATACTTCTAATTACTAAATGTTTTAAATATGATGATCATTCATCTTGTGGTATTCATTTTATTATCTTACTAGCATATAGCCCGTCATATGACGGTATCAATTAAATTTTCAATTTTCCAGAATTATAAAGTACGCTATGAGGCAGGTAAAAAATGGTTTGTATTTTGGCTAAGAATTATTTTTCAACAAAAAATAATCGATGATTACATTTAAAATTATCACATACTAGCATATAGCCCGTCACATGACGCGATTAGTAAAATTATTAATTTTCCAGAATTGTAAAATCCCCTATGAGGCGGGTAAAAATAAATGATTTTTTTTTTCTGAGAATTATCTGGTACAAGCTCAATAATTTGTTTATCTTCATACTCCTTTAAAGTACTGTGAATGCAGTTTAGAATCACACTGAATTCATTTAGTCAAACCGTGTATCTATGTAGAAAAAACAAACACACAAAAAACTTCTTAATATTCAAAGATATATAACTTCAACGCTAGATATTTATTAATCCTTGAAATAGACTCCTAGACTTTTATGAAAAGAATTTGTTGTTAATACCGGTGATAAAATTTTCATTGCAACAAAAAATAATCGATGATTAAATTTAAAATTATCACATATGTACATAATCTATTATTTAAGACAAATATAAAAGAAAATTATTTACGTAATATCTAAGTTCAGTGATAAAACGTATGAAAATAATGCAGACGATGTTTAAATAATTTAAAATAAGAAATGATTAAAGGAGATGGTTAAAAGTATGATGTCATAATGCTAGAAAAAATCTTACTTTTACCTATTTATTATGTGATAAATTTATAAATTTAATGTTCTGCTCTTAACCGGGGACAACAGAACTTGAAATAATGGCATTAAACACTTGAAAAGGGTGGAAGAGGTGGATTTCGAACTCGCTTTGATTTTTGCTAACCCTAACAACCTCTACATAAATTCGAGGACAGCGGACAGACAACTTAGGCTATTATTATATAGGGGATGGGCTTGACTTGATTTGGAGTGCTACGGTCTACTTTCTGCAACACGAGGGCTAATGAGACCGGGACCTACAGCTTAAAGCCGATTCCGAACGGCTACAAACATCCATGCCACTGTGGGATTCGAACCCACGAACACCGGTACCGAAGGCCAGCACCCTAACCAATCGGCCATCGTTCGGCTATAGGGGATGGGATAATCGTACAAAATAGGAGATTTTGAAAGGTTACAAAGTAATTTTGGAAAATATTGAAGGGATTAAAAAAAATTATGTACACATAGACATCGCAGATGCTGAGGTAGTTCAGTCAGCAAAGTCAGCGAGCTCGTACGAGAAAGGTTGTATGGGTGACTGGAGTATGTAAAATATGTTCGTTGTCACAATGTCCCCCAAGTTCTCAAGCCCTACCTCTGGCGGTAGTAGGCGATCTTTTACCTGGTCCTTGCTTCTAAATTTGACCATTTTGAGCAAAAGTCGTTTTTTCAACCTAGAGTTGCTCTTAATAAAAAACGAAAGGCTCACACCTAGCCTTAAGTCGAGTAGTTTATCTGCCACGTCCTTGGATTACCCAAGGGGCATAAGTAATAACATACATTAAAGTAGAACTAAATAAATAACACTAAAAATTAAAGTCTGATATATCTTTTAATTAGTCTATATATAGGTGCATATTAAAATCTCTTACCATCCTTTTTTCCCTTGGTCTTAAATATATACTTCTAATTAAGAAAAATGTTTTAAATATGATAATTATTCCTTTTCTGGTATTTTATATTTAAAATTACATAATTTTTATACTTTTGATCATTATGTGTACTTTTCATTAATATGCTTGAAACATTCCAACGCTTTTGACAATATATTTACATGCAAGTGGTTGAATTATAGATGTAAAATATTAATTATTTTTAAAAGCTATTATTTATTAATTGATTCAAAAGTGTTTTCAGCAAAAAATCTTCATGTGCATACTTTACATATCTGTCAACTTTTATCGATTATCCGTAAAATTCACGGATTGTCGTTAAATTTTTTGGGTTTACGGATGCACAAAGAATTTTTACGATATTTGATACTGTTATAACAAAATCGGAAAATTCGGAAAACAGAGTAATGGATCTTTCATTTTAATAATGTCTTAATATATGAAAATCTATTTCATTTCACGAGTAATTTACATAACTGGTAAAAAATAACGCTTTTGATAGTATATTTACATACAAGTGGTTCAATTATGGATGCAAAACATTAATTATTTTTAAAAGTTATTAATTATTAATTAATTCAAAAATGTTTTCGGAAAAATCCTTCATATGCATACTTTACATATCTGCCAACTTTTATCGATTATCCGTAAAATTTACGGATTGTTGTTAAATTTTATGGGTTTACGGATGTACTAAGTATTTTTACGATTTTTGGTACTGGTAAAACAAAATTGGGAAATTCGGAAAAAAAAAGTAATGGATCTTTCATTTTAATAACATCTTAAAATACGAAAATCTATTTCATTTCACGAGTAATTTACATAACTGGTAAAAAATATCTATAACTGTGCTTAGTAGGTTTTAAATATTAAATTCCTGCCCGACCTTGCTAAAAATAAATAATGACATCACTAGAGTTTATATCAGTTTTATTTGAGTTTTGTACACATGACTATTTAAAGATTTGAAATATTGAAAAAATATCAATTTCTTTAAAAGAATTAAACCTTAGTAAATTATAGTTTGATAATTTTAATATCTTAGTTTATTGATTTTACGAAATAGATTTTCAGTTTGAAATTTATGTAATTTTTTGTTTTAGTAAAATCAAACTTAATTAAAGAAGAAAGGCTGATATATTTTTTATTATATATTATAAACGCATAAAATTTTGTTAGTTACAACTAAACAGAATTTTCCTGAGAAAAGGAAAATTAACTGTTAATTTATATTGATTGAAATCACTTGTGCCACAAAAAATCAACCAACCAAACAGCAAAAAGTGTTACTAAAAGCAGTATATAATATTTTGCACATATGATTACCTTTTTTCTCAAAACTCTCTTTTTGTGCAATCTAGGAAAAGCGGGGAAATGAGTTTGTGTTGATAAAAAAATTTTCAAGGTAGTATGGGCGGAAAAAAAAGTTTCTGACTGATCCTAACTCATCAGAATATAAGTAAACTAACATCTAGAAGGATGAAAACAGTAGAATGCCTATGTATAGACCATAAGTAAGATCATGAAGTGGAAGACGAAAATAAACAGGATTGAGTACTCAGTTTTCCTGAATCCCACGAAGCTTTGTCAAAATTAAACTGTTTTTCATACTCACAAAGTGACAGTGATAGTTTATTTACAGTAGTAGATTGATAAAAAGATATATTACGATAGAACGCTGATTTGCAGCCAGGTGATTCACTTATACAAAACAGGTATCAATTGCAAAATATTTTTAAATTGGTACATATCTTGCTAAATATGAGTTGCATTTTATAAAATGTTAAATATTTCCAATAACTGTTTTACATAACTTATTTATTCACAACCCTGTATTGTACCGAATTTCTACATCAATTTTCCATTGATTTCCTGTAGTCATCAGTTTCGTTTTCTTTCCCTTAGAAAATCAATAGATCGATGATTCGTTGTATTTAAAAGGAACAAAATATGTACACCAAATGAAGAAAATGAAATTGGATTACCTACAAGTTAATATTTTAAATATATATACATAATATCATCCTTTCTTCGGTGTAACGTGGGCTGTGAGGAGCAGTGTAACAAAGACACTAGGTATATCTTTTCACCAGTACTTTTTTTTCTTTCCCCAATACATGTTATTCCTACAAGTATTTTCAGTGAACTGCTGACTACAAGAACAGTCTGCAAACTTCACACAAAATCACTCTTTACATTTTTGCAGGTTCTCAATACACACGCCAGTGGCCGCTGTTAATTTCACGTGTTGTTTTGGATGGTTGGTTATACACTTTGCATTTATTGGCCATGAGGGGTTAAAAAGACCCTCTGAACTAATTTCTCGTAACTTTAATTCTATCATTAGTCCAGCTCTTCGTGACTCGCAGTTTGTCTCGGAGGAACCTAGTTTACAACTTTTCCAACGTCAGCTTAAAACTGTCTGAGGGTTATTTACAACGTTATAATGCCTAAATATCTTATATAATAGCACTTTGCAGGTGGTAGCCATTTCTTAGTCGGCAAGATAAAACTTGCTTGGGGAAGTCTACTAAATACGACATTAGTTGTTGTTGTTTCGCATGCCACTTGGAGAAACCAAACAGGGTTGAGCCTGCAGGCTCTAGTATTAAAGCAAAGGGTGCGCCTTTCGCTTTTAATGAGCACCATTAAGGTGAAAACACAACCTCGTAATTTTAAAGCAGGGACCAAGAAGAAGACCCATAGACTTGGTCTGCCACCCCCAGAGGTATTAATTGACACCGTGGAGGACATTGTGACCACGAACATATTTTACGTGCCCCAGTCACCTTTAACGAACACGGTGGATCTTAGGCCGGTTCGGGTTCCAAACCCGCAAACTCTCAGTTACAAAATCGTTGCCTTTGCAGACTGAGCTACCGCGAATCACTAAATTAGTATAAGGGATTTAGTATTGTAATTATTAAATATTTTTTGGTGTCAGTATATTAGTTTAAGCTAGGGTTTATTAGCTTAATGTATTATATATATAGATGTGTGTGTAGGAAAGATATATATATATATATATATATATATATATATATATATATTTATATATATATATATATAATACATAAAAAGAACTTCCTTAGGGAAATCTAATTACGAATTTAGAATAAGGAACTCGGGATTATATTTATTTAGTATTTTTAGGTGTCGGTATAATAGTTTAAATAAGGGTCTATTAATTTAATGCTTATTCATACACACACACACACACACAGGTCCACGATAGCTCAGTTTCACTAATAATACACAAAATAGAAACACGAAATGGACTGTAATCATATTATTAATTTATTTGTTATGAAAGCCACAATTACATTGGTCTGAAAAGTTCAGAATCCATAAACACACACTGATTAGTTACATTAATTCTCATAGATGGTGGCCCAAGCTTCAATATACGTCTCTCTCTTTCATACTCTCTCTACACTCATAGACTGTTTAATCAAAATCCTTCTCGAAACACTGATCAGCTTTACAGCCTTTAAAGAATTAAAAAAAGTCTTCAGTATTTTCCTTCGGTGGGAGAACGTCAGCCCAATCTAATATTAACAACCACAATTTTTGTAAAAATACCTTACATCTCGTAATGATTGGACCTATCAAGCCTAAGGCATCAAATATTCTTGCAATTCGAGATAGCACAGATCTTTCGGCTTAAGCTTCACTTTGGTATATGATTAAATTAACCCAAAACAGTTTGATAGTGGTTTCCAGATTATACCTAACGCTTTAGTGTCATTCGAAAAGGAATATTCTGACATTTTAAAGGTAATTAACAAAGATAATAACTTTTTAGTTTAAAGTCCTCTTGTAAATACTGTTAAATTAAGCCCAAAACAGTTTGATAATGGTTTCCAGATTATACCTAACGCTTTAGTGTCATTCGAAAAGGAATATTCTGACATTTTAAAGGTAATTAACAAAGATAATAACTTTTTAGTTTAAAGTCCTCTTGTAAATACTGTTAAATTAAGCCCAAAACAGTTTGATAGTGGTTTCCAGATTATACCTAACGCTTTAGTGTCATTCGAAAAGGAATATTCTGACATTATAAAGGTAATTAACAAAGATAATAACAATTTAGTTTAAAGTCCTCCAGCAAATACTGTTAAATTAAGCCCAAAACAGTTTGATAGTGGTTTCCAGATTATACCTAACGCTTTAGTGTCATTCGAAATGGAATATATATTCTGACATTATAAAGGTAATTAACAAAGATAATAACTTTTTAGTTTAAAGTCCTCTTGTAAATACTGTTAAATTAAGCCCAAAACAGTTTGATAGTGGTTTCCAGATTATACCTAACGCTTTAGTGTCATTCGAAAAGGAATATTCTGACATTATAAAGGTAATTAACAAAGATAATAACAATTTAGTTTAAAGTCCTCCAGCAAATACTGTTAAATTAAACCCAAAACAGTTTGATAGTCGTTTCCAGATTATACCTAACACTTAAGTTTCATTTTTAAAAAGAATATTCTGGTATTATAATGGAAATTAACACAGATGATAATTATAATTTAAATTCGTCTAGTAAATACTGGAGAGTTACTTAATTATATTCCAGTATTTCCAAGGCAAATTTAAAACTGGTGATACCTTACAGCGTAAAATAAACGACACAATATGGTTGCAAATATATATTTTCAAGATACAATTAAATTATATTTACCGTTACTTATTCGTTTTATGACGTATTTATGTATACATGTTAAACTATGGATGTGTGTTAAAGACTTATGTGTGTATGTATGCATGTATGTACTTTATATGTATGCATGCTGTATGTGTGTAATGAATTTTTTCTTTCAGATTGAAAGTACATTGTACTTTGAATTAAAAATTTGAAAAAAATCTGGCTACATAACAACTGAACCCTAACGTCATAAACTGTATGAACAGTCTACATTAAGTATGTGAATCACATGGCCCATCCGATATAACGATTCTTAGCAAAAGTATTAATACAATATTTATCACTGAATTTTAAAATTCCTTGTGAAGCTATTTGTAATAATCGTTTTTCGAGTTAAAATTTATTTTGTCTGCTTTGTTGAGTATGTGCAAATATTTTTATATACTATACGGTAAATTCAATGATTTTTGTCACGATTTCCCTGGAAGTTTGAAAAATGGTGTCGAAGATGTAGAAATTTTTAGAATGAAACAATCTATTACTTTTTTCCTTTATTATACAATTTACTATTCAATTTTTTATTAAATTTTTTGTATACTTTAATTTTAGATACACACACACTTTTTATTTTTTACATTCCATGGAAATTTAGACCTCTTTTATTGGCCCGTATTAGCCTTTGTGTTTAACATATTTTATCTAAATTTTAAGATCTTATTACGATATTTTTCACTACATTATTTCTATGCTTAGAAGTGTGTACATCTGCGAATATACAATGAATTTTTGATAATTGATCCAGAAGTAAAAGACCAAGGTCACATACATATGACACGTTCTCTCTTTTAAAGGCTGTTATAAAAATATTTTTGAACTTCAAAAGCACTTACTTAAACTAAATATTTCAACCACTGTATACCTAGATGAGTTTTTTTTATATATGTTATAAATTGAATAGACCTCGTTAGGTGCGTAGGAAGTAATTTTTCATGGGGGGGGAGAAATTATCTTTCTTAATCTTATTACAACGTCCACATTACTGCTTTCGCTTCGCCACAGGACCTCGTAAAAATATGCATAAATAAATAAAATATTGTAACCCTTGAAAATTATTTACTCAGTATTTTATGAGATTGTACTATCAACGAGTTATCCGAATAATGGAAATTTAACTGACACAGATAAATTGGATACCGTTTGTCGGAAACCAAATCTGTACGAATCTATAATTAGAAAAATTTCTCCAAACTGAAATGAAATCCGAGCTGCCAATGTAAAAACCGAGCAACTTAACATGGATCCACCAACATAAAGGGATAAAGAAATCAGATAAAACGGTTAGAATATCCATGTTTATTAAAATTTATATTAAAAACTTTATAACGATATAGCTTTAGGATCGATTCATTCTGAGATATCCCAAAATGCAAATATTTAGGTCGATAAATCATAACTTTAATTTTAAAATTTAGACCTAGACGGATATACGGTGCTAGTTAAATAAATGCATGTAAAAATCAGCTATTCTCAAAAACTAATTAGTTTCTTTGAAAATTTCTCCAGAAATGAAAGGATAAGACCAAATGCAGACGAACATGGCAAAACACTTCTTTATATTATTGTTTTTAAATGTCCTTGAAATTCTCGTAAACTATTTAGAGATTTAACGAGAAAGTTCGCTAACAGTTAACAGCAGTAGATTAACAATTTTCGCAAGGCGCAAAATATTTCTCATTTACCCAGAAATCATATTCCAAGACCAAATGTAAATAAGATTGATAAAGCATTTATTTCCTATTTCTATTTTTAAGTGCTTTTGATTCCTTGTAAGCTATTCAAGGGAATAAGATCGCTAACGATTATCAGTAAATTAATGATTATTTCAAACCCCAAAATATATTCTTTCCTAATTACTTCAGAAACGACGAAATGCATGTAACCCCGGAAAAACTTTTATGATTGGTTGTGAATTCTTTTATATTGTTAAAATAGATTGAAAGAGAACGATCGCTAACAATTGCCATTGATCTTTATACAGATCATTGTACTGTGATACACAGCGTACATTGATCTGCAGCAAGGCTTAAGATATCTTGTTACTGAGAACTATTCTTCAGTGGATTGACTAGTAAATTTTGATTCTTTGGTTTCTGATGAGAATATAGCCTGATTAAAAACCAATCTCATATGCTACGCTTTTCAAGACAGTTCTACATAATTATGCTTTCAGCAACATAAAGAAACTCATTATATCTTTCAAAGTTATTTTCTTTCAAAGACTGGTCGCGAAGAAAACCAAAAATTGCATCCTTAGGGAAGAGTAGGATATGAAAATTTTTTTGTCTGCAATTGAAAAAAAAAGTTACTGCCCCAGGAACTTGATTTCTTTTCTCAAAATGAACTTTAAATTATTTGGTTGTTTGTAACTGAAAGGAAGAAAAAATATATTTGCAGCGTTTTTCTCGCAAATAAGCTAAAAAAAAATACATTTTGATCTTCAGTTTATTTGTTGTTTTTCCCCTTTCGTTCTTCACAAAATATATTTACAAATGACTACTCTTCCTAAAATAACTTGTCTTGAAATCTGTGATTGTTAACGGCACACTTTTTCGTTTAAAATGTACGGACATTCACACTTTCTCAGAATACTGAGAGATAAATTGTTAACCTTTTCTATTTCAATAACATCGAATTGAAAAGGAATTCAAATGCTTGAATATGTCATAATTCAAAGAATTTAAAACTTAAAATAAATAATCATTAGCAAAAAATGCATTCCTACAAAGAAGTAGGTACTTATTTCTTATGAATACTGTAAAATATTTTGAGCAAAATTTATCTGTACATAAACTATTTGAAATGATCTTTGAAAGAAATCTACTTTTAGTATCTCCAGTTTTTTTTTAATTTAAAAATAAACTAAAGCTTATTTCAGTAATTATCACGTGCCTTTTATCAAGCAAGAAATGAAACTTTGATAAAAAATTTATACTCACATTCGCCATTTGATAGTGAGCAAATTGAACTAATTGCACCTTATACAACAATTAATGCCAAACATTTTGTATTAATTTTTGTGTATGTTGCTGGTATACAAAATGGGGATATAAAGGGTTAATACTTTCGGGTAGAATTTCTTAACACTTGGCATGCGAGTATACTTTATCGCCAACTTAAACGTGCAGCGGCCGTTTTATCGTGAATCCCGCGAAAGTTTAGTTATTCAGAAAAATCGCAGTTAAACGAAAACTATTTTGTTTTTATGAACAAAACTTTTTTTATTTTACACTTTAATATATACTGTATGATTATTTAACAGGAAAAAAACAATATTTTTACGAAATCACAAAAATAAACGATTTTTAAAATTAAAGTCCGATAATCTGTCAGCGCATATTTCTTCATCACTATCTTTTTTTTCACAACGGCTCATTTTATCAATTTTGTATTCAACAATAAAAAACAAGCTTCAAATTGACAAAACACGACTTGTACGTTCTGGAGCTAGGAATTTGATTGAAGACGAAATAACGCAACAAAAGACCGAGTAACTCGACAATCATAACTTGTGGAAAGAAAAAAAATGCAAAGCGTTGCATAGCAACTCAAACAACACGCATGTCATGTCACACATACATATAATTATACGTATTTAGTAGATTTGCGGTGGTTAGCGGGTATCCACCACAAATCTACTAAATATGTATTTTTACGTGAACCGCGCTCCAGTGACAGACTGCAAAAAACGTAAAAATACGTTGCCTGCACGCGAAGTGTTAAAACTGCTTTCTTTCAGGGAATATGAGCAACAATTTATTTTATGCTACACAAAAAAATGAAGTAGGTAACTTTTGTTAGATTTCGCATACAATTACTATCAAATGCTTTTTAATACCATGGTCCATACTTATATAATTTAAGTTTAACCCTATAGAGGTAATAATAAGAAACAAACCATTTTTATTACTGCATTCAAATTTAAGAGTTTCAATCATGGTTGAACTTTTCTTTTTAATTAATTTTTCTATTACAGTTTTGTGAAATTAATAAAAACTTACATAATCATTATTCGTTATTCTTGACACTTCCATCAATAAAAAACTGGTATGTCAACACGACTACGCATAAATATTTCATGGAAATTCTTTTTTCGAATATCTAATGTTACTTACAAAATTTCAAGTCTGCCTATTACACTGGAGTTTGTCGATTAAACTTCTTGTAAGGCTTGTCTATTATATTTTTGTTGTAACTGCATAAGTATTAAAATTTACTGCCTACATGTTGCTACGATAATAAGATAGTATTAGAGTGGTGAATGCATAAATAAAAGCAAGTACCCCCGCATTTATCTCTCTCTTTCTCTCTCTCTCTCTCTCTCTCTCTCTCTCTCTCTCTCTCTCTCTCTATATATATATATATATATATATATATATATATATATATATATATATATATATATATATAAGGAAAAGTAAACTAATGTAGGTATTTTGTATAAAATCCCAAAGACGGCCGGATTAAATTCTCGGGGTTTTCAAATCCTAAATCAAGGGCTAAAAACCCTGCTTTCCTTTTTAACGTCTAACCTAAATTGAAGACAGGGGCTACAAGTTCACATCCTCAGGGAAGGGATCTAACGAATTAAAGCTTTATACTTACCTAATGGCCAATTTAGGAAATTACAGAACTAAAAGGAGATGCACGCTATCGAAGGCAGACTTTCACTGAGATGTTGACCTAGGTGTTAAGAGTTTTTTACTTAAACTTCATATTAGTTGACCCCTCAGTTTGTCCTGTCCCTATAATGAAGTGAGAACCCATCCTTCAACGTTCTGCTAATAAAGGTCTTTGACTAAAACAGTGTCATTTTTATGGGCCATGACTGAAATCACACAGCGTGAAGTCGGTCTCTCTCTCTCTCTCTCTCTCTCTCTCTCTCTCTCTCTATATATATATATATATATATATATATATATATATATATGTATGTATGTATGTATATATAAATATATATATATGTGTGTATGTGTGTATATTATATGCATACACACACACACATACATATATATATAGATATAATATATATATATATATAATATATATATATATATATATATATATATATATATGAAACATAACTTGGCCTGCTATGCTTCGCGGATGTAGCGTGGTCGAAACAAGAATATGAATATTCAGGATAAGTTTTATAACATTTTTATTTTGCAGCGTACAAAGCAAAACAACAAAGGATGGTCACGCAGCCTTATATAACCTTGGGGACGCTAACAGCTTCAGAAAGGAATTTGTTACTCTTCAAATTATAAGTGCTTTTAAGTGCTCTTAACCACCAAAGTAGGTTGGCGAGTTAAGCTCGCCAACAGGAAGGAAACAAAAGAGTTTAACGCCGAAAGGCCACTAAAAAGATGAAGAAATTGCGGTTTTGGTGGTTTTTTAATAGAGGTGTTAGTAATTTTAGTTTAGGATTAAAGTGTTAAGTTTTTACATTACATATATATATATATATATATATATATATATATATTATTAAAAAAATATTTCTAAAACAATTTTAAGCCATTTGTTTTAAGATCTGTTGTTTTACAAACCTGTTTACAGCAGTAGCGGAGAGTTGACGAGAGCGTGTCTTTCCAATATTTTTAATTTTTAAAGGGTTAAGTATTATCTCAATCACTTTTGAAAGTTCAAATACAAATAAATGTTAGTGGAATAGTTGAAATGCTACTTAATTTTTAGGAGCTTACGTCATACGGTTTGCGTAGAGCAGGGGTCGGAAGATTTTTGCGAGAGGTTTGGTTTGGTTTCGAGTGCTACGTTCTATGTTTTTGAAACACGATGGCTATTGAGACCAGGACCTACTATTTAAAGTTGATTCCGAAAGGCTACAGCATACCTTCCACAGTGGGATTTGAACCCACGAACTGTAGTACAGAATACCTTCCACAGTGGTATTCGAACCCACAAACTGTAGTACAGAATATCAGCTCCCTAACAATTCTACCATCTTTCGGTGACTTTTGCGAGAAATGAGACAGATTGTCAATGAAACAAGACAACGAAGGTATAAGAGAGACTTTTATATATATTCACGGTATGGAAACAATACATCGAAACCGATACGTTTGAACTGCAGATGGCTACGCAGCGGCTATCTACCGACCACTGTCATAGAGTATAGAGAGCTTTTCAAAGATTTTGGTACGTCTGTACGTTAATGACAATAAAATAATAATAATAAAGAAAAGAAGGCACCTGAATTTCTACTTTAGTTTCCCTGTTTAAAAAACAAACAGGAAACAATATATAAATATATGGAATTCATAAAACCTTTAATATGAAAAAGTATGCATTGCTACCAGAATGTTCTTAGGTATCTGAATGACTAATGGTGTTAATTACTTTTAAATTTTAAGCATTGCATCGTCCTTTTGTTTACCTTTTAGCTTTACCAGTTTCTACAACTTTGTAATTCGCACATTTTAACCTTTTTCTTGGAAATAACAAATACACTTCGCGTAAAGTTGCTCCCCCCACCAGATCTGTGACTAAATACATCCACCACAGGCAAAAGCTATTTAAATGGAGAACTAGTGCAAAGCCATCTGCACAAGCATTGGGTTATTTTTTGACCTGGTGACTCGTCTTATTTTATTTAAAATTTCTAGAAATATCGAAAAACTTGCAGGCTGTATTTTGGTACCTCCTGGATTGACGTGTGGAGAGAAATATAAGAAAAGAGACTGGAAGAAACAGGAAATTCCTCTAATTCTCGAACGCTTTTATGGACATCCCACTTGTTATTACTATTAGGGCTGCCGTAAACTGGGTACATATTGTTGAGTTGTGGTTTGTATATCCAAGCAAGTCTGTAAAAACATCCGTCGGTGAGCATGCAAAGCAACACGACAATTAGTCTCTTTTTAGAATCTACGGACGCGGACAGCAAGCCTACGATGGGCTCATTCATCTGTGGCTTTAATGGTACGTATGATGATTGATAACACAGGTCAACAGTGGTTTTGGTGTCTGGGTATTTAGAGATGATTTTATATGAATTTGATGCCCTGAATTCAAATACAGCATTAGATTTTGCCTAGCAGCTCGTATTTTTAAGATTTACCATTTCGGTAAAACATACGTTATACTATTATAAGTTGAATCCATAAATAAAATAAAATAAACTAAACATGGAAGTATACTATTAATATATTATAATATTATATCTTATACAAATATATTAATTATTAATATATTTTTATATTATTAATATATTACACAAATATTATTGCATTCAAAGATAGAGGGAAAAAGGAATCGAGGAAATCACCTATACTCTGTCTCAAATATTTATTATAATGATAAAAAATTAAGTTTTATCTTATAGCAATAATATATAGGATAAAAAATTTATTAATACCATTAAATATTTAATAATTTACCTAGAAACTAGTGTAAATAGGCTCATATGCCTTCCCTAATTGTATTTTATTAATTTGAGACGAAGTTTAGTCACTGAACACTTCGGAAGCTTCTTTTTCGGGACAATCTTGAATGTGTTTTGGTACAATCCCTTTTTAAACTCCAGCAGTAATCAGCCATCATGTGCGCATCCTACCTTTCTTGATAGCGGACCTCCATAATGTTAATACACTGGGGAAATATTTCACCTTGTTCCTCACTGCATGAGTTGCACACCTTCTTCTACTTGAACTCATTTTATTTCTATTTATCGATACAAGTACAAAAATCTACAACATAGTAAGTTTTAGGTTAACTTTATAACATCTCTTTCCTAAACTCAAATATTACACGAGGCTCATTTCTATCTACCCTGAACGACGAAAAATCTCAAACTAAATTAAACTCAAAAAGTGTTTAAATTATTACTTAAAAATGTTTACTCGACTCAAAAAGTATTTCAAATGTAGTCGAAGGGTTGAAAGTCACTTACATTACGGATGTTTAGCCTATCTGGTGGATTTTCCGGGAGCTACGTGGCTCACATTTCCTGTAGTACTGCATAATAAAAAACGCTTATCTAAAAAACTAGAGCTGGTAGAGAAAAACTGATTTCATATTTAGAATCAGAACTCCAAACATAGCTAAATTCAGTTTTAAAATCTTAAGCACCAAAACTTTTTTTTTTTTTTTTTTTTTTTTTTGTAGGACTGTGTAAATTTTCAATTCCGCTATATCCGCTCACTGCTACTCCGTTTAATATGTTTATTTTAGGAGTAGAATAAAAAATAGCTGCAGCGAAGGATGCGATATTGATAACTCTTTTGGTAATTCGACCAGCAGTTCTAAACCTTTTATATCTAATTTTCTCACTTTTTTCTGGAAATTTACTTATTGGTATATTTTCTTTAAATAATAAATTAGAAAATATATAACAAAAAAAAGCTTTAAAGTACTTTAAGGTAATTAAAGAGAGAAAATAACTTTAAAAATTCACTTAAAAATCCAAATTTTATATTTAAAATCTTTTTAGATTTTATTAAAGTTTATTTTATTTTATTTTTTAATATTATTATTCTGTTCTGAAATACTTAAGTTAAACACACGCTTAAAACTTAAATTATTTTTTTAAACTGAAATGCAGTTTTACTTCACTAAAATCTGTTTTTGTCGTATATAGCATCGTTTAAGTTAATTTAAATTTTTCCAAGTGTATTACTTTTTTCTTTCTCCGACATTTTTAGACTTAGTTTATTTTTCAAACACTGGTTACACTGTTTTAAGACGTTAAATACTTTGTAGAGTTTGAAAGAGTTTAATACCGTAAAATAAAGAAAAATTGCTATGGCATTTTATAATTTAGTATAATTTTTATTTATAATTAGGTTAAATGCAAGTGAAATTCGATGCCAAGTTTTGTTTCTACATACATGTTAAATATGATAAAAATGAAAATAAGTGTCTAATTTGCAGTCCAATATGATAATTTTTTATTAATTTTTAACTATTCATTTTTACATCATTTTAAGAATACAGTTAAAAGGTAAATATTTTAAAAACTGTCCATTTTTAAAACTTGGGTAACACAAAGACTTTCTTCTGATGGAATCCCCAATTGTATATAATTGTGTTAAATGCAAGTGAAGTTCGATGCCAAGTTTTGTTTCTACATGCATATTAAATATGATAAAAATGAAAATAAGTGTCTAATTTGCAGTCCAATATGATAATTTTTTATGAATTTTTAACTATTCATTTTTACGTCATTTTAAGAATACAGTTAAAAGGTAAATATTTTAAAAACTGTCCACTTAGGTAATACAAAGACTTTCTTCTGGTGG
Source organism: Pardosa pseudoannulata (assembly GCA_032207245.1). Classification (NCBI taxonomy): domain Eukaryota; kingdom Metazoa; phylum Arthropoda; class Arachnida; order Araneae; family Lycosidae; genus Pardosa; species Pardosa pseudoannulata. The sequence continues at coordinate 21,732,120 of CM063503.1, read as the reverse complement.
AATCCCCAATCCCATATTTGTCTTCTTGTAATTTATGACTGGTTACATAATGTTTCAGAGTAATCAAAAGATTTTCAAATATAAAACCTAAATTACATTTAATTAATCTTTCAGGGGTTTTGGTCATAGGTTCCAAATTTCGGGAAAATGATAGACTCTGTTAGAATTATTTTACAGTGAGATGAGACTACGTAGAACAGGAGCCTAGATATTTTCTTCTAGAATCACACTAGATAACTAGATTTTCTTAGATGATTTTTTAAAATAATGTTGGAAATAATGCAAGAACCAAATGATGATATAGCATTTTTTTATTTTGTCAAAAAATGTAAAATTTGGGAAGTGACATGTGTGCTTAAAGTATGTTTCAGTTTCAACTATACAAAATTATCAGATACAGCGGGCTCCGTTTAATATGATCAGTTTTGGGTCACTATGATTTTGATAACAATAACCGATTGATAACAATAAACGATATACAAAATTAGATAAATTTACCCCCCCCCCTTTAACTCACACGTACTACATTTCAAAATAAAATAAAAATACTCACTTTATATTTATGTACTGTATATTATCCTTTAAGACTTAAGAATTGTTTAAATAATAAAAATAATTGATCAGTTGTTGACTGTCTACAATTCTAAGAAGCTCATTGATAAATCGTTCGTAATCATAATGTTTTTAAAGTCATCGGAGTAGTGTTGCACTCCACGTCTCAACATTTTCAATGCAATTCAGAAGCTGAGAAATGTTTAACTGCGCTGCAGCATTGCACTGATTCACATTTGGTAACCTGTCATAATGATTTAAAATTTTTGATATTTAGTTTTAATGTTAAATCGTTTCGCTTTCTGGCTTCCACATCGACAAACTGCATGTAAGCGCGAGGCATAAAATGTGAATACGCTCCTTCTCAGTTCCGAATAAAATTTGTTGCTTTCTGCTTATCTGACAATTATTAACCTCCAGCAGGGTGTGCGTATTTCAGAAAAATTCCAGGAACGTGTAATTTTCCACTAATTTGTTTTGTCTTCTTTTCCCTAGGTGGAAGAGGAAGAATTCTCGGAAATTAAAACAATAACGAAGGGGGAAAAAAGAATGGGTTCCTTCTGAATACATTGTGAATATTCTTTTGCCAGTTAAAATGAGGTTCGAAAACTAATAACATTAACCGATGTAACGATCACGTAAAGCGATAATTTTAACATAAAAATGAATAGAGAAAATCTGGACCAAGTGATTTTGATAACAATAAGCGATTGATAACATTAACCGCAATCACATTAAGCGGTGTCCACTGTCTATACATGAAAAATATCCAAATAAATTATCAAAAGTGAGTTAATAATTTTTATTGGATTTATATTTAGATCTGTACTCAAATTAAAACTAGTTTCGCATTCAAAATCTTTCAAGTACAATGTACATCTTAGAATTTTAATTATAATGCATAGACGCCAATTCTTTCGATATACTCGGATGCTTTCCGATTTTCAGCGATATTGTCTAAAATCCCTAAAAATTCCCGTTCTCGTTTTGTTCTACCTCCTGTCGATAATTCTGTATTCTATCAAAACGTAAAATGCGAACATTCAGCCAAATAAAAAAAAATCAGAACTCATTTTAGACAATATCTGTCTAATAAAACATTAGAACAGTTAATAAATTGTGAAATGCAGTAAAAGTTTAAATGAGTTTGACAATCAGTGTTTGAAAATAGCAAAATCTTGTAGAATAACATTTGGAAATGCTAAGGTCTAATATATTTGTTTTATATATTGGATAAACAGTATTACAATTTTTCACCTTTAACACTAGATTTACGGACCGAGCCAATTTGGCTCATTAAAAATTTGATTACTATATATATATATATATATATATATATATATATATATATATATATATATATATATATATATATATATATATATATATATATATATAAAACTTTAATATCACTTTTCAAAAACATACTTTGGTTTTTAGTTGAATAATAAAATATATGTAAACTTTCATTCCTCTTCCCCGCAGATCCCTTCATTTCCCATTATCAAATGTGGTATACCTATTTTCACGGTTGTGAGCCAATTTGACTCATAGAATATATATGAAAATAAATAAATACAGTAATAAATATAGTATAAAGTAAATATAAAGTATAAAGTATATAAAGTATAGTATAATGTAAATATAGAGAAGAAGTCGAGAACACTTCCATTCCAATGACAGAAATTCATGCTACTGACGCACAGAAGAATTGTCAAGTTCAACAATCATGCAAAAGAAACAGATGTAGAAACCATTGTGCTAAATGTAATAGAAATGTTTGCGGAAAATGTGGTTCAAGAACAGATTTTATATGTAAAAAATGTTTTCTATGAATTTTTTGATAATAAATATTTAATTTTAATTAATTTGGAACTATTTTATTTGCAAAAAACTTCAGTTTTCTTGTATGAGTGAAATTGGTTCATTTCAGTAAAAATAGGTATATATGATCAACTTCCGTAAATCTAGTGCTAAAATTCACTTTTAAAATCAAATTTTTAATTATGTTTTATATATACACTAAAAATGTTATATCAATAAACAACAGATTTTTTTTTTTACTTTTAAAGCATTTGTGAATACTAAATTAATATATCTTTCATAGATTAAATAAACCTTGCCTTTTTCCTTTTAAAATTTATATTTTTATCTATATACTAAAAAATGTTGTTACTGCGATAAACTACTGATATTGCTCTTTTAAAATTTGGCATCTATGATAATTTAAAAAGTTAAGAATATATATATTGATCTCAAATTTAAAAATTTTAATATAATATGTATAATATTTATGTTCTGATTATAAATTCAATGCACGTCATATGTACCTTATTCGATATGAAGACTGAAATCAAATTCAGTTGATTAACTGTGTTGGAATAGATCATTTCTCTAAATAAGATTTCTGTTATAAAGAGAAACCTGCTAGATGTAGTCTGGTATCATAACATAATTTTCATTTCTAATCAGAATTAAACGTATGTTTAAAATTGAACCGTACTGAATTGTTGTCTGAATGGCAAAACATTTCAGTCTATTTCTTTGCACAATTGATATTTTTTTCGTGTTATTTATCCATAGTTTTCGTCTTATTTACCTCCTTCAGTTTTCAAAATATGTAAGTTTTCATTTTTTTCAAATTATTGAGTTCAATTATTTGTATAAACAATGGAAACACTTTTTTTCTGAAATAGTGATTGGAACTAGAATTTTAGCTACTTTCTCCCAAAAAAGGAACTTTTCTATTTAAATCTGCTCCAGCTGTGTACAAAACTCTAAAATGTTTTGTCCATTCGTTTAAAACAATTGGTAGAAGTTTGTAAAAATTACGTATTGTTCTAAAAATAGTGCGTTGCTTTAATCTTTGACTACTTAATTTATACTTTAACTCACAACTGTAGTAGTGTGGTGCGGTCTAGGAGACTGCCTTTGTAAAAAACTGGTAATATTATATCAAGATATTTGATTTAATTAATTTATATTTAAATAACATTCTTTTTTATCTCTTTAGTAAATTTAAATCAGTTCATACCAATTTAAAGCATTCCAGGTTTTTTTTTCTTTGAAACATAATGTAATTTTCCCTTTCAAAAAGTGAAGAAATGTTTTCAAATAAAAATTCTATAATTTGACAAAGCAATATAAAAAGCAAAAGTTTTTTTCCCTAAATAAAAGTCAGCAAAAAATATTGAACTATTATTTTGACCAGCAGGTATTTCTAACCCAAAATCATAACTTTTAATCCAAAAATCTGAATCTTCAGAATTTTTAATTTCTAGAAAATATGAGCTGATGAGTATTTCTATTATCAGTATTTTCTATTTTCAACTAAGTAGCCGAAATCTTCCTTAATCTTTTGGAATACAAGTAAAACAGAATTTGATACTCCAAAAAATACTATTCAATTCCGCTACGCTGAAAAGTTATGTGCAAGTTGTGAAAGAGAACATTTTATTTTGAAATTCGCATTGTTGTTTAACATTTAATAGACTCAAACATTGTCATTTCTGTTATTTGTCTTAATCTTTGAGTCATACAGATTCAAATATTGCCTAGCTGGGCTTTCGTCGTGCTAGATCACGCACAGCTGTACTGATTACACAACACGTGTTCCTTTCTAATTTACCTATTTGTGAATGCAACTTCGTTGTTGGTACTGTTGTTGGGGGCATCTTGAACTATGTAAACAAACCAGAATCCACGCACGAGTAAAGCAACTGAGTAATTTAATAAGATTGCATGCGTTGTCCACCGACAACAGCTCTTGACGAGTTAGACTCGTCGAAGTTTTTTACGATGGTACATGAACTGAACGACCCCAGCTCGTCGCTGTATGTCAAGGGGTCTGTGGCTCCAAAGTCATTAAATCTAACTTTGTAAGTCACAATAAATCTGAAAATTACTAGAAATGAAAGTTCTCTTTTACTCTCAAATAATCCTGCAACTTTTGTCTGCTGGATTGCAAATCTCAAAATAACGAGTTTAAAAATGAATTTTTAGCACTTAATAGCCGCTAAAAGGTACTGATAAAAGAAGGTATTCATTTTGATGTCAGGTACTATTGAGGTATAAAGGTACTGTGTCAGGTTAAAGATTATATTGGTACAATTGAAATATTTCCATATCAGCATTGGATAACGCGTATTTTCTTCTTATCAGTGTTTTAACAATGTTATTGAATTCATCTTTCATTTGATTGATCAGTTACACTGTAGATCGAAGAATAAGAAATGGTGGGTAAAAAAAGGAATGTGTAAGAGTTAGAAAGTATTTTTATGTCTATACTTTGTGGTAATAAAAGTTTTAGAATGATTTATTTAAAGGTACTATTCGAATTTATGGCTCATGAATTGAATAAGGTCGTTGCTGTGTGTCAAGGGGTCTGTAACCAAAGTCATTAAATCTAATTTGTAAGTCACTAAATCTGAAAATTACTAGAAATGAAAGTTCTCTTTTACTCTCAAATAATCCTGCAACTTTTGTCTGCTGGATTGCAAATCTCAAAATAACGAGTTTAAAAATGAATTTTTAGCACTTAATAGCGCTAAAGGTACTGATAAAAGAAGATATTCATTTTGATGTGGTACTTTGTAGTATAAATGTACTGTGTCAGGTTAAAGGTTAGATTGGTACAACTGAAATATTTCCATATCAATATTGGATAACGCGTATTTTCTTCTTATCAGTGTTTTAACAATGTTATTGAATTCATCTTTCATTTGATTGATCAGTTACACTGTAGATCGAAGAATAAGAAATGGTGGGTAAAAAAAGGAATGTGTAAGAGTTAGAAAGTATTTTTATGTCTATACTTTGTGGTAATAAAAGTTTTAGAATGATTTATTTAAAGGTACTATTCAGGTATAAATGTACTGTGTCAGGTTAAAGGTTAGATTGGTACAACTGAAATATTTCCATATCAATATTGGATAACGCGTATTTTCTTCTTATCAGTTTTTTTTACCGCTATGATAGAATTTATCTTTCATTTGATTGATCAGTTCCACTTTAGATCAAATAATAAGAAAGGATGGGTAAAAAAAGGAACGTGTACGAGTTAGCAAGTATTTTTATGTCCATACTTTGTAGTAATAAAAGTTTTAGAATGATTTTATAAACTACATAATTTTAAAACATCAAAAGGAAACAGTCATAGAAATGCGCATGGAATGCTTAAAACATTTATCTTACCAAATGATATGACAATATAACTGATCATCACGTTGCTATACGACGACAGATGAAAATGTACGATCAACTGTCTAGTATTATTTATATATTTTCACCACGTAAATAATATATTAGCTTTATCGTAATTGAACTAACAGTATATTAAATGCTCACAATGAGCTTTTAAATATCTTTGAATACAGGAATAAATTAAATTAGCAGTATCACTAAAATTCATTTATATCTTAATTGAAAAATCTATTTATACCTAACTTTTACCTGATTTATATTTAACGCTAAACGTGTAAGTTAATATTCTGAAACATTTTCCCATCTTTAAGCATCGTATGACTGACTTGAAATTGTTGTTTATAAAAAGCATCGTGAGATTTAAATGTGATTGCAATCTACTAAAAACATTTAGTTTTCTCTAAGTAGAGTGCAAGAATAAAGTTTAACCATATACATTTTATTCGAAAAAGGTGATGTAGTACTAAACATTTTTTGGTGTAAACAGGAGAAAAAAAATTCCTTATATGATAGAAATACTGACTGTTTCAATTCAGGTCGTAAGTTTTTCAATTTCGTAATATAACAAAATATTAAATCATCTAAAATGTGTTTTTACGAAACTTAACTTTTTTCTTATATATTTATAGCCTCGATATTCCAAGTGTGATAAAGCATTTTTAGCACAAAGTGTTTTATAACCAAACTGGAATAAATACATTTTATTCTAAAAGCTTTCTTCAAATACGTTGTCTGTAACACTCTTTTTAACAAAAATTCGCACATAATTTTTATTATTTTTCTAGTTTCACACATTCGTTTATAAATCTTCAGGAATCCTAAGTTCAATGATCTATTAGCGAATTATTTCTAATGTTTTTAATACTATTACTTGTGTTTGTGTTATATTTATAAATTATAAAAGAGTTGGAAGTGTTTTTAAAAGTTTCGAAAATTTTACAGTCAAAGTGTTAAATATTTATAAACTTTGTGTTAATATTATAAATTCGAAAAAAGGTTACTTATTTCTTTTCTGTAATGTAGACTTCCAAAGTTATTTATGTTAAAATTAAGTAAAATATGTAAAGGTAGAAAGTAGATGTTATTTTATCTTCACATTGATCTGTGTTTACCGTCTTATCATCTCTTGAATTTCCATTTCACACGAACCCCGTTACTTGTAAACTTTTAAGAATCATCCTTAAAATTTACGGTTTATGTTGCTATTTTAGGGATTTGCGCATATTTTGTTTCTATGGTTTCTGGTGCTATGTAAATGAAAAACAATTTCGAAAAAATCAACGATGAATTTTACACTTTAGTTATATTTGATAATTGAAAAACTATTTAATATCAGCAGAATTTTATATAAGTAATAAAAAGATTTATAAATATCTCTCTGTGAAAAGCCCTAGTGACCGTTGATTCTAATTAATGCCAAAAAATTACTTGAGTTTATATAAATACAACATCTAGTTCCTAACAAGCTGCTGATTTTAATTAAAAGAAAATCTGTAAATAATATCCTTTAATCTTTTTAAAATTTCAATCGTATTTTTCGAAAAATATCACTATGTTTAAAAATATGGATTTTATATATGAAAATGTTAGAAAATAGTGCCATATGAATATCCTATTTTAATAAATAATATCCTATAATTTTTTTAAAATTTCAATTGTTTTTTTCGGAGAAGATAGATATTAATATTAATATTAAGATAAATATTGATTTCATACATGAAAATGCTAAAACATATAGTGGCATATGAATATCCTAGACTAATAAATAATATCCTATAACCTTTTTACAAATTCAACTGTATTTTTCGAAAAACAAAATTATGTTTAAAGATATTAATTTCATATATAAAAATGCTAAAAAACATAGTACAATAGGAATATCCTATTTTAAATAAATATTTTAAAATTTAATTTGAGCTATAAAATAAATAATACTCTAACATTAAATATCTGAAGAACTTTCTGCACATTATAATTATGTATCATTAAAAGCGATTAAATATATGTGCCATAAATACATATGTGTATTATTAATAAACATAAAAACAAAAATATAAAAAATGATATTAATAATGTCTTCGTCCCTTTTTCTACCTAACAAACACACTAATATTTATATTGGCGTGTAGTTGAGACAAAAAACAGATCATTGATAACTGCCATAACTAACCTTTTTACATTTACGAGTCCCGGTGTGCCCGAAATGGTCTGTGGGACGCAAAATTGTCCCGTTTTCAGAAACCGCGCGAAAATTTGAGTATCAGGCGGCGGTCAACACCCTACTTTTCTATTGAAATCGAATATTTTTTATGTTTGCCTGCTACAAATGCTCCAGTAGAAAGAGTATTTTCTATTATGAATAAATTGTGGACAACTGAGAAAACCCAGTTACAAATTTCAGTTCTAAGGGCGATGTTGATTATTAAGGTGAATATAAAAAAAAAACGTGCCAAGAGTTTCATTCTTGCTTGAAATTGTCACTCGCTATATTAAAACAAATTTGTTCTTCTGATAAATATAAATATAACTAAACATTTTGGGTACCTATATTTTTTGATTCATAACTTTAAAGCCTACTAACTTTTTCTGAATAAATAACTTTAAAAAAGTGTTGTTTTTGTCATTGACTACGTATGATTTGACATAAAGAAACCAATGCCCCGTTTTGAAACCAAAAATACGTTAGTCATAACTGTAAAATCCTAACGTCACGTTAGTCATAACTGTAAAATCCTAAAATATGCGTAGTTCGTTTTACGAAATTGTCGTCGTTCAAGACACGTAAAATTGCATTTCTTAACGCAAATAAATGTTGTGCACACTAGAAAGAAGTATAACTGAAATCCGTATAAATAAGAGATAAATTTATCATTATTTTCCATAAGCCATCACCAGGATCTGAATAAAAATAGAAGCATTACAAAAAATGACATTTTTTGCTGGAAATAAGGAAGAATGGAATTTTTTAAGTAAGTTTGTAAGTAAGATGAACCAAAACGTAAATTTATAGATATTATACAATTTTTTTCATTTTTATGTTGTTATTTTTTGTCAAACACACATAATGTATTTTTAAATTTTGAGGGCTGCAGGACTTCTGTAAATTAAAGCAGCACGCCACTATAGTTTATACGACTCTTAAAGGATCGAAGAAAAGAGTCATATAAGTGAGAGATTATAATAGAGAGATTTAACAAAGTTTTAAAAATTCACTGGTTACAGTTCAGATATATGACATGTAATAAATAACATATTTTAAGCATGCACAGAATTTTTTAAAGCTAATTTGAAGTTATTAAATGTGCAATAAATGATATCTACAAAGCTTATTTTGCACATTATAATAAGTACCGTTAATAGTAATCAAATACATATCATTTTTAATGAGTTTAATGCGAAAGTACCATTTGCTACTACAAGCCGCAGATAATTGTTGGCAATATTAACACATTGTGTGCGGGTACATTTTGAAGCGGAATTGTGACCGGGAGCGGGGGTTTTGCGAGTAAATTTAGTTAGTGAGTTAAATCTCTATAGATTAACCAACTTTTCGCATTTTATATTGAAATATATAAACAAATATATAAATAGACAAATAAACAAATATATATATATATATATATATATATATATAAATATAATAAATATACATATATATAATATCATTTTTGCAAGAATAAATAAAAAGTTAATTTTAAATCTAAATTGATTTTTTAATCAACCTTCCAGTTCTGTGGTTCCGCATCGACTGATGTAAAAACTAGTTTTTATATGTCTAAATTTTCCATACTCTATGTAGTAGGCAAGAACATTCGGCTTCGTTTTCGTGTAGAAACCGTTATTTTTGTACCCACAAATAAACCATGTTGTTACACTAACCCGTACTAGAACGTGACCCGCGCTCAAGTATCATTCGTCAGAAAACGTACTAAGACGTGTCCAGCGCTCAAGAATCAATTTGCAGAAAACGTACTAGTACGTCAATGTGTTAACATCAATGTGTTAACAAACAATGTGTTAACATCAAAGTGCAATATAGACGACCAATATTACTTCCTAAGGTGGAACAACACAAAGTGGGGGGGGGGTCGTAATTTAAAAGCAGAGGCCAAGCAGTAGACCCTCAAACTTGGCCTGCCACCTCCAGTATCGTTTGGGAAATTCGAGGACATTGAGACCAAGAACCTATTTTACAGGCGGCAGCCGCCATTAATGAACTCGGAACACATTAATGAATCTTCAGACGAGTCAAACCTCGAACTCACAACCCTCCGGTTATGAGATCAATGCCATCGCCGATTGAACTACTTCAGCTGATGAAATATATCTATCTTTAATAAATATGAAGACAAAACTGTAAAAGGTGAAATTGATATTGCCTTCCAGCTGTTTTCACTTTAAAACAAGCACACTTATATCTCTTATTAGTATTTCTACTCTCAGTAATAGAGAGAAGAAACGATCATCGAGAACTGTCAGAACTAGTAAAATCTTAAAAGATGTGTAGTTTGTTTTACCAAATTGTCGTCTTTGACATAAAATTGGATTTCTTTTCCCTTAAGGCTTATAACTGGAAGTCGTATAAATAAGACAAATTTAACATTGCTCTCCATCAGCTTTTCTCGGAACCAGAAAAAAAACAGACGCATAACTGAAAGAGGCACATATGGGACAAAATCACTATAAAAGGTTCTTCAGATTGACGTTACGTCAGAAAATTATCTAATACTTCTGTATTTAAAAAAAAGGGGATAAAATGAAAGTAGACTAAATTATTTTTTGTTTTAATCAGAGCAATTCTAATTTCAGTTTAAGAGGTAATTTTATTTATTTATTTAATTACCTCAGTCATTAAATAAATATTTGATTTAAAACAGTACGGTCATTTTTTTTAAACTTCAAGACTAATTAACTCTCTGACTGCTCAATTTGTAAACCGAAATCTCTTTAAAAATTGCGTATTTTTTGTTGCATATTTTAAGTTTACACACATATATATATATATTGGAGAACTAAAATAAGCATTTTTTTTTCTAGAAAATATTTTTTATATTAATTTTAATCATGAGAAACCAAGCAGTCAGAAAATCTAAATTCAGATGTTATCACACGCAAAGTTTTTTTTAATGAATTTTAATTGATTAATTAAATTCTATTTATAACTATATATTTTTAATTAAATTCTATTTATAACATAATATCTATAATTCTATTATTTAATATAACTATAGTTCTCATCATATCATTATCTTTATTACATAATTAAGCGTCTAATATTGTGTATAATTTATTTCACTGTTTAAACAGTGAAAAGACTGGATGTGCTCCTTAATAAAGGAAGAAAACCCCGCGAAAATCGCGAGATTTGATACATTTAAACTGCCCTTGGAAATAGCGGGATCAGCAGTCAGAGGGTTAACCAGGATCTTATGCTTAAAACGAATTATGAACGACTATGTGCATCCATGCCAGAAGCCGAATTCAAACAGCGAATTGTGTTGCTGAAATACCTTATCTACCCAGTCATTGTTCATATAAATCATTACCATTCCTTTTAATGTACTCACCTTTTACTCAAAATTATCAGATGTAAACAGTACCAAAAATATTATTTTTTAATACTTCAAAAGTTTTATAATAGAAAGTTTATTATTATATAGATATAAAAAAAGTTAAGCTAGGAAATGAACATTGAATATTCATAGCAAATGAATGAATATTCATAGCATTCATCATTGAATGAATATTCATAAGAAAAAAGAGCTACAAAAATAATGATTTATTTCAGTAGTTAAAATTAAATTTATCTTTCAAATTAAATAGGTTTTGTGTGCATAACCCTTCAAATAGAAATCTAATACTGACTTTTAATAAAATATTTTATGTGTTAACTTGTAATTAAACATTTGAGTCAAATTAAATCTTGTAAAGGGTAAATCTTATTTTATATTCCTTGAAAACTGTAGACACATTGATATGAATAAGTCATTATCTTAAGAGTTTGACTATGATAAGTTTATTCCTAAAGCTATTTACATATGAGAATCGTAGAGCGTGGGAATAAAGTTGAATCAGCAATGTTATCGTTATGAGAATGAATGGTTTCATCTTACCGTGGAGTAAATTTAATCTGTTCTCGCTTCCTCTCTGAATGTTAAATTTTCGCTATGAAAGAACGTTATCTGCTTTTTAAACTGCTAGTGACAGTATTTTTCTGTATAACATTTTTGATCGGTATAAAACAATGTTTTTCAACATAAGGCATACACTCAATCAGTGAGGCATATGGTTTTCTTATGTGGTAATTTTATTTTTCAAAGAGCAATTATATTTTTAACCCTTTAAAACTAGGTGGTATGATATATGTACAACTTGAGTATTGTCAGTTAACACTGAGTTGAAATTCATCTACACTCCAGTTATTTAATTTATTCACCTTGTAGAGGCATCAAATATTTAAAAGCGTGGGGCATGATAACGTGACCATTTTATTTTTGATTAAAACGGGACATGGTTTCTTTAGGTCAAATTATAGGTAGTCAATGAAAAAACAACACTTTCTTAAAGTTATTTATTCAGAAAAAGTTCGTTGGCTTAAAAGTTACGACTCACAAATATAGGTACCAAAAAGTTTAGTTATTTATATTATCAGAAAAACAAATTTGTTTTAATATAGCTGGTGAAAATTTCAAGTAAGAATGAAACTCTTGGCACTTTTTTTATATTCATCTTAATTATAAACATGCTCTTAGAACGGAAATTTGTAAATGGGTTTTCTCAGATGTCCACAATTTGTTCATAATAGAAAATTCTCTTTCTACTGGAGCATTTGTAGCAGGCAAACATAAAACATTTGTAGCAGGCAAAGATGTTCAAACAATAGAAAAGCAGGTCGGTGGCCGGCTGTCTGCTACTCAAATTTTCGCCGGTGTCTGAAAACGGGACAATTTTTCGTCCCACAGAACATTTCGGGACACTGGGACTCTTAATTGTAAGGGGCAGTCCCGTTAAAAACACGGGTCTGGTCACGTTAGTCATGATCCAAAAAGGTTGAGAAGTATCTATTTCTGTGAAACCGATTTCGAACGGCTATGGACAACCCTGCCATCAGCGAGACTCGAACCCGCGAACTTCGGTACCGAGGAGCAGGATTCATTCCTATGAACATATTTTTTTAAACCTCATTTAATGTTTTAAAGATCTGAATGAAAAAATCAATATTTTCATCAGAAATGAAGTTATCGAGTATAATTCAACTCTAAATATAGAATATTTTGATATTTACACAAATTTTAATAATCTATAAAATCTAGGAACCATTTCTTGCGTTTAATACGAGTATTAAAACTCACTGCGGTACTCAAGAGTCTAAAATTTGTACATAATTTTTAAATATTGTGCATTTTACATTTTAATATGAGATATTATTACAATTTTACCACTGATTTTGGTTTGTATAGGTAAGTTATTAAAAAGTCGCCGTTTCTGGGTTCTTAGCCGCCTGCCTGTAAGATAGCATTTGGTAGCCCTTTTACTAATACGTGTTCCTAGTACATTCAGAACTTAGAGAAATGGATAGAAGCTTATTATTATGTTTATATGATTGCTCCATATAATTGATTTAGTATTTTTAAAATACGAGGCGCATCCAGAAAATAAGTTTCCCTATGTTTTCCCCTTTAAAGTAAACGTAGTTAGCCGTATCAATTGCGCTTGCATGATAGATCTATGACGTATTAATCATAAGCCTGCTGGACAAGTCCCGATTCATGCCAGTAGCGGGGTAGCAGTGGTCCGAAATGGAAACTTTGATTCCTTCACCCGCCGCCTGCAAGGTTTGGTCGATGATCTTGAATGCACAAAGCATTGTGCCATTTGAAATTCATAGTCTTTGAGCCGAAATTGACATCCAAACACAAAATTCAACGCTTAGTAGCAGCACTGACATTTCTGCTGCAGTATCACGATGACGACGATGAGTTCCTTGACAGGATCGTCACGGGCAATGAGACTTGGATTTCGCACTTTACATCGGAAACCCAGCAGCAGTCAATGCATTAGCATCATAGTGGATCTTCGGTCAGCACCAAATTCAAACAGATGCTGTCGGTACGAAAAGGGATGTGCACAGTGTTCTTGGACAGGAAGGCTGGTTCCATTCACAGGCAGCAGAGTTCTACGACAGAAGTATACAAACATTGATCCCGCAATACGACAAGTATTTTAATTCTAGTGGTGGCTATGTTGAAAAATAGCTAAAACATTGTTGTACTTGTTGTCAATAAATACGTTCGTGAAAGTGTGAGCTCTTTTTTTCTTTTAAATAGGGAAACTTACTTTCTGGATGCGCCTTGTATTGACTATATATAGCATATATTTGGTAAAAGTGCATTAGTTATCGTATCAAAATAACTCCTGAACTGCATTTTTCTCCTTTCCTTTTGTCAGTTTATGAATCATATCTGATAATTTTTTACATGAATTCGATTCAAATGCTAACATTACTATCTAAAGAAATCGAGAGACAGTATAATTTGGTATCAAAATGATACATTAATCTTACATTTTACCCTTTGTTAGAGATCCGTTTGGATTTTTATTAGTTGTTACACCTAAAATTTTTTGAGTAGGAATTCATGTGAAAAATGCCGAATGATGGCGAGTGGTTAGGGTGCTGTCCTTCAGATCCGGAGTTCGTGGGTTCGAATCTCACAGGGGCATGGAATCGGCTTTAAGCAGTAGGTTCCTGTCTCATTAGCCCTCGTGTTGCAAAAAGTAGACCGTAGCGTTCCGAACCAAACCTTTGAAAAATACTTAATATGTTGCAAACAACCGTTTTAAAATTTTCATATATCTAAGTATTCATTAAAACCTTTCGCAGGTTTATGCCAACAATTATTTCTAGACAAAAAAGGCAAAGAGAAAGAGAAATGGTTTTCCTTTTTAATATTTACAGTAAAATTCGCTTTATCCAAAAAAAAGCTTTAGTAAGTATATTTTATTTTTTATTCATCCGACCCCCTTGGCCCTGATTAAACGTATAAAACAGTTTAACTTTCTTTTTATCCGAGGGACACGGGGTACAATCATCTAGTTCTAAATAAAGTTTAAAATATAAACTTATACCATCTTTATAAACATGTGACAGTATGATAAACATTCGCACATACAACTTTTGCTTCAAAAGTAAATATCTCATATATCCTATATTACATTTAATTGAAAGAATAAATTCTTCATATTTTGCATCATATTTTGGAAAATAGCTTAAGTCTTCTCAAGCGTATAAAATAAATGCGATAAGTTTAAATTTTGCCTTTTTTAACCTCTTATTATTTTCTTTTTATCCTGAAGTGGGTATTATGACCCAAGCTAGGGAACGGCAACTTTCTGTATTTTAAACTTGTTTTTTAAGAAATTCTACTCATTATTCTCATAAGGAAAGCCTTTATATATCATCGTGCAGGTGTGTCAGCGCCACTTACGTTGAAAAGAAAACAGAAAAAAATGCTTAAATATTTATTTGTAAAACACTTTTCTTTATACACAAAAGGACTTAATGGCTTAAAATATTTTCGCTCTCACACTAGAAATTCGCTTAGATTTCAATGAGAAATGGATTCATAAACTGAATACGTTGCTATTTTAACGATTTCATGTTGCTGTGTAATAAGACCGTTAGAAGAATTTCATAATGCTCATAAAAAAAGAGCCTTAAAATATCGTACAGGTTGGATCAGCGTCACTTACGGTGAAAAGAAAACAGAAAAAATTGCCAGACTGTTTATTTGAAAAATACTTATTCTTAATACACATTTAGATCTTAAATCGGTAAAAAATTTCGCTATCAGACGACAAATTCTTCAACAGGAAATTAATTCCTAAACAGAATTTGTGCTTTTTCAACACGTACCTGTTGAAGTGTAATAAGGACTTTAGAACGAATTTTTTACAAGTTCTCTAATGACACTCTAGCTTTAAAAATTATTTAGTGTTTCATTTTAAGCGGTATAATTTTTATAAAAACATAAAAAATATGCTTCAAATAAAAAAGAATAAAATTAATTTACTCTGCTTTTGAAATATATACACTAAACAGCTATTCATTAAATTTATATCAGCTTATAAATATCTTCTTAAATATAAATTTATATTTAAGAAGGTTAGGGGTGCTACGGTCTACTTTTTGCAACATGAGGGCAAATGAGACCGGGACCTACAACTTAAAGCCGATTCCGAACGGTAACGGTTACGGTCGAACGCTGGCCGATTGGTTAGGGCGCTGATCGTCGGTACCAGAGTTCGTGGGTTCGAATCCCACTATGGCATGGATGTTCGTAGCCGTTCGGAATCGGCTTTAAACAGTAGGTCCCGGTCTCATTAGCCCTCGTGTGCAAAACAGTAGACCGTAGCGCTCCAAACCAAACCAAACCGAACGGTTACGAACATCCATGCCACTGTGGGATTCGAACCCACGAATTCTCGTACCGAAGGACAGCACCCTCACCAATCGACCATCGTTCAGCGGATTGGGTAAGAAATATGACCGAAGTATACTCATACTTCTATTGCTTGTATAATTTTATAGCCAATACTACAGGTCAACTTATTAAAATAAGTCCAAATGTATAAAATATACTTCAAATGATAAAGAATGAAAGCACCCTCAAGAGTGCTTTCAAAAAATATGCACACTGGAGATCTATTAAGTTCATATCAGTAGCTTAAGAAATTTTTCGAAAATATACAGTTTTTACAGGATAAATATTTAGATGCATATTAAGTTATAAAAACTTGAATTGATGAACATATATAATTGGGTAAAAAATACTCTCTTCGTATGAGTGACAATTGTATAGTTTTGCAGCCAATATTGTAGGTCAATTTATTAAAAAAAAGTCAAAGTGTCTTTATGAATAATTAAAATTATTTCAGTCTCTCTCGAAACCTATCTTATAAAAGAAGGGGACGTCTATATATTGGCGAAATAAAATGTTTGAAAACGTTGTAAAAGTAAATTATGCATTTTAAAGACATTTTCTTTTTGTACAACGAAAGAAAGACACCTTGTGACCACTGATTTGAGCTTTTCAGCGTTAAAAATTGCTTTCTCGGTGGTTTTAAAATGCTACTACATTTCAGTGTATATCAGAAATTAATTTTATTTTGAATTGAAGAAAGTTAACTTTATTTTCTAAAATAGAATTTTTAAACTGTGGGTCACGGAACATGAAGTAAGTGATCACCAAAAAATTTAGCAAGCTTATTAGTTACAAATTTAAAGTTTAAAACTTACAAAGTTCAGTTTTTATTCTACAATGGCCAAATATTTTTATACGATGTATCTCAAAATATATAAAAGACAATACAATGTAAAAATGGAAACGGTTAGATACATTTTTTTTATAATAGAAACGTTTATTTCACTGGCATTGCACTTGACGCTGTGGGTTCGACAAAGGCCAGGGTTTTTGTGGAACTCACAAGATGAGACCTCGTTTGCAAGATAGAGTGTTTTGGTAACACCTGCAAGCTGGCGAAGCTTCGATTTCTACCCTCGCGTTAATTCGTCGGAAATATGTGGATCAAATCTAAAAAAATATTAAAATCTTTCGTCCTGCGGTGTTGACTATTTTGCCAAGAATTGATAATATAATTAAAAATAAACAGGCTCTCACTGATCACTCTTCTCATTGATATTTAATCTTAGAATATGAACTTTTAGAAGTAAGTAGGTTTTATCAGTAGTGGCCTTCAAAATAGATACACGTAATGAACAGTCTATAGTTAATGTTTGAAGTAGCCCAATTAATACTAGAACTGCGGAAGTTTAAAACTGCGGGTTGGTGAAACTTACCCCGATTAGAAATGCGGGTTGTTATTCAAAAAGTCACAGTATTTTTACACATTGACATTTATTTATTTTTAGACATTAAATTATTCTAATAATTAATAAAAATAATAAGATGTGATAATATCAAAAAGTATTTGTAGTCAAAAAAACATATAAACGATTTTAATGGCATTATTTAGTTTCTTACACATTTCAAAATAATTCTGTTTTTAATATATATTTTTAACATTCTAAAATTGCCAAACTTCTTTTTCTATACCATAACGTAAAACATATAGTTTTGTTTGAACACTTGGAAGCTTAGTACAGAACCGTTTTACACATATAATTCCCATTTATTATCGATATTTTTCGCTAATCCAATATAAAATATGAAAAGAAGATTTTTCCCTTTAAGTAAATTCTTTCTTTTGTTAACAATTTCTTTATGAAAAAGAGTTCAAGTATGAAAGAATTAATTCTTATGCAAGAATTAATTCTTAATGGTAAAAAAATAACTCTTTAATGAGACGGATGTCCTTCATATTCTTCATAATAAATGAAGTTTTGAGACTGATCTACCTAAACCAAGGTTTTTTAATATTCGTGCACTTGAAACTATTTACATGCACTTGAAGCAAAGTGCTGAAATAATGAAAAAAAAATTTAAAATAAAGAAAATAGATAATAACTTGAAATTTTGAGATCTGGTTAGTGAAATACTTGCTAAATTGGCCACACTAACTGCGGTTTTTTGAAATAATGAAATATTTCAAATAAAGATATACATGAATGAAAAATGACAATAAATAATGACATCTATTGGAATTTGCACTCCGCGACAATTTTTTCTGCTATATACCCATATTTTCTCTGAGCGGCACTCTCTAATTAAAAGCGAGCAAATTTGTAAAAATTACATCAATATGTATTTGATTTTATAAGATACACAATATATATGATTACTGTATAAATATATTTACTTTTATTGTAGTTTTATGTACAACTTTCGAATGGTACACCAACGCACATAAGAAATATCTACTTTTTAGGTTGCAAATAAATGAGACTTCAATTAAATAAAATTTGACATTTGTTGTTTAGTATTTACGTGCGTTTATTTAATGAATATTTTTATGTTTATATACACATGTATACGGTAACAGTTGAAACATGGTAACTAATTAAAGAGAAATGTGAACTCGTCTTGAGAATATACAAGTTAAAATGCCTAACAAATATTGTTTATGTCAATTTTTAGTCTTTAAGTCTTTCTGTTACTGTGTGTCTGTCTCAACATAATAATTTTTACCATTAACAAATTACCAATTTTTTTATTATTTTACGGGGAAAATATAACCCGTCACACAATAGGGGGATGGTACTAATATTTATTTTACTGAAAAATATTAATGAGTATATATCTACTTTACTATGGAAAAACTCCCCATTTACAATTAGGAGAACATTCCCCCTTTCCTTTCACCCTTAAAGGGACGTTTCAACTTTTAGCTTATTTACATTAAACTCGAATTACTGTAATTAATTTTTCAGACAATTCCCTATAAAGGAGAAAAGACTTTAAATTTTCTTTATATTTAAAATTTAATATATTCGTTAATTTTGTCAAAGATTTATGAAAAACATATGTATAGTTGTAATTGTTATCATATTTTTATCTTTCTCTGCAGAAAACCCAGCAAATGACAGCACAGTACCTGTGGATATGACATCTCTACCGACGTATTCCTCTATCACAGGAGCAGCAACTTGTACTGCTATCTGCACAGCAACTGTCGGAGATTATTCTCCAAATGGTATGTACTATTGTGTTACTTACATTTACTTTACTGTTTTTAATCCTTCCTAAGGTAAACCTTGGTCCAATTAGTGTGTTAAGGGTACAAGGTCCGTTTAATCTTAGTTTTTAATTTTTTTACTTTATTCTTATAAGAATATATAATTCTTTACATAAAATATATAGGACACTAAAATCAATTTGGAAATAATTTTTGATTAAAATGAGAGGATATTTGGCAAAAATTACATCGTCCAACAATATTTCTGAAAAATGGTCCTAATGCACAACATGCAAACCAATTGCTTTTATTTTTTTCATTTTATCTCTAGAATTTGTATAGAAACAAAACTGGATTTCGAATTTCACTTACTTTAAATATTATTTACATAACAAAAAATGACCCGTCAGACGTTGTTGTGTTTTAACGCTGTAAATCCAATAATTGGAAAAGTAAGAGAAAAAAATTATTTTAAAAACACTTGACGACACCACGCGTATAGTCATCACAAGCGTTATTAGATAAAATTCGCACATCGCCTGTACGGAATTCGATTCTGGGACTTCTCGTACTGAAGCCTGGTGCGCTGACCACTGCTCCACAGATACGTTGACAGCGGGGGTCAGTGTTGCCAACCTTCAAAGTCAAAATTATGGATTCTAGGTCCTAAAATTATGGCATTAGCTTATAAATTATCGTACATTTTTGTAATAGTTCAAAATAGAGTTAATAGTTCGCGTTTGTACGATATATTTTCTCGTTATACATTTCTTTAATTCTTTTTTTTGAAAAAATATGTAAAA
Source organism: Pardosa pseudoannulata (assembly GCA_032207245.1). Taxonomy (NCBI): domain Eukaryota; kingdom Metazoa; phylum Arthropoda; class Arachnida; order Araneae; family Lycosidae; genus Pardosa; species Pardosa pseudoannulata. The sequence continues at coordinate 21,711,931 of CM063503.1, read as the reverse complement.
TTTTTAATATGATTCATTAAATTTTTTTTCTATCTCCCCGTATTTTACTTTAAATGAAACACCAGACATATGATATTTTTCTTTACTGATCTAAGCATTTTTATACTCTATATAAAAAAGTTTCAATATAGATACTGATTCAGTTCTTACAATTTCAGCTAATTAATTGTTTGAAAAACAATATAATTTACTTTAATTTGGAAACAACAGTAGAAGGGTTAATGATAATGAAATCATTTGTAATTCTTATTATTAATTTATTTTTTATGCATTTCACTGAATTACTATTTAAAATATATTTATTAATGATTAATAGATTTCTATACAATAGAAATTTAATTAGTTTTTTTATTTTTATTTGCAATAAAACTATCACATTTTATATTGACAGAAGAAAAAAAACTTTATATATATATTTTTTTTTATATATATATATATTTTTATATATATATTTTATATATATATAATACATATATTATATTCTTTTTAATAATGTTATAATTCATTATTTACTGTTTTTTTTAAAAATATGAAAAAATTCAGATAAAACCATTATTTAATAATTTAATTACAAAAAAAATATTTTAGTGAAACTGCCATACAGCAAGTAAAATGCAAAATTTGTTCTAATTATCCACAATTATGTAATCATTAAAGAAATATCTCCTGTATAATTGTGAATATTCAGTAATTTTTCATCAAACAATTTTGCGATAATTATCGTACATATACGATAATTATCGTATGGTTGGCAACACTGGCGGAGGGTTTCAAGCGGCGTTATAATAATCTCAATAAGCGCTCATTTCTGGAATTTTAATAAAAAAAAATTCTTATCCGATCAAATTGTGAATCTAAACCATTCTCTAATCAACTTAATTACGTACACAAAATTTCATCAAAATCAGTTCAGCCGTTTAAGAGCAGTTCGATTACACACACAGAATTTTATATATATAGATTGTTATTATTATTTCAGGTTGTACTATATTTTCACGTTTCGTGGTATTATATTTTTTGTAAGTCATGAAAATTCTTTGGGATTTTAAAAAGTAGACCCAGTGTTATGATAAACACATTAATAGACATTCTACAAAATTTTGAATAAGAAATACATATAAACTAATATACCTGAAACATTTTGAAACTACTTATTAAAAAAATTGTCAAACTGAAATATACATTTTAAAAATTTTTAAATAAGGTTGTATGACAAAAAAAATGGTCATGAAAATTGTTTGGGATTTTAAAAAGTAGACCCAGTGTTATGATAAACACATTAATAGACATTCTACAAAATTTTAAATAAGAAATACATATAAACTAATATACCTGAAACATTTTGAAACAACTTATTAAAAAATTGTCAAACTGAAATATACATTTTAAAAATTTTAAAATAAGGTTGTATGACAAAAAAATGGTCATGAAAATTCTTTGGGATTTTAAAAAGTAGACCCAGTGTTATGATAAACACATTAATAGACATTCTACAAAATTTTGAATAAGAAATACATATAAACTAATATACCTGAAACATTTTGAAACTACTTATTAAAAAAATTGTCAAACTGAAATATACATTTTAAAAATTTTAAAATAAGGTTGTATGACAAAAAAAATGGTCATGAAAATTCTTTGGGATTTTAAAAAGTAGACCCAGTGTTATGATAAACACATTAATAGACATTCTACAAAATTTTGAATAAGAAATACATATAAACTAATATACCTGAAACATTTTGAAACTACTTATTAAAAAAATTGTCAAACTGAAATATACATTTTAAAAATTTTAAAATAAGGTTGTATGACAAAAAAAATGGTCATGAAAATTGTTTGGGATTTTAAAAAGTAGACCCAGTGTTATGATAAACACATTAATAGACATTCTACAAAATTTTGAATAAGAAATACATACAAACTAATATACCTGAAACATATTGAAACTACTTATTAAAAAATTTGTCAAACTGAAAAATACATTTTAAAAATTTTAAAATAAGGTTTGTATGACAAAAAAATGGTCATGAAAATTGTTTGGGATTTTAAAAAGTAGACCCAGTGTTATGATAAACACATTAATAGACATTCTACAAAATTTTGAATAAGAAATACATACAAACTAATATACCTGAAACATATTGAAACTACTTATTAAAAAATTTGTCAAACTGAAAAATACATTTTAAAAATTTTAAAATAAGGTTTGTATGACAAAAAAAACTGAGTGTCAGTACAGTAAAATAACCATGTTGTTAAAGAAAAGCCTTTCGATCATAAAGCTTAAGTCTAAATTGATTTTTTCATAACAAAATATCATTATATATTTGGTCGAATTCTATCACTTTGAAGGGCCCTTGTCCCCTTAATTATTTCTAAAGAATATATCATGAAGGATATCTAGGCCTTGTGTATCTCAACAACCCTGTATTAAAACAATTTCTTCAAATGTTAGAATACATTATCTATAACGTGCAGAAAAATTATTTAAAATATTTTAAACATGAAAAGGAATATTTATTTGCAAACATCGTGTTCAAGGTAATAAAAAAATACACGTGTCTCAAAAGTACTGTAAATTATTTTGCTCAAAAACTATTTTAAATAAAGAATTTGAAATCGTGAGAAATCTACTTCTGGCGTGTTGTACAAAACTTTTAATTTAAAAAACCAAAATTTTATTCAACAAAAATACTGTGTATCCCATCAAACGATGACTTTGATATTAAAATTAGATTCAGTATCTCAATTTGGACCTACAAGCAAATTTTTCCAATTGCAGTTTTGTAAAAAGAGACAATCAACAAAAATATATATTTTTACCTATTCTTTGCTATGGAAATTAAAATTTCCCACAGTCTCTCCCTACATTTCCTGACACTTCCTTCTATTATCTAAATTGGATTACTCAGAAGCTTTTAAGTCAGATATTGCCAAACTGTCGATTACCAGCTACTAGTAGCTTGCGGGCAACATTTTTGTAGATCAGAGTGTCCCGCTCAGTTTGGCTAACGACTACTTACCTATGTGCTGTTTTTTATTCCGGAATGAAACGCAAAAAACAAATCGGTTGGTAAGCATATGGAGCGCTTTGGCTCAGTCGGCATAGCTATCGACCCCATAAATGGAAAGTTACTCGGTCGACTCGGTCAAAAATGTATCGCGTTGAATCACGACGGCTAAGGCATGTAAAATAGGTACGGAGTTGCAGGGTCCTTCAAGTTTCAAAACAATACCTGTGGAAGTCGCAGTCCAATCCTTGGAGTCTACTTCTTCATACCTGCTTATAACGAGCTTGCTTTACTCTTCTCAGCATCCACTTTTATTTTTGTGTTGTCCTAGGGACTATTGTTGGCAACCTATATGGTATTGCACCCATAGTAAAATGGCCGACAGGTATCTGCAGTTTCGTTGTGACGAATGCTATAAAAAGCTAGTGCTTCCACATATGAAATAATAATAATAATGAACATTTAGACAATTGTATTAGTATAGGAGACACTACCTACTCTTTCGACATTAAAACTGATGGCAAAAAAGAATGCCATAAAGTGAATAAGTCTGATGAAAAATATTTATTCCAATTTCTTTGTAATTTATTACTAGCAATAGTAATTTTTTTTCTTGTGCTGAATTCGATTTCAGTTTCTTTCTTTTATATACAGTTTTATTGAGTTTAATTATATATTTACTAGAAATGTATATTAATAGACAATAAATAAATGCATCATTTGAAAAGAATGCTCATATTTCTATCCAAGTTTTACTAATAGGTGACAGTAGAATTAAAAAGTGGGGTAACTTAAAAGTTTTATGTCAGTGTTGTTGCCAGTACCACTTGGACAAGTCAAGCACGTGGGTCAGAAGCTACAATTATTAAAGCAAAGGGGCACGTCTTTTTCATTTGACAAGCCCTACTAGGGTGTAATAAAGTCTTAGCACAAATGTTTTCACGGAATTCAGAAGCAGTTACCAAACAAAAGACTCCCCTCCCAAGGCTTGGCCTCCCACCCCCACAGACATGGTTTGAGAACTTGTCGGATATTGTGACAATGAACATATTTTAAGTGTCTCAATCACCGTTAACGAACACGGTGGATCTTAGTCAGGCTCGAGCACCGAACCCACATCCCTCCAGTTACGATATCGTTGCTCTATCGTTACCAACTTAGCTCCCGCATATCATAATAAGCTTCGTAAGATTAGCAACCACTGTTTTGATTGTTGGTTGGTTGAATGGAATTTTATGGCAGTGAGTCCTCCTGGGACATATTGTCCTAAACAAATAGTTCAAATTTAAAGCAATGCTACAAAGATGATGTGAAAATTGCTATAAAATGATGACAGATGAGAGAAGCAAATAATATAAAACATGCAAAACCAGTGAAGAAAAGAGACATAAAATCAAACGTAAAGAAAAACAGCAATGAAGCACAAAATTCAGATGAAAGGGTAAAAACCAATGTTTTTAAAAACTGAAAGAGTTTAGAATGAGACGATTTATCTTTAATATTAATAGATGAAGAGTTAAAATGATGAAAACGATGTTTTTAAACCTAGGACAATCAATTAGGATATACTTTACAAAGACTGTATTGCAGTGATCGCAAACTGGAGCAGATTCTCCGAGTAACAAATGACGATGGATAAAACGAGTACCCATCGTCATTTGTTTGCCACTGCTTTGAAACAAGCTGCTAAATTATAGACTTATAATTAAATAATCACTTGACTTCACAAATGGAGCTCATTTATGAAAAGTTACTTTTTCGACCGAAATTAATAGGCTAAATTTTGCTTCTTTAAACGTCAAAACTTTCGTAACTTTCTGCGTTACCAAGGAAAAAAATAGCAAAAATCAATTTATTAATAATTATACAGTATTTAAACCTATAAAAACATAAAAAATTATTTTTTTTAAACTATGCAAAAAATTTACGTTATACATATGAAAAAAATAAGGCAGATATTAATAGTAAATGCTGTTCTTTTGAGACAAAATATATATCAATCTATACATATTTTAGAGGGGTTTTATGCACATGTCAAACACAAGATTGTTATGACACTTTATCTAAGACCTATATTAAAATTTATAGGAGTTATAAATCATATACCTAACAATTTAGCTATTTTCTTAAAAAATGCCACTTTATTTGATAAAAATAAGTGTAGTTTTACAAAAAATGCTTCAACTTTCAATTTTTTACAGTCACAATAACATTTAAATTAATTGCTACAAGTTTATATTATTATAATTAAAACTTTTTAGTTAACATTTTATTCCTCAGGAATAAAATCGTCAAAATATAATTTCTCAGAAAATACATTTAAAGTTTTTGTTGCAGAAAAGTTTTACAAAATGTTTATTACAGCCACTTAATATTCTCTAACTTTATAGAAGGGAATTGCATTATTTTTGTCAAAATGTTTATTTTTTATATCTTCATTTTGTATTTATTATCTGGGGTCATGAAACAATCTTGATGATAAGAAGTCATAAGTGAAAAAGTTTAATAAATGCTGTCAGAAACAAGAAACAACCTAGTAGAAATAATAATTGCAGGTTTCAGATCTTGAAAGAGGGTTATTTTGTAATTTTTTAATTAAAAAATGTAAGCTGTTTTTCAACTCTTTTATGAACATTTTTACAGCTGCATTTATTTTTTATTCATTTATATATGTCCGGGAGCTATTCAGCTGTATTCTAACACAGAGTTTGTTAAATATTTTTGCAGCAAAAGTATATTTGTTACTTTACTTTGCAACAAATACAGGCATGCCAACTACTCCAGATCCTCCGGAGTTGCTCCGGAGGAATTTGATAACTCCGGAAACCACTCAGATTACTCCGGAAAATGACTAAAATTTTGAACAACTAAAATATCACAATTCATCAATCAAATAAATATTCTTGAGAAAAATAATGTTGAATATATTCTTTCCATATAATAATGCTGCATGTAAAAGAGTGCTGTGTGGGAAACTAGAAAGACATGGTTGGTTTGAAGCCCGACGTTCAAGTGTTTTGCTACAGAGGTCTAATGAGATGAGACGCTGCTGATTGAAGCCGATTCCGAGTGGCTTCGAACAATATCAGGAGTGCATTTCGAACCAACGAATTCGGGTACTGAACGGCATTGACCTACCCATTCGAATGAAACTTCTAATAATGTGTCAGACATGCCAACTACTCCGGAGTTGCTTCGGATAAATTAGAGAATTTGATTACTCCGGAAACCCCTCAGATTACTCCGGAACAATAACTAAATAACTAAAATTAACCGGAAAATAACTAAAATTTTGAACAACTAAAACATCACAATTTATCAATCAAATAAATATTCTTGAGAAAAAAAATACTGAATGTACTTTTTCCCTACAGTAATGCTGCATGTAAAAGAGTACTGTGTGGAAAAACTAAACTGAATTTAGGTAAAATTTGAGTAGACAAATTTTAGAATCCCTGATGATAGAAAAATGTAAATATTTTAATTAGGGTCAATGTGCTACAAGACAAACGTTTCTGAAAAAGAAGTTGTTAAAGCTAAAAAAGCTACTTATACATTATTAAATGCATAAATTTTAACTTACCCTTTATAATTTACTACTGTGTGTTTAATTTAATGTGCCCAATTTTAATTTAAAAACCAATAAAATATGTAATTATGTTTGTTTTGCTTGGTTTTTTTTTTGTTGTTTATTATATTCGTAAATTGCATACGCGTGTAGTTTGTGGGTAGCTTGTTAAATTTTAAATCCGAGCTGTTGCTCCTGATAGACGTTCCTGAATGATGGCATGTCTGCAAATATCATTTATTAAATGTTTAACATGTTGAAAAGAAATTTTGTCGAAATTTTTTTCTTTACAGTGTTGTTATAAACATAAATTTGCTCTTTCTGCATTTATTTAATCAAATAAAGACTCTTTTGAAACATTAACTGAGTTTTTAAAGTAAAATCTAATATGGATGTCACATGTCTTTCTATTCACTTAAAAACAAATACATTTTTTTTAATTTTGATTGCATGATGCGCCAACAGAATTATCACTTCACCAGCTCTTTCAATGGTCAAATTCAATTTCCTTTCTCAATATAAAAGTGATGTCCGAGTACAGCACAAGAGCTAATGTATAGTGTGATCGGTTTCGTCAATGTCCGTTATATTGAGATTTTCTGTTAAATAGATATTTTGTTATAAACCGCATTATTTCGAAATTTCCGTTCGTACCAAAAATGAACTTTTAAAAGCATTGTTAAAACTACATATGAATAGGTCGATATTTTTTGTTGCATTGTATTACATTTTTGTTGCATTTTTATTACATACAGTGCACAGTGAAATATAAAAAGGAGGTGTACAAAATGCTGTTATAACTTTTCTACCTGTAAAATTTCAGCATTCTAAAGCTCTTGATTTATACGTACGTGAGATACATATATACACTCGTACAGATATCACGATGAAACCAATCGAAATGCAATCAGGATTGATTAAAATGGATTTAATGTTTTCTGGCATACGTACAACTTAAACCAGTCACTTATAAAATTGATTAGCAAATATATTAAGACATTTTAAAATCAATTCATATTTTTGCGTCTGGGAATATTTGCTGTCATAGACATGTGTTATTTTTTTATTATTATTTTCTTATTTAAAAAATATTTATTTGCAATATAACATAACATTTTTAAAGAAATTAGTATATTGTTAAATAAATTCATATATTTTGCTGCCTTTTCGTGTCTGAAATTATGTAATGTTATAAATCTGTATTAATTTTTTATGATCATATTATTATTTAAAAAAGGTTGATTGTCAATATATTAAGGCATTTTAAATGAATTCGTATTTTTGGCTGCCTTTTCAATCCCGGAAAAAAAATGTTGTAATAAGCCGGTGCTAGATTTTTATGATTATATTGTTATTTAAAAACGATTTATTTCAGTCTATTAAGACTTTTTAAAAAGAATTCGTATTTTCAATATTTTAGAAAAAACAACTATAAAAGTCCAAGTAGGTTTGTAATAAAAGATAAAATGTAAAATATGATGCATAATTTTGATACCAAAATGTATTCCTTTCTATCACTTTAAATAAAATTTGTAACAACTGAAAAGAAATTTAAGATAATCAAATATTATTGAAAAAGTGTCAAATTAGAAAAACAAAATGTAGTTTATAGCTGACTTTTGTTACTTCTTTTGCAAAGGTAACCATTTAAAAAATTAAATAAAAATATCATGAATACATTTTAAAAAACTTTTTCATTGTTAGTCAAATTACATGTAGTCAAATTACATGGAGCAGACATCAAAACAACTTATTAAGCTTCTTTGCATAGTTCTAAATTATAAGTTTACCAGGAATCCGCATTTGTAAGGGTCGGTCAAATATATCTTGCACGCAAGCGGTTAATAATCCTGAACTGTCCCTGTCTATGAATTTCACCAAATATAAATGTTATTATGCACTAAAAATGTTAGCATTTTCATGAGAAAGGGATAATTTAATCCTGATTAGATAGGCGTCTATTTCTGAAAGTCTATTTTTTGCACGATGTTTTCTCAAAACGTACACAATCTTAACCAAAGTTTAGAAAACTTGCAGATTATTCGGTAAACAATAGCAGTAATATTACATTAACCGCAATTATTTATTACAGCAATTACCACACTGTAATCAATAAAGATATTGCATTTTCTTTAACAATGTTTTGCAGTACTTTTATACCACACCTCATCAGGCTTTTTAAATTGCTATTTTGTATAATGCAAGAATGATTACCTTGAAGCAAATGTTCTATAAAGCACACATTCAATTTGTCAAATTTCCCTTATCTTTTTTTCCATTTCATAAACTTACTAAAAAACAGCTCTGTAAATCTTTGATAGTTCTGTCATTTTTAAAGATATTTGATAGGAATTGTATCGTATAGAGTTGACTATGAAGTTGTAGTAGCACAAAACTGTATCTCATACCTGCCTACTTTTACGAATTATTCGTAAAACTTAAGAAATAGCAAACATTTTAAATTAGCTTACAGCAGTTTAATAACAATCTGGCTTAATGTTTATTTATCTAATTTAAAAAATTATTGTTAAATGTACTGTAAAGCGTTTCATTTTATTTTAGGTCATACATATGAGGCTTCCAAGAACACTGGAACCCACTTTGCGACATTACCACCTTACCGGTGTTATCCTGCAGGAGGAATTCCTGAAAATGGTAATAACAGATTCTTCTTTTTAGCATTTATTTCTGACAATCCCACACTTAACACGTAATACAATAGCAACCTCGAGTGTACTTCTTTGTTACAGTACACACATTCCTAAGCCAAATTATGCAAAAAAGTTTAATATTAATATCACTTGATTTCTTGTACTGCTGTTATATCATATATCTTTTTTTATTTTGTATGATGTGTCAGTGATGCGCTCATCAGTCGACGAAAAACATGTAAAGGTTTTGTGCGGACAATAGGGCGTTATCCATCAACTTTGGAGCGAATGGAATAGTCATATGGTTCCCGGTAATGATCTTCGTCAATGTTTGAACTTTGGAATGTTTCGGCAATAGGGCGTTATCCATCAGCTTTGAGACATGTGGAAGAGTCATCAGTTTTCCCGGTAAGGATTTTCTTCGGCGTTCGAACTCTGGATGCGATTGTTGACCCATCGAAGGAAAAATTCAATGTGGAGATTGTTTCCCATATAGCCAGGAGCCAAGGATTAAACCATTGAATAACCCCAAGGACGAAGATCAAAGGAAAGAAAAGAAATACGACAGAAATACTGATGAAGAGAGAAAGAGGTGGAGAGATATAGAGACAGTTATAGAGATAGCTATAGAGGCAGCTATAAAGATAGCTATAGATACAGCTATAGAGATAGAAATAGAGATAGCTAGAGATAGATATACAGAGATAGCTATAGAGACGGGTTCTTACACATGATCGTCTAACTGAGGCGGTGGGGTAATTTTAGAGATTTGGGAGACTTGGTATGATTATACTTAAGTCGTTTTTTTTATGTTTCTTTTAAAATAAATAGTTAAGTGCATTGGTACAAAAAGGCTTCGTCTGAATCAATAATTTATACATATTATTTCGGACCAATATGTCATACCAAATAATGTTCAGAATTATAATTTAATTGAATGAGGACTGAGTTTTCCAATTCTGGAGGAGACTACACTGGAATCAGAGAGCTATTGCATGAGGCGTCATAAAAATTACCATTTGCACATTATCTTTAACATACAAAATAGATTTCGTAACTTTCGTTTCTCGAGGTAACTGTGGTGTGGATACAGCTCAGGTACTGCCATCTTGTGGAGACCGTAAGCGTTAATATTTGTTATATTCATACATTTCTTCATATAGATATTTCGTTCTAGACCGAAATATTTCGCGATTACAATATATCTTTTACTCTCTAGGTAGTAATAAACAGTAGAAATTCGAAATTATTCCCCACAATTAGTAGATTTTTAGTTTTCTGTTATAAAAATATACTTTATAAACATTGTTTCAGCTGTCTAAAAATCATTGTTACAAAGGCATATAAATACTACGAAATGTTTAAATTGCATTGTTGAAGATTGGTAGCGAAAAGAGAGGTGAACAACTATAAAAAATTATAGCCTTCATAACAATCCTAAATATAAGTTTTTACATTTTACGGCTTATCGTGTATGCGTTATACACTCACAACGTTAATATATGTTATATTGACATTTATCTTTATATAGAGTGAGATTACAATGAAAAGGAGAGGTGCACAACTGGATATTATGACATTCCTAAATGAGAAATTTGAACATTCAACGGTAAATAGTTGTTAATTACACCGCATAGTACTATTACATGTTATATTGACATTTTTGTTAAACGCAATTCAGATTACATTCTAATTCGGATGATCACAACTAGTTGTTTTAATAGTCTTAAATACAAGATTTTGACCGTCTAAGGCTAATCATTATTGAGTTATGCGACAGCGTTAACACACGATGCATTAAAATTTTTAATTACATAAAATTAAGATTGAAGTCAAAAGGAAGATGCACAACTACACGTTATAAAGTACTAAATGAAAATATTCAACCTTCTACGGCTAATCGTTTTCGATTTATGCGGTTATACATACGCATACAAGCACGTAAGCCAAGAGGAAAAAAGTCAAAACAAGTTCCGGGTGGATTTGGTTTTATTTGGAGCGCAACGGTCTACATTTTTGTACCCTGAGAGTTAATGAGATCGGGATCTCATGCTTAAAGCCGATTCCGAACGGTTACGAACATCCATGCCACAGTGGTGTTCGAACCCACAGACTCCGGTACCGAAAATAAGCACCTTAACCATTCGACCAGCATTCGGACTTAACTAGTTCAAGAATGATCAAAATAGATAACGTTTCAAATTTATAGTTTCCTTCTATATATCGACGCAATATTGAAATTACTCACAGTACTGTCCCAATAATGGTTTTTGCAAAAGCAATACCATTACCGCAGACTCGGTTTAAGTGAGTATTTTCGTTTTTTGTAATTACAATAACTCCTTTTACTTTCTACAGTAAGAAAAAACTTTTTAAATGCAATCGAGTACCGACATTTTAATGCATATAAATATACACTGTTTATGTTAATACACTGAATAAACTATTCTAATAAAATTATGTATAACAAATCCATTCAGTCCAGCATTGTGCAACTTCACATTTATTGCGGATCGGAAAGATTAGGTCAGCCGACATCATTACAGTGCAACTGGTCTGCATAGAATTCCCAAAAATATACAGAGTAGAACCTCGATTATCCGAGTTAATTGGGACCGCTGGTACCTTGGATATCGAAATCTCGGTTAATAGAAATCCTGTATAAAAACCTTCCGTGCTTGCGAATTTAAATAACTTTTAAAGTAAAAACAATAGGACGTTCTTTAAATGATAAAAATAAACATATATAAACTTATGTTTCAGAGCTAAAAAGATTTTAAATGTAAAATGAATTTTTTTAACTATACTTAGTTAAATATCGAAAGACACATTTAACACAAATCTGAAGAAAATATTGTATTTTTAAAATTTAATATACATTATTTTTTTAAATTTGCATTCTTTTAAAAAAGTCTGTTACTATTTTTGCAAAAGTCCAGAATTTCTGTCATGGGCAGCCCTATCGCACCAATTTTTGATCAACGGGAGATCGGTGTAGCATCGTTTCTTTGCTCCAAATATTTTAGGGCAATATTTTAGGTTCCCACCCCCAACAGGGGGGAGTAAGTGTCCGATAACTTATTACACCTGGTATTCAATAGGGTCACATGACCACTGTTAAGAAAGCATTCATGGATGTTGTCTTCTCAGGGTGTAATATTTCTTGGAAGTTGAGTGCTTTTGTGGGGAAGAAGTGCCTGTAACACGGACAACGAACGAATTTTTTCCAAGCTCATTTTGGAAAGGAAAAAAAAATAGACTTCGTTATTGACTCGGTTAACAGAAACCTCGGTTAATCGAGGTTCTACTGTACATATTTCACCGATATAGAACCCCAGAGCGAGTGAGTCACATTTTATTCCAATAAGATTAAAGATTGTTCAGCCATTTTTAGAAGACAAGAGTGAACCTTGATTATTTAAGTTAACACGAAACTACAAAAGCAGCAATTCAGTTTTTGCAAAAGCAATACCATTACCCTAGACAGCTGAAAAATGTTTATTACTTTGGTATAGCTATTGGACAGAAAATTAGCAGTTAATACAGCGTTACTTTTGAAATGTCTTAAAAGAATGAAAATCGGAGGGCACTCCTTTATCTGACATATTGTGGCTGGGGTTTAAGGTATAAAAATTAGAAGGGAGCAAAGGAGAATTTAGTATATCTATTTGACGGATATGATATATTACACACTCACAAACACATACATATATATATATTCAATTACAAATAACTTAATTCATTGTGTGAATTGATTGTTTATGTGTACTTATTTAAAGTTAAATTCTGTTGTTGTTATTTGTTAATTATTTTATAGTATATTTGTTAAAATATTACTAATTATGTGTCTATTTTATAATTTGTTTCCATGCAGCCTTACAACGTGTAAGTATGAAATGCTTCCTGCTGAATTATACCAAAGTTCATGTTGTCTGCCTAATTAAGTTATTCAAGATATATATTTACTATTTGTCCCTAAACTGAAAAAGATTATTGTATTATCTTCATGTTATCCATTCACCCGAGTACAAGTCATCATCCCCAGACATATTCCTGCCACAAATGTACACATTATGTACACAAATGTTTCAAAATATTTTTTCATTTCATATAATTACTTACACTAATAATTATTTTAATAAAGATTATTGTTATTATCCTCATGCTATCTATTCATCAGAGTACAAGTCATCTTTCCCATACATATTCCTTCCACAAATGTACACATTATGTACACAACTTTTTCAAAATACTTTTCATTTCATATAATTGCTTGCACTAATATTTCCTAGCTTTTCTTATTTAGAATATTTTATGTTGTAGCTTTATAATACAACATTTTGTTAATATCAAAACTAAAGACGAAATGTCAACAAATAAACTGTCGTATGATGTGCTACAGTCGTTCAGTTATTAATACTCTGCGTTGTGGAACTGATCAAAAAAGCTGATTTTGATAGATATCCTGGCTATGAAATATAATATCACTTTAAAGCAGGTATGGCAATTACAAGGCACGCGTACTAAGTTTGGAAGATATTTGAAATATTAAAAAAATAAATAAATAAATAAATAATAAAATAAATAATTGTAAAAATATTCTTTTATATGAGATTTTGCTATGCTAGTTTGGTACCACAAAAGTCGGAACATATGCGCCAACAATCTACCCAAGGTAGTGTAAAATACTTTATAAAATTAATTTGCCGATCAAACTTTTTGCGACATTTTTATATGAAAAACGTTGCTCCTATCATGTTTTGTTTATTATTTATTATAAATAATAAAAATAACTATTATAAATACTACTTAAATTACTTTATTAATTTTTATTTATGTACTACATATACATACATAAGATATTGGAATTGAGAAAAACTAACTTTGATTTTAGAACGCTGATAAAACCATTTGGCATTTCTGCTTAAGAGTGCACTGTGAAGGCTTTTATGTGTGCACACAAAAACTTTTGAAATGTGTGCTTCTCTCTAAACTTTTATTTAACCCTTTGCACTCGAAGGCTCCGGAGCGGCGCCATTTAAAATGTGTCTTCAAATTCGAGGGCTGATCTATGGAGTAATGCAAAATAATTAGTTTTTACAATTTGTTTTTGTTCTTATGTAAAAAACTGAAAATTATTTGCTTTGTCTCCGTAGCGGAGCCCTCGAGTGCAAAGGGTTTATATCTACTTCAAAATTCAGAATAAACTATTGGCTATATCTTTTTGTTACTTATCTTATTTGAAATATGTTAACATCACAACGAAGAATTGGCATTGTTGGTCTATGTGGTAATACGGCAGGTTGCAGGCTCTAACTCGGCCAAGGCGCGTTGACATCTTTTGCTCTAATTGTAATTTATAAACAAATAAATTTAAATTCAATTGTTTATCTATGATTATACAAATATTATGATTTCTGAGACGGATCAGGTGGATCTTCAGCTTTTAGACCTTGATTGGTTCATAACCTGTAAATATACCGCTTGTTTCAAACCAGTCTGGAATCTTTTTTGTGTACAGCTGGTGCTGCGGATACGTTCCGACATTGAAGACCTAACTGTTGCTTGAGTGTTTCGTGACAACATGATTACATATTTAACGTGATAAAAAAGGAGTACAATCACCCAGCAAACAAGGCTGCTTTAACAACGCAATCGTCTCTTGGTAACTATTATTGGTCATTGTGGAACTAATTATAAAGGCTTCATTTGCTGCTTTCTAAACTTCCTCGTGTGCACAAACAAATTGAGGTTTTCAGTCATCCAAGTCTTTTCAGGGAGCAATCTATTCTTTGCCTGATCCGGTGGTGCATTTTGAACCAATCATATAAATTGGGTTTACATTCCAAGAACACGTTATACTATGAAAGGTACTGCATCCTATTTAACCCCTTCCCTGTGGAATTTATTTGAGAAAATGTGCCAAAAATGGGCATTTTTTCCCTCTTTAATTTTGTTTGTTACTATCATCAAAATGTTAGAAATAGATTCATTAAAAAAAATTAACGAAGTAACAACTATTTTCAGTATTTTTACATAAATGGGATATGTTAATGAATTACAGTAATTTGCCTCAAATTACAGCAAAATAAATCCGTGATATAATTTTCAAATTACATAATTTTCTGAATAAATATAATAAATTAATACAACAATATTATTATCTATATCAACCGTCATGAATTCCATGACCCTCAGATTCCTTTGACTTTCGCAAATCCTTTACAGTATCCAAGGCTTAGCGACATATGCCACAAAACTGCCGTACTTTTCGCGGGAAAGTATTTCTATCTATTGGGACAATGGCAAGTTTAATTTTATGAATTGGACGAACCGATTTCGGGCACCACGGAATTGAAATACCGTTTCTTTTACTTGCCCGAACTCAGGATGGGCAGTACAAAATTGGCGCATTTGTGTTGCCCGAACTGAGCTAGGGCGTCACAGGCAAGGGGTTAAAAAATCAACTTTTACTACAGTTCTGTTACCCCATGTCAATAATTTAATTTAAACATTAACACACACACACACACACACACACATATATATATATATATATATAATATATATATATATATACAGGGTGACCAAATTTCGAGGAAGACCGATAAATTATATAACATTTAAATAAGCAGACTGGGGTTTTTTTTAGAAAAAGGGTATTTTACCGAAAATATTTGGTGGGAAAATATATTTTTTTTATTTCTCTGCCTTTTTTCGTCTTATAAATAATTGTTGTCATAAACCTAGGTTAGTTTTTAAGGAATAATTTTTCGCATATTTTGTTGCTTAATAAGATATTGGTTAACAGTATATTAAAATAGATATAGATAAGTGACATTAAAATGAGTTCTTACTTTAATAATTTTTAGAAATGCCAGCAAAAATATCCAAACAGATTTGTAGTAAAATAGAAGTTATATATTTCCGATACTAATTTGTACGTCTCTTTATCTGTTTAGGTAATGTTATTAAAAAATGAGAAGAAATGTAAAAAGTTAAAAAAATCGGATATTGGTGATAACTAACACATAATAAAGCAAAACGTATGAAGTCTATTCCTGCATGTTGTTATATTTAATACGATATCCATTCTAATATACTTAAAATGTATATATGGTTTATATTTTTCTATTCCTAGTCAGTTATATGGAGCAGTAATAACATAATTGTAAGCTCATTTGCTTTGGACTAAATTAAGAATCTACGGAAAATTTGAATTGGCAGGGTGCGGCCATATACTATCTCGCACAAAGGCAGGCTATAAATTTCTTCAAAGTATAACTTTAAAAATATAATCATCAAATCAGTAAGTTTTCATCTCTTAAATTTCATAGATTATTCAAATAACACGCATTATAATGTACTTTTTTTTAACAGTTTTGCTTTATACTTGATTTTATAATTAAAGGTTTTTATTCATAATACTGTGAAATATTGAATTCCATTTTAGGTGCTCCACCAAGTGCTGATAGCAAGTCAAACTACTTACGCAATGGTGCTGCACCAGGGCCTTACTCACTCTTTACAACAGAATTAAGTGACAGCATTAACGCAGGTAATAATTTTTTTTTGTTATTTTTTATACATTTAACTGAAGATCACTATACGATTTTTATAGTGTTGAAATGTAAACACACTGTATTTTTTACGCTATACCATTGCCCAAAAAGTGCTGTTTTCAACGTTTCCATTAAGAAGCTTGCAATTCCGTCACTTTTCTCACCTTTAGTCACTTTTTTTGCAATTGATCACTTTTAGTCACTTTTTTCATGGTGTATCACAGCAAAAGTCTGTTGTTGAAAAAAGAAAATCTGAATTAATAACAAAATATTTTAATAAAAGACCAAAAATGTGATGCTCTAATCTTATTTTTCTTATTAAAATGTAATTAGTCATATGGTTTCCAGAATTTAGTGATTTTAAAAAGCCGTATGAAATCTAAATTTGTACTGAAATGTATATTTAATACATTAAAGTAAATTACGTCAAGGCACACATTTCTCTTTTTCTTTTTCTTCCCAATTTTTGTTTAGATACTCTAAGTTATGTATACATATTTCAAAACATCATTAATATATGCAGAAAATTGTGATTATAAAATTAATGTATTGTATGTATTCAAATCTAATTTATAGATTTTCTTGAATAAAAAGCAATGTTGAGTTGAGTTAAACAAAATTTTTAACCTTTTTTGTATTTGACACTAAAATCATGTCTTGCATGAATCATTTGATTTAGAGTTAAAATAAATAGAAAAATCTTAACAATAGCATCTGTAATCAAGAGGAGAAAAAAAATCGCTTTTTTTAATGTTTAGTCACTTTTTAGTCACTTATTCTGTATTATTTGTCACTTTTCTCACCTTTTTGAAAGTACCTCAGGAGTTTCAAGCCTGCATTAATGACAATGGTACATTATATGATTTTTTTAATTTATCCTTTTATAGTCATTTAAAAATTGCATCAACGTTTAACTAATAACTAAATTCTAGTTTAACTTATTTTATAAATGTTTATATACACAATAGTTGATATTATACAAATATTTAAATGTGGGATGCCATATTAATTAAAAACAATTATTTACGATATTATAATTAATGATAATAGCATTTGCGCAATAAATTACTTTAGGATTTATTCTTAAATAGGGATTTAAGGATTGCATCAATGTTTGATCAATCTTTAAATTGTAATTTAATATTATTATTACTGCCTGACTTTCCGTTAGTTAATAATTAAAAGTAGATTTTTTTAAATATTTCACTTACTTATATCGGTAAGTGCATTCCGCGTGATAAATTATATTAATTTTTACATTTTGTGTTTTTTAAGGCGATAAAGTGACTTAAATCTTATTTTTTTTAAATATTGCATTTTTAATTTCATTACCAGGATATTTTTAATTTTTTTTTAATGTTCTTGATTTTTGAGCTGTTTCTTTAATATGTTTTTCTTCTAATTGTGTCATACTATCGAAAATATATTTTAACACATTTGGGCATTTTGTCGATTTGCTAAATTTTTAATTTATAGACAATAATTTTCCTGGTCATTAATTAAGTTATGTTAAACTAATTGAAATAGACACTTTAAACCAAGGATGGACAAACTTTTCCGGCCGCGGGCCAAAAATCGAAAGAAAATAAGTTTGGCGGGCCAAGATAAATTTTTCTAATATTTTAAAAACAATATACAATTACCTAACGGTTTAAATACGTTAATGAGATGAATGAAATTGCGATTTCATTTTTAAAAGTTCCATATACTCAGGTTCGAAGTGAGATGTAGATATTAAGGAACGATGCTAAATGCTCATCTGTCAGTCTACTTCTGAAATTATTCTTTCTAAGGTTCAAAGTTGAAAACACTTGTTCACATATAAGAAAGAAATATACCGCTGATCTTCTGGACGTGAGATAATAAATTTGGCATATAATATTTAAGCAAAGTAGAAAAGGAGATGCATATATATAATGTATAAATATATATTTCTTTTAATTTGCATCTGACAGGCAACTTAAAATTCTATCCGCGGGCCGTATAAATCCTTTCGGCGGATCATAGTTTGCCCATCTCTGCTTTATACGGATTTACATATTTATTTCGATATTGGAATTCCCTGGTAAAATATTTATTGGAATGTATAAAGTATAAAATCGTCAGGAGCATTTAAAAATTTCAGAATATCGATATCAAAATACTTTTTTTTTAAGAATTTTATTTGATTTTTTAGTTTTTTAATGTAATTGATTTAGTACTTCTTCAATGACAAGTGTATATGAGAAAGTAAAACTTTTGTGCCACAATATAGCTTGAAATCCAAAGTTAACGTAAGTAAGGTACAAATAGGTAGAGAAAAAACGCAGGTGTTTCGTTTCTTTGAGAGAGCAACATTCTCAATTGGAGAGCATTCTGACTTGCAATAGAGCTTTTCTACTTAAACTGCTGTTACAACGAAACGGCAGTTTACTTTTTTTCTCTGCGCCTTACTTATGTTGGCTTTACATTTTATGTGACATATATATACTTTTTTGTTACTTAAAGTTAGCAATTTACATTACAAAAACACTTTGATGTGTATGGTAAAATTACAACAGTTTACAGTCTATTTGGTAAACAAGTATTGGGAAACTAACTTTTTGGTCACAGTCACAAGTCTATTTTCCAAACTAACTTTTGGTTATAGCCTATTTGGTTATTCTACCATAACTGTTAATCAAGAATCGTCCTCAAAATATTATTTCTATTCTGGAAATGTTTTAAATATTTTTAACTAGTGTAAAATTTAAATTAAATTAGATCACTTGTATTACTAGAAATTGATAATCTATAGTTATTTTCTTATATTCTTAGGTCCAGTGAAATATCCTTACTATGCCAGACCAAGGATAGGTAATATTTGTTTTTTAACATGTGTTTCTGAGTAGATATACAGCAATAGGGAGCGTCTTTTCATATATCAATATTACATAATAAAATTTCAGATTTCAATAAAATAAAAGTCAAGAATACGTTTAACATAATTTAAAAACATGCATATTAACTAAAAATTTGCAAAGTAAAACAAGTTTAAAAAAATTTAGTGTGACTTTTGTAAGAGCATGTTTTTAGCTATTTTTTCAAAATTCGGTTAGTGATTTGAAATTCCAGTCCATAAATAAACTGTCTAAGTATGAATCGCTCAATCTCTAGCGATAGAAACTAGATTTTAAAAATTTTATATTTAGATGATTGAATTCACAAAAATATACTCTATGACTAATTTATAAGTGCACAATTTCTTAATATTGGATTTTTACAAACAAGTTATCAGAAATATTTATCGATTCAACTAGCTTTTGAAATGTTAATTTCATGTGCTAATATTCCCATTTCCAAGTCTATTTTGTGTGTAATTTTAAAATTTTGTAACATAATTTTTACAACGTTTTGACTGGCTAATCAAAAGAGTGTTTAAGAAACATTTACCTTTGCACACAAATGTGTAGATAATTATTTAAGTGAGTCAATACATATCACTTAAATACATAATTTCGCCAAAATTTTATAGTTATTTGAGAACTTTTAGCTTCTGAAACATTTCTTGATTTTTTTCTTTAGAAAAATATTTAGAATAAACAAATTTTCATGTAATAAGTAAAAAACGCACAATCGGTTTGAAACAAGTATAAACGGAAATTTTAAAATGACCAGTATTTTAAATAATGCTACATGTATGATTATTATTTTCTTTGAAGGTACCAGTTCAAGACCTTCAACCCCAAGTATGGGAAGAAGTTATTCGCCTCCCATGTACATCGAAGATGAAGAAACAGGTAATAATTTTGCTATTCTTTTGATAACTTTCACTTGAAGCAAATTTATTTAGATATTTATTTGTAACTTACTTCTTTCATTATTATCATTTCCATGTCCATTTAAAGTCAATATTCATTTTTTCAAAACACTTAAGAGTTTTGTTGCATTCATGTGGCAAAAGTTTGAAAAAAATTATCTTTTTCGGCATGATGTCTTTTTGTTGCTGCTAGCGTTAGAATTTAGAAATGTTTTATGTTTCTTCTGCCCATGCTGACTCAAAGTTTTGAGCTCTGCATTTAAAAAAAAACATTTTAAGATTCTACCAGGATGAAAATCTCCAAAATTTTATGTCCTGAATTTTGGTTTTGTCTTCTTCAAAACTCCTGGGTTTTGATTTATAGATATCCATAGGGGGTTTCGGTTATTTAAAAATCAGTAACATATTGGATAGTCGCCGAATAATTGTTTCATTTCTAGTTGCTAATTACGAATTGGTTATTAAAAACTTGTTTATTTAACTGTTTACTTCTAGACTTTATTTAAATTGCTTAAACGATTTATGAAGTAGATGTAACTGAGAAAGTAGTCTTGTTAAAAAAAGAGTACTTTATAGAAGAAAAAACGCATTTTGGACTTTGGAAAAGATGTACCAAATAGTATAATTTCTATTCTGAAAAACTGAAAACTCATGCATTTTTATTATTTCCGAAACTGAGTATAAACCCTGTTAAATCGAACTCTATGACATTCTCAATACAAGACAACCGTCTTTCACAATTAACCACTTGAGCTACGATTTAACTGCCGATGGCCGCGCTGCGCTCCGCGACATAACTTTAAAAAATACTTCAAAAAATACTGTAGAACTGTAGCTGGAAGAATGAACGGCTGAACTCTTACGATTAGCCAAGGTACCAAGCACAAGTCGCATTTGTCTGCGCGAAGTGACTATCGACATGGTATTCACGTCGCATGTTTCTGCGCGAAATGACTATCGACGTGGTATACACGTCGTTTTCGGTTCTGTAACAAAAGCATCTCGACGTGCCTGGCACGTCTTTGTAGCGCAAGTGGTTAATACCGATTGATGCAAATATGTAAATTTGTTCAGAGGTCAAAAGTTTTCGTTATTATTATAATTATTTAACAGATATCTGGAGTCACAAAAAAAATCTCGATGATAAAAAGGGGTCATGAATTAACAGCTTTTAAGAAATGCTTTCCTAATCCAAACGTAAAATGGACAACAAGCCTAAGATGTGAATGCTGAATAAAGGTATGTGCCCTCGTATTTGACAAAAAGAAAGAAAAGTTGTATATATCATCATTTGTCATAGATTATTTGGAATTACTTAAGAAAACTTATTAAACTATCAAGAAAAAAAGTTTTATTTCTTTAAAACTATTTTACCTCATTAATCATTATGCGCTGTTTATGTATTTATTTCCAAAGCTGTACCTCTTAGTATTTGTCACTCTGTTCTAGTCATACAATAAAATCCATCAATAATCCTACTTTTGACCCCTACTCCTTAAAACGTTATACTTTTTTTAAATGTTATCACAGATAACCTAGTAAAAATTTAGTGTATAACCGTGGAAATACTTTTATATTTAAAACTAATTGTCTTATCATCAATCCTAAGATGAATAATGTTGTTTGCTGACCGCAAGGAAGACCATTGTTGTCTCATAGTAGTGATTTTGATGTAAATAATTCTGCAATTTTTTTCTAGTAAATCGATTGATAGTTAGTTCAAAAGGGACAATTAAAGGAAATATATAATATATACTCTCCCAATATTATAAAATACCATCCTCGTAATGACCTAAAAGATCCAATTGAATTAGATACCTTAATGTATCAGGTTTGAAACTGAAGCCAAAATTAAATCAAAATGGTGCAAAATTAATAAGATTTAGACAAATGTGTCAGAAATTAATGAAAAGGGAAGATTGATACAGTTCCGTGTACAATATTTATATAATGAATTAAATAAAATTCAACAACAATAACATTAAAAGTTCTAATTCTCCTGAAAGTGCCAGGTTTAATAAAATTTCATCTCAAACGCGATAATAGCAAAAGTGATTAAAATCTAGAAAAAATGTAATGAAACCAAATATTAAAATAATGTGTAATATATTATTTTTACTTTATTTGAAATAGCATAATTTATTATTCGTAACGACCGCCCATGTCATTTCTCATTTGATTAGCATTTAGTGCTTCTATGTAGTATTCTTGGCTCCAGAGTAAATTTTGAATGTACAGTAACTTCTCACTTATACAGCAGTCAAAGAACTGAGGAAAAAGTCGTACAAGAGACATATCATCCATTTTAGTAAAATAAGTTTTTTAATCTCATTAAAGCTAAAGTAGAGTTATGTGCCGTATTAATATATATGGGTTAAACTATCACGGTAATTTTTCAAAGTAATTTGAAGCTGTGAGAAATAATGCGGAATTATTAAAAGTGTAAAGAACTTTTTACAATCATGCATTTAGGTATATATATTATTAATCATTTTGCAATAATAAAACAATAAAATAGGAAATTTAAATTCTTTTCCATCAGTAACTCACAATACTGTAAAATCCTGGAAAATATTTAGTTTTATTGACCATGTCGTCGACCAAGTGTGTGGAAATAGAATTTTTTACCCCAAAGAAGTGTCGTACAAGTGAAAAAGACGTATAGGTGAAAGTCATATAACTGAAAAATATTTAACATTATTTCCCATAGGGCTTCGCAGGGACTAGAATAAAAGGGACGTATAACTGAAAGTGTAGCATAAACGAGAGACGCAAAAGAAAGGGTAACTGTATTTGTGTTTTACCCTCACAGGTAATAAAAACTGACAGCCTATGTCGGTGATGGCAAAACTTTTTCGGAAGTTAGTCAAATTTTACTCCTTATTTTTTAAATATTAGCCAGTTGATTATTAGGTCTGGAGTATCACTTGAAAAGGGAAGGTGAAGAAATTATTAATGATTTATTTGGGTGATTATTTAGGTGAATTAAAATAGGAACAAAATTTTGGAAACGTCAAAAATTGTAATCAGAAATGGCTAATGATTCTTTAGGTAAACAGAGTTGATCTTTTTAATCACACCATACAAGTCTTCGAACCGGAACTGGACCAAAAACCAGAAAAAAACGTTATTTTGGTCGGAATGAAATCTCAGCCGAACCGAAAATAAAAATAGCTGAACGGAAAATAAATATCGGTTTATTTCGGTTCGATATATTTTCAGTCATTTTTTTACTGTAACCAACTTATCAACATTCTAATTTAACGTGAACCATATAATTATCGTCATTACATGTCCATCGCTTCTCGATTTCCTGTTCTGATGTTCACTAGTACTTTTCTGTTTGAAATTATTTGTAGAAGACAGATTTAATTCAGTTGAATCTTCAGTTGTCAAATGCGAATTTAACAATTCCAATGCTTGCTGTTCTCTGCTCACCGCACGTATCGTATATGCTGGTTAATCGTATTAATTCACATAGTGTACCAATTACAAAAGGAAATAAAATCTTCTAAAAAAGGAATAAAATCTTCTAAATTTTGATAGAATTACATTTTAGTACAAATCAGAATATAGATAAAACAAAATTATTCATTTGGAATTGAACCGAAAACGGTTATTTTTGGCGGAACGAAAACCGGAACGGAAGCGATATTTTTTTCCGGAACGAAAAATATCACGGTTCGAAGCCATGACACCATATTTATCAAACCATCCAGTTTCATATCGTAAAGGTTTGTATAATTTATCTTTATTTTTTAACCGCTGGCATGGCACAGTCCTACAAGTAAAAATATTTTTATTTAGAATACAATAACCTCCTTCTCCGTTATTTTAGGTGGAATAAATTCCAGAACTGAACCTTAATGAAAAATATCATGGTTAGAATCACTGGGCACATCGTTGTTGTCTTATGCCACTTGGTCAAACCCAGTACGGCTAAGCCGTAGGCTACTTCGTATTAAGGCAAAGAGGTGCTCCTTTCGTTTTGACAAGTACCTCAAGGGTAAAAGAACGAGTTAAGGCTCAAATGAGTCCTCGTAATTTTGAAGCAAGGACCAAGCAGAAGACCCATAGACTTGGTCTGCCACCCCAGAGGTATTAATTGAGAATTTGGAGGACATTGTGACCACGAACTTATTTTACGAACGTCACCTTTAACGAACACGGCAGATCTTAGGCCGGCTAGGGTTCCGAACCCACAGCCTCTCAGTTACTAAATCGTTGCCTTTGCCGACTGAGCTACCTCGGCTCACGAAATTAGTATAAGGAATTTAGTATTATAATTATTAATTATTCTTAGATGTCGGTATATTAGTTTAATCTAGGTTTATTAGTATATGTAGATGTGTGTATTATATATATATATATATATATATATATATATATATATATATATATATATATATATATGTATAATACATAACAAGAACTTCCATGACAAGAACTTCCTTAGGGAAATCTAATTACGAATTTAGAATAAGGAACCAAGGATTATATTTATTTGGTAATTTTCGGTATAATAGTATTTTAGTAATTTTAAACTAGGGTCTATTAATTTAATGCTTATTCATACACACACACACACACACAGGTCCACGATAGCTCAATTTCACTAATAATACACAAAACTGAAACACGAAATGAACTGTAATTAAGTTATTAATTTATTTGTTATGATATCCACAATTACATTGCCCTCAAAGGTTCAGAATCCATAAACATACACTGAGGAGTTACATTAATTCTCATAGATGGTTCGACATCATATGTTTATACATTGATTTTCTTAATTTCAACTCTCTCTTTTCTCTTTTATGATATAAAAAATAATAAATGTGTAATATAAAAGCCAGGGTCATTTAAATAGACTTTATGGGTTATATATTCTCCACCATTGATCTATATGATGTTTTCATAAAGAAATAGTTGACACCGGGTAAATTCTAATCTGAAATCTTTACCACGCAAATAAAATCTAAAAGTGTATTATAAATGAATACTTTTTCAATTATAAATATTTACATTAATTTTCTCACTATGGCATTTTTACTAAAGTTGCTTTTTCTGGATGGCTTAGGGTACTAAAGTTACTAAATTATACTTATAGTTATCATAATTAATTCGTAATTATCTTATTAAAGTTATTTAATGCAAGGTAAATACTCCAAATAAAAGAGTACATGCTTAATATTTAGCAGTACAATGGTTTTTATAAACCTTTCTTGACTCATTCAAGGGTTTGTTTTCAGCAGGTAAACACCTTTGCATTTAATTATTCTAAAGAAACTAAAAATTAACCAATATTTCAGGTAAACATGTTAATTAAACTTTATTGCATTGTCTAAACTCTCATTTTTAAGCAATATTTAGAAAGAGAAAATTTAAATATTTTTTAATAGATGGGCGTTATATCAGAAAAAAATTTTGCAGGTTGACAAAATAACCCTTTCCGTAATTCTCAGTATTGAAATGATTTCAAAAGTTTGAGAGTTTCTAACTTTTCAGTATTTTTGAATTAGAATAAAAGTACGTATTCAAAACAATTTGAATTTGCTTTCTATATTTTACCGCAATTTGGTTTATTCTGAAGTGAAACTGTGCTATTAAATTATCTTTCCCTTCACATATAAACACAGAGAAAGTTTAAAACCAGTTTCTTCCCTCTCAAGAGTTTTTTTTTTTTTTTTTCAGGAAGATGGAGTTAGACGTTGCCGTTTCGTAATAAATCATTACGGCTTCCACAGAGGTTTAAATTATGTGGTTGGCGTGGCATGTGTTTCAGATAAGGTTAAAAATAAATATACCTCTTATATCTAGTTTTACGTAACTACTTTTAAACATAAATAAATTCTTCTTTATAAAAGCAGTTACATAACTTAAATTTCATCATTATTTAGACATTTTTTAAATATTTAACCGTTAATTTCAAAAACATTAATACTTTTAATTGTTTCTTCGAAGTTTAATAAAAAGAGAAAAAAATTTTAACCTTCAGATGACTAGGAAAAAATTTGAAATAGGAACGACAATATGGGGCCTGACCCTATTGTTAAAATACAACTATTTATAGTAATTAAAATATGAAATAAAACTGAATACTTTTTAAAAATCTAAACACATGGCTTATAAAAATAAAAATATTAAGCATGCGACATATATAAAGTTCTAAATACTTTTTAATTTGCAAATAATCACACAGTTTACAATCTAGAATCAAATATGCATATATTGTGAAGATCGCCGAGCCGTTGTATAAATTCACATCCAAACAGTAGATTTATTTTCAACATTAAGGTTTATTTTAAGACAAAGCACAAACTACTACCGGACAATTATATATACAAATATTACAATATTTACAGTAACCAATTATATCAACTCAAGGATCTATCCTAAGAGTCTCGCTTACACATCCGGAGTCTACAATCACCTCTGACGTTCTTCTAAATCTACTTACTTTCTTCCTAGGTGGCGCTCTGTGGCCCTTCACTATTAATCGCCTGTCCCTACATATATCAAATGAAAATTGTACATGGATTTTATGCAAATATCAAATATGCATAAAATCCATGTACTTATTATATTTTGATAGTTCCATATTTATATTATGGAGGAAACTTCAATCTTTAACTAATATCAATTTCGAAGCATTATAACGATCCATATTTCCCATCTCATAATTTTAAAATGAAATTTTGTTTTTCGGTCCAAAAGGTGACTACTTTTTAGAAATTATCTTTCGATTTATTTTTAACATAAATTCTTTATTATGGCTAAATATATCTCTCCTGTCATTCATATGTGACAATTTGTGGCAGAGCGGGGTTATAGGTGTGGCGATTAACGAAGGCAATTTAAATTAAAAAACATTAAGTTTATTTCAAAATATTAAATTAAAGTAATAATGTTAATTAAAACATAAAACATAACTAGCACATCAGTAAAAAACACCGTCTTTTATATAATTCAAAATTGATTTCTTTAGCCTAAATACAGGAAAAATTTACATAAAATGAAAACAATAATATAAGGGACCCAAAATGCACACACACAAAAAAAAATAATAAATAAATAATTAGGCTCCTTGAGTAGGAAATTTAAGCACTTCTTTTTTTTTTTAAATGTCAAAAATTGGATAGATAACAATAGTGTACTTAACCACTAGTTAGGCTAAATTATGTACAGACATTTACATTACACCAAACCCAATTATTCTCAACAGTATCGCTAATTTTTTTTAGATCTACTCACTAATAATTTTATAGTTCATTATTTTCGAGTATATCCAAACATTTGGTCAGTACAAGTGCAGTACTTTTTCTTCCGACTTGATTTACAAATGTTGAGATTTCGAACTGAAGATATTTTCATCCAAATAAAATATAGTTTTTCTTACTAAAGGTAGTGTATCTTTCAATTGGTAACAAAATATTTATATTAAGATCAGTAGTTTCAGAGATTACCTTCTACATACAAACAAAATTTCCGTCTTTTCAACATGAATTTAGATAAACTTAAAGATTATATTTAGCGAAAGTAAATTTTTTCCCTGTGGTTATGAGAGTAACTTTATTCTGTTGTACTTTGGATAAAATGTTATAACAAGACTTTTCTGAATAGATGGTTCTAGGTTTTTATTCAGATGTTATAAAGGGTAGAGTTAAACAAGTTTTTTAGCCATTAAATTGGTTCTAATTTCAAACGTTTATTTTCGCTGCTTTGAAATTCAGGTCGTTTATAATTCGTCTCTTGTGAATATTTTAACAACGTCTAAAGTTTAATTCGTTCAAATGTAAATGTGCGTAATCGTTTGTAATAGACCTTACGTCAAGAGAAATTTATATCTACCTTCATTTATTTATGGTTATCTGATTTCACCTGCACACAATTCTTTCCCTTCACGTCAGTATATAAATATTTGTGTAAATGTACCATCCAACTTGTTTTGGTTTCTTTGCGGGTATCTCTAGTATTTTCTTTGTTTAAATATTCATGGTTAAATCCAATGAAATGTATAAACAAATCAAATGTTTTAAATTTTTTTAATGCATTTATATAAAACTATTAGCTTTATTAGACTATCGACTAAACATTTGAAGATATTTTCTTAATGAAAAATTTAATTAAGATATATTAACATTTTTATACCTGAATAATGCTTGCTAAATTTATTTCGATGAGCATCTTTTATCTGAATTTTTATTGATTCCTGCATGCAAAAGAAAATCACAAAACTTATGCAACTCTAATTTTGAAATTACATCCACAGACCTGCAGTTTCTCAGTTCAATCTTTTATAACAAAACGTGTTAAAATTTTCTATTTATGCATATAAAATCACTAATAAATGTATACAAAGTAGAAAACTATATAAAATTTAATTTTAAATCTTTTTTTAAACTTGCACGTCCTAAATAAAAAATTATAGATACCGATTTCAAATTTTAAAAGTACATATATCATAGTACTACAAAGAAACTCCACCTATTTATTTTTTTGTTTACTACTTATAGCGTTTGAAATGTTATTATGAAGTATTATTTTTGCCTTTTGAAAAATTCCTTCTCCTGATGTAAAATTACTGATAGTTTCAAAACTTGAATAGGTGAAGAATTACATCTAATATTTATTGTTCACAGAAATGTGAAAATTATTAAGGAAATTGTGTTCGTGTTGATCTAAGTCTTCGCTTAATGTGTCGAAAAATGGTGAAATTTTTAAAACAAGAACTAAGCGAAAAGGGGTTTTATTTAAAAGAAGATCATTAATTTAAAAATTTGAATAATACAGTGTCGTATTATTATATATTTTGAATCGTTTTTATTTATTTACCTTATAATATATTTTATTTGTGTGTGAATTTAACTCTATCTAACAATACCGTTGAACTCCGTTACCGAGAAATCGACATGTAACAAACGATTGAATAAAAACTTGGGACCTTCAGTTTTCATTTTGTTTTTAATACTGATTTATTTTGTTATAGCGAAACTTTGTATATGACGAATCGTTTTTGCAGTTAGCTACTGACTAATTTTTTCTTTTGTTAGAAATTTACTGCATTTGCTTAAATAGTATTTCGTCACTAATTGGATAATAAAGGGCATTAATGGAATAAATTTATGTTGACACAAACAATGAAAAAAATGGTTGGTGTCTTATGTAGCATTACACAATGAAACTCATGAAATATTCTTGATATTGGTATTTTGTCTGAAGAAGATTACTATTTCTGTATCAAAACTATGCGCTAGAGTTAAATGTAAATTTAAATTTATTGTTTGTCTACGTTTTTGGTCAGAATCATTTATGGATTATTTTAACGGGGAATTTCCCAATTTAATTTAATCTCTTTTAATTAATTATTCTATTCATTACAAGAAGGCTTGGTTTGGAAAGCTACAGTCATTTTTCAACATAAGAGTTACGTAGACCGGAACCTACCTCTTAAGCAGATTCCGAACGGGTAAGAGCAGGGATGAGCAAACTACAGCCCGTGGGCCAACTCCGGCCCGCCGGAAGGTTTTATCCGGCCAGCGGATAGAATTTTAAGTTGCCAGTCCGAGGCAAATTAAAAGAAATATATATTTATACATTATATATCCATCTCCTTTTCTGCTTTGCTTAAATATTATATCCTGTTGAGGACGATAATAAAGTGGACTGTATTTAAAAACTTTAAAAAAAAAAAACTTTAATTAACAAAAATATGATAGGGTCATATAAGAGCAATCTGCTCTGACAATCAAAATATATATCAGGGATATATAAGGGCAATGGGCTCTAAACAAACGTTCTCATGGGAAACGCGGACAACGGTTCGACCTTTCTAGACGGGGTCCGAACGCTCACATTACAATACGAAAAAAAAAAAAGAGGAAAGGGAAGCGATGGACACAAGCATTGCGCTTAAGGAGGGGGGCATCGATATGTACCGAACATATCCCAAATTTATTATCTCACGCCCAGAAGATCAGCGGTATATTTGCTTCTTATATGGAAACAATTGTTTTAAACTTTGAACCTTAGAAAGAATAATTTCAGAAGTAGACTGGCAGATGAGCGTTAGCATCGTTCCTTAAAATCAGTACATCTCACTTCGAACCTCAGTATAAGGAACTTTTAAAAATGAAATCGCAATTTCATTCATCTCATTAATGTATTTAAACCGTTAGGTACTTAAATATTGTTTTTAAAATTTTAGAAAAATTTATCTTGACCCGCCAAACTTATTTTCTTTCGATTTTTGGCCCGCGGCCGAAAAAGTTTGCCCATCCCTGGGTAAGGGCATAAATACTATCATCGGAAATCGAACCTGTGAGCTCTAATACCGAAAGGCAATAAATAGTCAATACTTAGTACCAAGTTAGTGCCTAGTATTATAGCCAATACCTATAATAGCACAAATTCAAATATCTGTACAGGCAAGTGTTTGTTTCATATCACTTCCGAGCAAGGCCGTAGGCAGGGGGGGGATTTGGGGGACTGGTCCCCTCCCCCCCGAAATTTTGAAAGACCATTTGTAGATAGACAATGTCTCATGTTTATGTGTGTGTGCTATCTGCCTAGCTGTTCATGAACATAAACAGTTATTCTCTTTAAAAAAAAAAAAAAAAAAAAAAAAAAAAAAAAAAAAAAAAAAACCAGCTCAGGCCATAAACGTTTTTCTGGGCCGCTGGCCATAAATACACCACTGTATTTCCAGCACTGTATTCCGCGAATGCTGTGCTTTCCCTTTCATCAATTGAAGTATTATTCACAAATAAAGATGTCTTTCTCCCTTGGTCCCCATCCGAAAATAATTTCTGGCTACGGCCCTGCTTCCGGGGCTTGACCCATGCTTGGAGACCCCCCTTCCTCTCTCCAAGTTTAATTATGTAAAAGCAACTTGTTCCTAATATTATCTTGGAACCCAATTAACATTACCTAACTTAAGGCTTCGTTTAAGTTTTGGTTTACTTTTTAAATTTTTTTTTCGCTAGTTTTAAGCTTTTTCTCATACTTTAGCATTAACGGCAAGCATAATACTACCTTCTTCCAGGGTTTCGTTTTAGTTATTTAAACTATGGACATTTTTAAATGATAATTCATGACTATATTCTCTCTTTTTTCTTCTTTTTTTTTGTTTGTTTTACTGTTGCGGAGTGAACTGTTTCGTGGTAAACATTTGCAAGCCTAACCTTTAGGGAAGACTGTTTGTCACCGAGGGTTAAAAAAAAAGCCAATGCCCGATCATTGTCCTGCTAATTTATTAAAGATAATTTTTAATAGTTACTTATTACTTTCTCCACTTTTCTTCACATAACTGCCGTAGCACATCGATCGGATATCGGTGGGTAGCTAGCTCTAGGCTCGAGCCTGCCAAAGATCCACCCCTTGGCGGCTAGAGAACGTAAAATACGTTCTTGGCCGCAATTCAATCCAAATTACCAAACAATGCCGCTGGAGGTAAGAAGCTAAGCTTGGGGGTTTCTTCTTGGTCCTTGCTTTAAAATTACGAAGAGCCACCTTGTATTTACTGTAATATTGGCGACCTATTTGGTGCTCTCATAATAGATATGGCTTACAAAAATCTCCTGCTTGGTAGTGGCGAATGGTAAAAGAGGAAGCTTTCCTATTGAAAAATAATAACAATTTCTTCACGTTACACTTAGCAACTTATGAGCTGTATATACATTTTGTAAAATCTAATATTTTCCCCATGGTTCGAATATAAGCAGACATGCCAACTACTTCGGATTCTCCGGGGTTGCTTCGGAAACTCCTCAGATTGCTCAGGAAAATACAAAACTTTTGAACAGCTAAAAGATTACGCTTCACAGGGCCGTAACTAGTAAAGTGCAACTTGTAAGGTGGCATTTGCCACGGGCGCATCAATCATAGGGGCGCCGTACCGTGAGGTAAATGGGGTCCGAAAGAAGATGACTCGCCCAAAGTAGAAATAAGAAAAAGTTGAAAAATAATTTTCTTTATTACAGAATCAGATTTTATTTTTTAAATCCAATGTGTTTAAAAATTACTGTTTTATGAATATTCGTATTTTTTTAAAATGCTCCTAGAGACTAAACTTGTTATAGATTCTTACAATATGTTTACCAAACACCTCTAATATGCCTTTATAAAAATTCGGGTATTAGTTTTAATTTTTGAATTTATTAAAGTTATTAAAATTAAATTTGAAAAATAAGTTTGAAAAAAAGTTGAAAAATAATTTTCTTTATTATAGAATCACATTTTATTTTTAAAACACAATGCGTTTAAAAATTACTGTTTTATGAATTTTTGTATTTTTAAAAACATGCTCCTAGAGACTAAACTTGTTATAGATTCTGACAAAGTGTTTACCAAACACCTCTAATATGCCTTTATATAAATTCGGGTATTCATTTTAAATTTTGAATTTATTAAAGTTATTAAAATTAAATTTGAAAAATAATTTTCTTTATTATAGAATCAGATTTTTTTTTAAATCCAATGTGTTTAAAAATTACTGTTTTATGAATTTTCTTATTTTTTTAAAAATGCTCCTAGAGACTAAACTTGTTATAGATTCTTACAATATGTTTACCAAACACCTCTAATATGCCTTTATAAAAATTCGGATATTCGTTTTAAATTTTGAATTTATTAAAGTTATTAAAATTAAATTTGAAAAATAAGTGTTGAAGAAAAGTTGAAAAATAATTTTCTTTATTATAGAATCAGATTTTATTTTTAAAATCCAATGTGTTTAAAAATTACTGTTTTATGAATTTTCGTATTTTTAAAAAAATGCTCCTAGAGACTAAACTTGTTATATATTCTGACAAAATGTTTACCAAACACCTCTAATATGCCTTAATATATTAATATTGGGTATTTTTTTATATTAAATTTTGATCAAAAATAAATTTTAAAAATAAATTAAAATAAATTAAAATGAAAAAAAAGTTAAAAAATTAATAATTTTCTCTATTATAGAATCAGATTTTTTTTTAAATCCAATGTGTTTAAAAATTGCTGTTTATATCTATTTTTTTTAAAATGCTCCTAGAGACTAAACTTGTTATAGATTCTTACAATATGTTTACCAAACACCTCTAATATGCCTTTATATAAATTCGGGTATTCGTTTTAAATTTTGAATTTATTAAAGTTATTAAATTAAATTTGAAAAATAAGTTTGAAAAAAAGTTGAAAAATAATTTTCTTTATTATAGAATCAAATTTTATTTTTAAAATCCAATGTGTTTAAAAATTACTGTTTTACGAATTTTCGTATTTTTAAAAAAATGCTCCTAGAGACTAAACTTGTTATATATTCTGACAAAATGTTTACCAAACACCTCTAATATGCCTTTATATAAATTGGGGTATTCGTTTTAAATTTTGAATTTATTAAAGTTATTAAAATTAAATTTGAAAAATAAGTGTTGAAGAAAAGTTGAAAAATAATTTTCTTTATTATAGAATCAGATTTTTTTTATCCAATGTGTTTAAAAATTGCTGTATGAATTTTCTATTTAAAAAATGCTCTTAGAGACTAAACTTGTTATAGAATCTTACAATATGCTTACCAAACACCTCTAATATGCCTTTATAAAAATTCGGATATTCGTTTTAAATTTTGAATTTATTAAAGTTATTAAAATTAAATTTAAATTTAGAAAATCATCATTTCTTATGAAAATTCAATGTATAAATAAAAAAATATTTCCCTCAATTTGCAAATAAACTATCCAGTTTATCAACAAAATAATACTTCTAGAGTGTTCGAAAATATTTTTACGTATTAATAAATAAATGTAGAAGAAAAAATTAAAAATTAATATGCTAGGAACATTTTAAGAATTAACAAAATAATTTGAGTTCATTCTAAATATAGGATATAGAAAAAAACATATATATATTTTCTCACTATATTGGGTGGTAGGGGCGCAGATCAGTTTTTTGCCACGGGCGCTAAAAAACCTAGTTACAGCCCTGACGATTCATCAATTAAATACATAGTTTTGCAAAAAATACTGCTGAATATTACTCTTTCCACACAGTATTGCTGCATATTAAAGAGTTTTCAGTACTGTGCTGAAAAACCAAACTGTATTTAGAACAAATTTGAGTAGACAAACACTATATTGGGTGGTAGGGGCGCAGATCATTTTTTCGCCACGGGCGCTAAAGAACCTAGTTACGGCCCTGACGATTCATCAATTAAATACAGAGTTTTGCAAAAAATACTGCTGAATATGACTATTTCCACACGGTATTGCTGCATATTAAAGAGTTTTAAGTACTGTGCTGAAAAACCAGACTGTATTTAGAACAAATTTGAGTAGACAAACACTATATTGGGTGGTAGGGGCGCAGATCCGTTTTTTACCACGGGCGCTAAAGAACCTAGTTACGGCCCTGACGATTCATCAATTAAATACAGAGTTTTGCAAAAAATACTGCTGAATATGACTATTTCCACACGGTATTGCTGCATATTAAAGAGTTTTAAGTACTGTGCTGAAAAACCAGACTGTATTTAGAACAAATTTGAGTATACAAACACTATATTGGGTGGTAGGGGCGCAGATCCGTTTTTTACCACGGGCGCTAAAGAACCTAGTTACGGCCCTGACGATTCATCAATTAAATACAGAGTTTTGCAAAAAATACTGCTGAATATTACTCTTTCCACACAGTATTGCTGCATATTAAAGAGTTTTCAGTACTGTGCTGAAAAACCAAACTGTATTTAGAACAAATTTGAGTAGACAAACACTATATTGGGTGGTAGGGACGCAGATCAGTTTTTTACGCTAAAGGACCTAGTTACGGCCCTGACGATTCATCAATTAAATACAGAGTTTTGCAAAAAATACTGCTGAATATTACTCTTTCCACACAGTATTGCTGCATAAAGAGTTTTCAGTACTGTGCTGAAAAACCAAACTGTATTTAGAACAAATTTGAGTAGACAAACCCTAGAACCTCTGAGGATAGAAAAATGTAAATATTTTAATCAGGGTCAATATTGCTACAAGAAACACTGTTCTGAAAAATACGTTGTTAAAGCTAAAAAAGACTTCTCATACATTTTTAAATACATAAATTTTAATTTACCTTTTACAATTTACTACTGTTTAACTATCTTAAATTTAATTTTAATTTAGAAACCAATAAGATATTTTCTTATGTATAATCTGTAATTAGCATATTAAAATTTTAAACCACGCTGTTGCTCCTCACACAAGTGATTGAATATTGACATGTGTGACATTGGTATATAAGGGTGTTTCATCAATGTAATTTTTCCTGGTGAAACTTAATAAATACCGTATATCATGGTTCGATTCCCCTGGTCAAAATTTGGGTGGTGTTTGGAATATTTCTCTACCCTCTATGCCTCTTTGAACATTTTAAATCATTTTTAGTAATATTGTTTGAGAGTGTAGGTGTTTGGGCTGCAAATGAAACCTAAATATTTCTGCTAAGCTATAAGTTCCCAACGGGAGAGGTTCAGCCCTCCAGTGGGCAATGCAGAGTTCTAAAGGGGCGGTAGCAGGTTCAAAGGTAAATTGGGGGATTTTAAAGCCGTCAAGGAAGCATTCAGTAGACATAATATATATCAAATTACAAATAATATGTATAAAAATAATCAATAAATCAATCAAATCATATGGAATTTAACAGTGCTTTGAACCGGAACTGAACCGAAAACCGAAAAAAAAAACGTTATTTTGATTGGAACGAAAACCGAAAAAATATTAGTTTATTTCAGGTTGATATATGATTGGTTGGATATATTTTCCGTCATTTTGTTACTTTAACCAACTTATCAATATTTTCTAACTAAACGTCAACCAAATAATTATTGTCATCACATGCACATTGTTTCTCGATTTCCTGTTTTGATGCTTATTAGTACTTTTCTGTTTCAGTTTCGCATGAAACTACTAGTAGAAGGCAGATTCAATTCAGTTGAATGTTCAGTTGTCAGATGCGATTTTGATAATGGATAACAATGCAAAACTCATAAATTTTTAAATATATAAATTTTAATTTACATTTTACAATTTACTACTGTTTAAATTTTTTAAATTTAATTTTAATTTAGAAACCAATAAGATATGTACTTATGTATAATCTGTAATTAGCATGTTAACACATTGTCTGCGGGTACATTTCGCAGTGGAATTGTACCGGGAGCGGGCGTTTTGCGCGTAAATTTAGTTATTCAGTTAAATCTCAATAGATCGAAAATTATTTAATTTTTTAACCAACTTTTCGTATTTTATGTTGAAATATATAAACAAATATATAAATAGAAATATATAAATAACAACCATAAGATTTTTGTAAATAAAAAATAAATTTTTGTGGATAAATTTATAATAGTATCGTAAATATGAAAAATCAAATAGAAATAGTAGTATAAAGTTTTAATTTTTTCGAATTATGTTATATATAAACATTTTTACATTATTAAAAAAATGAAAAGAGCAATCATAAAACTAATAAGGTTTTACAGTGTGGTAACGTTCAAATCATTTTCCTCTAGGAAGAGGTACACAGCAAAACTCATACTAGTACGTGACCCGCGCTTAAGTATCAAACGTCATATAACGTACTAATACGTGTCCCCCATTCAATGTGTTAAAATTTCAAACCAAGCTGTCGCTCTTGACACAAGTCCTTGAATATTGGCATGTCTGTATAGGTAACAAAAACTTTAGTCCCTTTAAGTTCACGACTGGAGATAATTCTTCGGTATTTTCTTTCATGTTTAAAATACATTTAATTTTGATACAGGTATCGTCGATCTTACTTATCCTTATCAGCCAATCACACCTCCTCCTTACTCATCAGAATCATATGGAGCTTCTACAAGCAGACAAGACTGTGCCTCTGGTAAGTGTATACTTATAAGTAACATAGTGCATACTTTTTGTTTCCTATAAACGATGTTTCATTTAAGTTTTAAAGCCATACAGATCTGTTACAAAACTTCTGATAATTTAATCCTCTGAACCTCAAAAAAGAATTAAAAACATTTTCTCAATACATCTTAAAAATCATGTACGAAATAATAATTAGAAGACTAAAACAGTAAACTAAAAATATATTCGAAAAAATATATTTTATATAAAACAAAGATACTTATCCCTATAATGTTAAAATTCCTTAATTCAAACATCTAATAAATAATTTTAAATACTAAAAATATAATATTTAAATTTTATTGGGAAAAATTGTATATTACCTAAAAACATAGATTCTTGTTTATATAAATATTTTAATCTACTTTGTACAAAAACTGGGTTTTTTTTTTCGCAAAAAATTTCATGCTACATTTGCGATACTTTTGATATCTGAAGGTTTTTTTTCAATTAATTTCATACATCCAAATTTTATTTGGGTAATAATCATATGCTTCTGGACAAGGGAGAAATAAAACTTTGATATGAAAAGTAATATCAGTATCTCCATTTAAAAGGGAATCTAGGAGAAAATTGTGTTAACTGCAATGCTGCAGAAAAGCGACAATACAGTGGTGTAGCGAGACATTTTCGATGGGTAAAGAAGGATTAGAATGTTTATATGATATATTTATGGATTGTCATCTCACTTCGCTTAAAAGGAAAACTCGTTTCGAGAAAAGAAAAAAAATCCTACAAACTATTTTTAGCAGTCCTTAAAAAGGAAGGTCAGGTATTAATGAGTTAAACTATCTTCTACTTTTTATAATCAAACAGCAGAAAACAGGTAAAGCTTTCTAGAGGTAATAAAGAACTAGTCGATGCACTGTTTTGCTTGAGATGCAAAATTACAATGTTTTATGCATCCGATTGGTGCAAACCGCATCTTTTTATCTTTATTTGTTGATTATTAATTCAGTTTTAAAATCTATCCTGACTTTTGTATTACCCGATATATATAACAAGGTTGAACGTAACACGAGTAACTAACCAACAAACCGGTTAAATTGCCACTTTTTACAAAATAATTAACCATAGCTTTAAAATCAAGACTGTGCCTCTGGTAAGTGCATACTTATAAGTAACATAGTGCATACTTATTTTTTCCAATAAACGATGTTTCATTTAAGTTTTAAAACCATATGGACCTGTTAAAGAACTCTTGATAATTTAATGCTCTGAACCTCAAAAACGAATTAAAACATTTTCTAAATACATCATAAAAAGTATGTACAAAATAATAATTAAAAGACTAAAACAGCAAACAAAAAATATATTCGAAAAAATATATTTTCTAAAAAACAAAGATATTTATTGCCTATAATGTTAAAATTCCTTAATTCAAACATGTAATAAATAATTTTAAATACTAAAAATTTAAAACTTAAATTTTATTGGGAAAAAGGGTGTATTACCAAAAAACAAAGATTCTTGTTTCTATAATTATTTTAATTTACCTTGTACAAAA
The DNA here is from genome assembly GCA_032207245.1 of Pardosa pseudoannulata. Taxonomy (NCBI): domain Eukaryota; kingdom Metazoa; phylum Arthropoda; class Arachnida; order Araneae; family Lycosidae; genus Pardosa; species Pardosa pseudoannulata. The sequence continues at coordinate 21,672,941 of CM063503.1, read as the reverse complement.
AAAATTTTTTTCCGCAAAAAATTTCATGCTACATTTTGTGATACTTTTCATGTCTGAAGGGTTTTTTTAATTAATTTCACACATCCAAATTTTATTTAGGTAATAATATATGCTTCGGGACAAGTGAGAAATAAAGCTTTAATAGGAAAAGTATATCATACCTCAATTTAAAAGTGAATCTAGGAGAAAATTGTGTTAACTGCAGTGCTACAGGAAAGCAACAATACAGTGTTGTAGCGAGACATTTTGTATGGGGAAAGACGGGTTTGCCCCAGCAACTCATATCTCAATATTAATACAGCAATCCTCATATATAGATATTTGTGTGTATGTGTGTGTGTGTTATAAAACAAAATTATTACCCTTAAATAGATATCTGAAATTCTCTTTTTCTCCTTCTCATTTTTTCATTTCTAAATTCTCAGCCGTAATATATCAGATAAAGGAGTGTTCTCTGACTAAAATTATTTTTAACCATCTCTCAAAACTATCGCTAGGATAAATATTTTTCTGTCCATTGGTCACATATTTCATCTGTCCCATCGAAATGGTATTGCCTCTGCAATAACTAAAATGTTGCCTGCGTAGTTTCCAGCTAAATGATCAAAGCGCACTCTTGACTCCCATAAATTGCTGAACCATCTTTACTGATGCTTTACTTTCTCCAATAAAGGTGAAGTTCCACAACGTTGTACCTGTGTTTTTGATGGCGTTATAACTGCAAGTTGATTAGGAGGTCCATTACATGCATGGAAGTTTGCGTCCAAGTTTCTGGGGCGACCGATAGAATAAATAACATTAAAATATGATAACTGAAGCTTTTGTTAGAAAAAGAGTATTCTACACTGAAAATATTTATCTAGGAAACTACTTTTTCTCTCCACCTTTCTGTGTCTGTGACTATTTTTTATCAACCTGGTTTAATTTTTTAATGAATACTTCATCACAGATTTTGCTATTTAAATAGAGATTGATTTGCAATATAAAACGTTGTTTTACCCTTTCGAGCCTACTGTCACAAATACGTGACAGCAAGAAACTCGCTTACTTCCCGGCCGACACACTGGCGTGCCAGAGCGTTTTCCCGTTCACCCCCGACTGTCACATATGTGTGCCAGTATTGTGGAACATTTTAAAACTAAAAGTTTTGACACAAGATGGCATTGTATGTCCATATGGATTTAGATACATGTAGATTTGACCTTGTACTCAATAGGAGAGTAGTATACACATACAAGTGGTTTTTGATTATATAAACATCAGGGGAAAGGAATGTTTCCGAATGACATGTTTTATGACCGCTCTTTAAATTCCCACGTGGCGTTTATGTAAGCAGGGGAGTTTGAGTTTTACAAAAGCGTTGTGTATTTCGGTTTGCAGTCCAGTTTATTGTACAGAATTAGATCTGTTTGCCCCAGCAACTCATATCTCAATATTAATACAGCAATCCTCATATATAGATATTTGTGTGTATGTGTGTGTGTGTTATAAAACAAAATTATTACCCTTAAATAGATATCTGAAATTCTCTTTTTCTCCTTCTCATTTTTTCATTTCTAAATTCTCAGCCGTAATATATCAGATAAAGGAGTGTTCTCTGACTAAAATTATTTTTAACCATCTCTCAAAACTATCGCTAGGATAAATATTTTTCTGTCCATTGGTCACATATTTCATCTGTCCCATCGAAATGGTATTGCCTCTGCAATAACTAAAATGTTGCCTGCGTAGTTTCCAGCTAAATGATCAAAGCGCACTCTTGACTCCCATAAATTGCTGAACCATCTTTACTGTCATAGGAACATAATCGCATGACGTGCTTACTTTGGGCTCTGACATCGTTATAGATATATTATTCTTGGGTACTTCTATGCAGAGCAGTTACACTGTAATGGCGATCGGTTGGTTGATGCTTTACTTTCTCCAATAAAGGTGAAGTTCCAGAACGTTGTACCTGTGTTTCTGATGGCGTCATGACTGCAAGTTGATTAGGAGGTCCATTACATGCATGGAAGTTTGCGTCCAAGTTTCTGGGGCGACCGATAGAATAAATAACATTAAAATATGATAACTGAAGCTTTTGTTAGAAAAAGAGTATTCTACACTGAAAATATTTATCTAGGAAACTACTTTTTCTCTCCACCTTTCTGTGTCTGTGACTATTTTTTATCAACCTGGTTTAATTTTTTAATGAATACTTCATCACAGATTTTGCTATTTAAATAGAGATTGATTTGCAATATAAAACGTTGTTTTACCCTTTCGAGCCTACTGTCACAAATACGTGACAGCAAGAAACTCGCTTACTTCCCGGCCGACACACTGGCGTGCCAGAGCGTTTTCCCGTTCACCCCCGACTGTCACATATGTGTGCCAGTATTGTGGAACATTTTAAAACTAAAAGTTTTGACACAAGATGGCATTGTATGTCCATATGGATTTAGATACATGTAGATTTGACCTTGTACTCAATAGGAGAGTAGTATGATACACATACAAGTGGTTTTTGATTATATAAACATCAGGGGAAAGGAATGTTTCCGATTGACATGTTTTATGACGGCTCTTTAAATTCCCACGTGGTGTTTGTGTATGTAAGCAGGGGAGTTTTATTTTTGCTAAAGCGTTGTGTATTTCGGTTTGCAGTCCAGTTTATTGTACAGAATTAGATCTGACAGACTTAATTTTTTTTCTCTTTTTATTGTTAGATTTTCGAAGTGTCCAAAGTGTTTAACTGAGCTTGAAATAGCTGATATGAATCGAAATATTTCAGATTTTCATGAAACAGATTAGGATATTAGTAATAGTGACACTATAATAAATTCTAATTGTTCATAATGGATCTAGGGATTCTAATGTTGAGGAGGACATTTCTGACAAACATGATGACGATACTTCGTTTTCTCACATTCCGGAAAAATCCTCCAAATCGGCAAATGAGTTACTACGAGTGCAAGACTGTAAAAAGGGATTGTGTGTAGATCCCTGTTTTAAAAATTTTTCATACAAAAAAAGTTTAAATAACATAGTATTCAGTTTTGAATGTTAAGGAATTTCTAATTAAAAATTTTAGAACAATAAAATAAATCCAAGCATATATGCCACAAGAGGTAAAATGCAAATTATGATGTATAATTTAGAAATCAAATCATGCTGTGCATTTTTAGAAAGGACTATTGGGAAAATATATTATGCAAATATTTGAAAACATCAGGTATCATTCATCAACTGACAAATAAGAATAAATAATAAATAAATAAAATTTTTTAATGCAGTTTATGGATGAATTTCTTTAGCTTTTTTCCATGATATACATTATAAGTTTTAGAAGTGATATATAATAACTATTATTGATGCATAACTTTTAAAACATTTTTTAGACTCTGTTAATCATATGGAGCAGTCATATAAACAGAATAGTAAGTCTATCTGCGTTAATCTAAGTTATGAATCTACTGGGAATGTATGTATATATATATATATATATATATATATATATATATATATATATATATTAGTGTGTGTGTGTGTAAAGGAAAAGTAAACTAAATCTGTAAACAAATGTAGATATTTTGTATATAGCCCCGAAGATGGTCCGTTCAGGAATATACTGTCAGAAACATTCTGTAATTTTTTAGTTCAATGACACCGAGGTAAATTTATAGCCGAAAGGCTTTATTACGGCCCGAGAAAATTCTCAATGGTTTTCAAATCTGTAATAAAGGGCAACAATCAAAAGTCTCTGCTTTTTCCCCATTTAACCAATGATCTGAACTGATCACTAGGACTACACTTCACGACCTCAGGAAAGGGCCTAACCAATTAAAACTTCATAGTGTCCTAGCGGCTAATTTATGAAATTCTGGAAAAAAAAAAAAAGATATGCACGCTATCAGGTTTGGTTTCGTTTGGTTTGGTTTTAGAATTTTTTATGTTATACAATTTTTCAGTTTATCACGTCCTTATAATGAAAAATGAACCCATCCAATGCTGGAAATATTTATTTTTTGTAACGGAAACGGTGTCTTGCTTTACCACACCAACTGACCATCTCTGCAACCCCCCTCCCCCGTCCGTCGTACTCTCCCGTTTTAAGACATGCTCTCATTCTCCATCTCCCTCCCTCCCATCTCCCTTCTCCCTTTCTCGCTCTCTCTCACTCTCTCTATATTTATTATATAGTATATATATATTTATTTATATATATATATATATTATATATATATATATATATATATGTTTATATATATAGAAAATAACTTGGCCTGCTATGCTTCGCGGATGTAGCGTGGTCGAAACAAGATACGAATTTTCAGGATAAGTTTATAACATCTTATTATGCAGCGTACAGAGCACCAACAAAGGATGGTCGCGCAGCCTTATATAACCTTACGCTAACCGCTTTGAAAGAATTTTACTCTTCATTATAAGTGCTTTTAAGTGCTCTTAACCATCTTTCTAAGCTCGCAACAGGAACCTTTAACGCCCTACTCTCTTGCGGCTCAGTCTCTTTTTAATAGATCTAGTAATTTATTTTAGGATAAATATCATATATATATATATATATATATATATATATATATGTGTGTGTGTGTGTGTGTGTGTGTGTGTAACAAATTAAAATAATACCTGCCGATCACAAAAGTTATGTTGCTCTTATTGATTTTACTTGCCCGGGTTACTGGGCAAGGAGAAAGCTAATCAGGTAGCAGTAATAACGAAAGATGCAGTCTGGTCACATCGAAGAGAACGACATAAGTCTAATTAAAACTTTATTTCAGAGCTGCTAAAACAGACATCTTTACTAGTCAACGACAGACAAAAAAGACACAAAAATCATTCTGCTCGAACAGAGGTGCACCCAAGAGCGAAGACAGAAAGAATTTTCCCACTCTGAGGGCGTAAACTGTAGCCCCAGTGGTCGATTTAGGTTAGAGATTAAAAAGTTGAAAGCAAAAGGACGCGGGAATTTTTATCCCTTGACTAAAGATTTGAAAACCCCTGAGAATTTATATATATATTCTTACCATAATATATGAAATTTCAAGAAGATATTATAAATAGTCTGTGGGATATGCGCACAAGCTAAAAGACGTAAAATCTGTGAAAGAGCATTTTTTATTATGTATAAACGGAACAGATTATTCTCGTAATTTAATTCCCTATAACTATTCTTCCACTTGTGATATGGAAAATTAATAGAATTATTATTACATATATATATATATATATATATATATATATATATATATATATATATATATATATATATATATATATATATGTGTGTGTGTGTGTGTGTGTGTGTGTGTGTGTGTGTGTAATGAGACTGACGTCTCGATGGGGGGTTGCAGTCATGGCCATAAAAATGATACCGTTTCAGCTAAAGACCTTTATTAAGATAACTTTGAAGGACGGGTTCCCACTTCATCATAGGGACAAACTGAAGGGTCAGCTAGCATGAAGTTCTATGTACAAGACACTTAACACCTGGGTCAACATCTGTGGGAAAATATCTAGAAAAATCTGTCTCCGCTAGCGTGTATCTCCTTTTTATTTGGAAATTTCCTAAATTGTCCGCTAGGGCCATGTAGGTTTATAATTGGCCAGGCCCCCTTCTCTGAGGGCGTAACCTGTAGCCCCAGTGGTCAATTTAGGTTAGGGGTTAAAAAGGGGAATGGAAAATGACGCGGGAATTTTTACCCTTGATTTAAGTTTTGAAAACCCTTGAGAATTTTCCTTACATATATATATATATATATATATATATATATATATATATATATATATATATATATATATATATATATATAATCTATATATATATATATAAATATATATTATATATATAAATATATTTATAAAATGTAATGAGACCGTATTTTTCAAAATAAGATCGTTTCAAAAAATTAAGACACTTTAAATTACTCATCGCAACATCAGCTACAAATCTTCATTTCCGTCAACATTGGGAAATTTTCATCGAAAATTGTTAGCGTGTATCTCCTAGGAAATTTCAATCCGACTACCATTGTAATTGGCCATTCTCGACAACACATGAATTTGGTATAAAAAGAGAATGAAAATGACGCGGGAATTTTTTGATCATTTTGAAAAAAATTTTTTACATAAGAAACAATTATATATATATATTTTTTGTGTGTTTATTTTTTATATCTCTCGAGACATTTATAAAATTATTACTTTTTAATTTTTTAAATTACTCAACAAATAAAAATAAAAACGTTGCTACGATTTTTTTTTTAGAAAATTTTTTGAAATAACATAAACATTTATAACATATCGAATCTAATTTTAATTTAAATTTTCATCACAAACATTTCTTTTCTAGAAACAATATATCATCACACAGATAAAATTTACTGCATTTTCATTTTTGTCTAAAAAAGAGGTATTATTTAATTCCAATTTAAACTTTTTCTTATATGTAAAACTAGTCACTTTTACAATTTAGATTATTTTTTTTATACATATAAATCAAAAAAATTATTCAAGTTTTTATAAAATTTTTAGTGAGAAAATTATAAGAAAAACATTTTTTTTCAAAATATTTAATAAATTTTATTCAATATTAGGCAACACATTTCTTATACACTGGACTAGTGAATCACCAAATCCAATTTCATTAGTAAAAAAGCCTTCAAAAGATACACATAATTTTTCGAATTTTCACGAAACGCCTTTATATCTAACATGAGGTAACATCATAAAAATCCAAATAAATTTAGCAACTAAAATACTATCAAAAGCATTCATAACAATTTTCATAAAATAAAGACTTTTTTAAAAATACATTTCAATTTTTCAACATTATTAAAAACACCTGAAAATTTAAAATTTTTTGGTTTGTGCTACGGTCACTTTTACAACAATGCTAAAAAGGACGTAATCAAAATCAACGGCTACGAACATCCATACCATAGTGGGATTAACCCACGAACTGTTCCGAAGGCAGACCCAACATTCGTTCTTTAAGTTATGGAAGCAACTTAACTATTAAAAAAAAAACATTAAACAAACACATTTAGCTTCAAAATTTTCTAATTGCCAAGCTGAATTAAAAATACTAGAAAAATGTTATTTCAAAAATTTAAAATTTTTCCAAAAAATGCTCTTTAAAACTTAAATTCACAACTTCCGGTTCCGAAGTCGCTACTTCCGTTTTGTTTTGACATCTGTCACTGATGTTTAAACAGCTGTAACTTTTCTTTAAAATGCCGTAGAGAAAAACCAAAAACAGATCTGGAAGCCTAAAATTTGAAATTTTGCAATTGAGAAATAATAAAAAAATTAGAATTTTTGGCAAAAAAAAAATGGCATTTTCAACGTATACGGATACCTTAATAACACAAAACTTTTATTTTCTAAATTTCTTTATTTATGTCCAGTTATTTTAAAAATATAACGATAGAGAACAAAAGTAAAAATAAGAAAATACAAGAAAGAAAATAGAAAATTTAATAATGAGTCGGAGGAGAATTTCTTTTCTATTGACAATAAAAGAAAAACCGATTACTGAATTTTGGAAATTTTTACCAGAAACGAAATGAAGTATCCTGAATTAAAAAAGGCTGCTTGTTGAATTATTTCAATAGTCGGACCAACGTACATATGTGAATCATTTTATTCCACTTTCAAATTCGTGAAATCCAAACAATAGTCAGTATTAACCCATATTGGACCGCTGTCCTATAAACAGGACAGCAAATAAAATTCCATTTAATAATAAAGTTATAAATATTTTCTGAGTGGATTTTATTTTAACACCTTTAAAATAGACACACTTTAGCATAGTAACGAAACAAAAACTGAGAAATCAAATTATATTGTATTGTAAAATTTATTTCCAGCAACCTCTTAAAAATTATCATTTTTTAATCTTTAATTTTATATTCATTATTATTATTATTATTTTTGAAATATTGTGGAAGTTACTTTTATTTTAAAAACAAAGCTAATAATGTAGATGAAAGTTTTTGTTGAAAAATATATTTTACATGTGTATTTTCTAAGTATAAAAAGGGCCCTAAAATTAGCACGACGGTCCAATCCTGATTTTTTCTATGAATTCGATATTGCATTGGTAGCGCACGTGCTGTTCTTATCTTTCAATGAAAGCCAGTTCAAACACCTGTTCACACACCTGGACACAACAAGGAGTAAATAAATATCTATTCTATTCAGAAAACTGGAGATATTTTTGCAAGATAAACTTACTCTTTTACTGCCATTTCAATAACTGCAAGAGTATGCTTAAAATGTAATGTTGGACTTTGTTTTAACTGTTTCCCCAAATTTCATCTATGAATCAGCCTAATGCAATGTAAGTGATATTTGTTAAGTTTTATTAGTGTAATTGACCGTTGTCCTATTTATAGGACAGCCAATTACATAAAAAATTAAAAATATTTTTTCAAAATTTTGATTTTATATACTTAGTTACATCATATTAATGATATGGATTAAGTTTTAATAACTTACAAAAATATTTAGTTGGTGTGGTAAAATATGGGTTAACTAACCAACATCTCAAAGAATTACTGAGAAGTGCTGTCACAAATTATTAACCAAATTTTAGAGAATTATCGAGAGAAGTAAATTAAATATGTTTAATTTTTAATATTTAAATTCAATACATATATTTTGTACTTTTATATGGTTTAAATAAATATAAATATTGTAAAGAAAAATTTTTAATACTTTAGTCATACCTTTTAAATACGTATCTAATTACGGCTCGCCAAACTTTTTCCAATTTTGAAAAATGGATCGGACTATGAAGGAATTTGGCTCCCCTGATATATATATATATATATATATATATATATATATATATATATATATATATATATATATATATGTAATTTTAAAAGCTCCATATATTTCCAAGACAAATTCTTAGTAGAGAAGGTTGTTTGCCATTGAGGATCAAGTTGCTCATGCAGATGTTCTTTACACCTATTAAAGCCCAAATTATATTTGCCAAATATATATTAATGAATATCTTAAATTTGAATTATTAAACACTACATACACTAACAAAAATATGTAATTTAAATAACTTTAAATATTACAGCAGATTATCTGTAGTAATCAGATGTAATTTTAAACATAGGATGTTATTTATGAAAAAATAAAATAATCATTTTATATCACATACTAACAGGGTACTATAAAGGGAAGCTTTATAACAGATAAAGGTATTTTATCATGATTTCACCTAATTTTACCTTCTAAAATAAAAATTTTATGCTGGAAAAATAAATTATAATTAATAGCAGTTATTCGAAAATTCGATAGATTCTTTTTATGATATGTTTATGGAATTTCATCTAACTTCGCTTAAAAGGAAAACTCGTTCCGAGAAAATAAAAATATTCTACAAACTATTTTTAGCAGTCCTTAAAAAGAAACGTCAGGTATTAATGAGTTAAATTATCTTCTGCTTCGTATAATGAAACCGCAGAAAACCGGTAAAGCTTTCTAGAGGTAATAAAGAACTAGCCGATGCACTGTTTTGCTTGTGGTGCAAAATTACAATGTTTTATGCATCCTATTGGTGCTAACCGCATCTTTTAATCTTTGTTTGTTGTCAAATCATTCATTTTTAAAACCTATTCCTGAATTTTGTATCATCCGATACATATGAAAAGGTTGAACGGAACGCCAATAACCAACCAACAAACCTGTCAAATTACACTCTTTACACAAAATAATTAACCGTCACTTTAAAATCGAACAAGCCTATCCTTCCACCATTAGTTGATTCTAGAATGATTTTTTTTATTCTAGAACTGGAATAAATTAATATACATTCGAACCTCTTTAATACAAAACCACTTTACTCGAAATGTTGCTTAAGAGAAAGGATTCACTGTTATGTTTTGGTATAAAACAATAATAACAATAATAATTCAAAACTAACTCGAAAACAAGTTTCTACCGTTTAGAGGCAAAGTAAATATCGCTCCAAAAGGGTTAAACTGTTTTCTCCGATGTATATAGGTAGGTATATCTTCTTTGTCCTTCACTAAAGTGACAGATGCTTTAAAAACATTTCAGTGATTTCTATATCAACAGGGAAATGCCTGTTGTGTTTTGAACATATTGGAAAATATCGAATCCTTTATAGATAAATGTAAACTGCAAACATTTAAACAAAAGTCAATAAAGAATATTTATAAGTCCAACTAAAAGAGGTAAATATAATTTTACACATAATTTCCCTCACTCTGTTACTTTTTATCAGAATGTAGAAGTTTATTCCCGCGTTAGTATCTGTGAGTGTTTGTATAACGTTATTAGACATATAACTTTTTGTATAAAAGTACTCATTAACTGAAAAAAAAATTTTTTTACAGATATCATGTTATTACTTTACAAATAAATACTTTAAAGGGTTTATTTTTAAAAGTATCCTAAATGTTTAAAATGAGATGGTTTTTTTTATAACGGGTTTACAATAATATATGCATAAGATAGGAGCTAGGAGAAAATCCTATTATTTTCAGAAATATCAAGGTATAAAAATAAATTTAGGAAAATATAATTTTGTAATTATATTTTAAACTACATCCGTCCAAACTTTAAATATTCAACCACTGTTTCGACAATAGTCTGTTTTATGCATAATACAATTAAAAATTGAATGCAATTTATAAAACTTAAAATTATTCTATATAATTGAAGATATGAGGTTTTCGCAAGTATTATTTAAAGCTTATAGAAAGTATGAAATATTCTGATGTGAAGACTACATGACATTGATAAATTACTTAATTTACGTGTAGGAAAATGTTAATGTAGAAAATCCATAACTAAAATTTGATAGCAAAAAATTATATTAAAAAATCAAATTTAAGTTAATGTTTTTGTTTTGTATTTAAAATTAGGCTTACAGTTTAAATTAAAGTTATTTATACGTAAAATAAATCAAGTATGAAGTCTCATATAGTTGTTTACTGTAAGATGTGATGTTAACGAGCAATTTACAGTCAAAGTGATGTGACGTGTCTGATAACATAACATTTCTGGATGCTTATGCTGGATTCGAGGTCATGATCAATTACATGGGTAAGTGGACATGTGCTAGAGTTTTATAGAATCAGCGGAATTTATTAACTGCAGGGTACTCAAATTGTAAACAGACAAGAACTTTATGATGTTTATAATGTCAGAATTCGACGACTCCGAATTCAATTTATGGTATTCCACTTGTTCAAACTTGAAATTTGCGTGGTAGAATATTCCACCTGAATATGTGGTTTCCACTCACTAAACTATAAATGCGTAAAAAATTAGATCCATTGGTCTGTAGAGTCCATAGCTCCCTCTAGTGGCGTTGACAAGAACTGCCGATCTTCTCCGGGTCACTTTATCTTCTACAGACATTTCGAGGTTCGAAGAAGGGTAATAATTAAAACGTAGATAAATTTTATTTATAATTAATTTATTTGGGAAGACAAAACATGATTTTTAATATTAGAAACACTACATTTTCCGTATACCTAAGAAGAGGAGCAGTCATTTTGATAGCTCTCTTTTTAAATGACTTCTAAACCATACTTTGTTTTTATAATTTGTTTTCTAAAACAAGTTTTTGAATATAGTAAAATTTAATATTTGCATCCCAATTTATAATTCATGATTTTTTTATAATATTTTTATGTTCATGAATTTTTTTATGTTCATTACGTAAATAAAGGTGGAAAAGGTAACCTGACCTACTATAGCGTTCCTGCGCGTAATTTTTCTGATGGGTGGGTTAAAAAGCCTATGCCAAGTAAATAAGGGCTATTTCCTCCTAAACAGCTAAACTGTATGTGACCTGTAATTCTAATAATTTTATAACTATGTGTAAATGTAGAAAGAGCAATGACTAAAGGGGGTTTTACACTTAGCTGCTGTAGCGCTGTCTCAAGACCCCAAGGGTTTTATTCTTATCCATTTTCACACCTAAAAATTGTATCTTTTTCTTTTTGACCCTCTGAATTTGTAAAACAAAAGCGCTTTAAAAATTTCGTATTTTTGTTTGCATATTTTAAATCTATATATACAGCAGAATTCAAGTACGCATTTTGTCTTTTTAAAAAATATTTTTATATTTATTTTCATCATGAGAAACTAAACTGCTAGAAAAAATAATTATGGATATTATCACATGCAAAATTTATTATTTTAATAAATTTCAATTAAATTACACTATTCATTACACAATATCTATAATTCTATTATCTAATATAACTATAGTTCTAAGTCATATAATTCTATTTACAGCATAATTAAACGTCTAATACAGTATATAATTTATTTTATTAGTTAAACAGTGAAAAGGCGAGATGCACTCCTTAATAAAGTAAGAAAAACACATGCCCGCGAAAATCGCGGGGTAAACAGATTTTGCTACATTTGAGTTCCCCGTGGAAATCACGGGATGAACAGTCAGAGGGTTAAGTACCTTTCTGTTAAGGTTGCCTATTAAGTTTCATGTTTAAAGTGATTATTTAAACCAGTTAATTCACTGAATCTGGAGTCTAGAAGACCAATCACAGAAGTTTTGGTTTTATTTGAGAGTCAAAGAAAACACGCGTTCCTAGTAATTTTCACTGTATATGATTATACCATACATTTCTGGATACTTTAAATACAAATAAATTATGCTAAATTAGCAAAGCATTTTATACTACAGAATGTTTATATAAAAAGCATATTAAGTTTATTCAAAATAATTAAACAATTTGTTGTATCAATATACGAACACAAACCTAAGAAAAATATAGTGAACGGTTATTTTTTATCTTATTTGTATACCGAAACATTTTTTTTCGCAGATGTCAGTGTAAAAAAAGTGAAAAGAACTAAAAGCGTTATATTGACGAATGAAATGAACCCCACCCCCCACACACACATTTTTCATCAATGAGCACACGTCAGGTAATTTCAAAAAGTTATGGGATAATCAAATAACTTTTACGAACCGTAAAAAAATGGAAACCCGAAAATCCTATTTAAGTCACCTGATGAAAATAAATAGTAAACATATAAATGTATGGAATGCCTGAAACAGTGTGCCTTGAACGTGTGTAAAGAAATTGTACTGATATCTGCAAAGATGCACTTTTCCCTTATACTTTTTTCCTGGTAATTATTATTTTTAAATTTGAAGTATTTCATGTCATTTTCCTTCACCTTATTCATTCTCAATATTTATTTCATTAAATGCAATATTTTAAAAATAATTATAACAGCAAACAATTTCGGTCTTTTTAATTATTGAATTAAATTTACGAAATAATTGCCTGTATCTGTTCCAAATTAGTTTACTGATTTACGAATACTTATAACCTTCACCTTATTCATTCTCAATATTTATTTCATTAAATGCAATATTTTAAAAATAATTATAACAGCAAACAATTTCGGTCTTTTTAATTATTGAATTAAATTTACGAAATAATTGCCTGTATCTGTTCCAAATTAGTTTACTGATTTACGAATACTTATAACCCATTTTATTTACGTAGAAAGCGGAAAGCGTATATTTCAAAATTTAAATGAATGCACATTAATTATTGCTTTGCTAGTGTACGTGTAGACTAGATAGAATAAGCAATGTTTCTTTTGATCCCACACTTTTATTAACACAGAAGTTAATCCAAAAATACGGGTCGGTAAGACCGCTTAGTGAGATAACTTAAGATAGAATACATGGGTCGGCGACCGCTGGCGAGAACAACCTCGCATCATGAAACACATACACGAACTACTATAAACAACATTTTTAAACACAAAGAAGAAAACAGCGCATGCGCAATTGCTGCGCTCGCAAATACGTAAGTGGCGTAAACATTCCGGCCCCTGTTGATTTAACTTTTTAAATCTACATACATATGCAAAATACACTTTTTTACATGAAAATTAAACAAACAATAAAATACTCTTGATAGTACTAAACTACAGAATAACACACAAGAATTCTAAACAGAGTAACCACTCTGAAGACATGCCCTGTTTCAATTACACACACATTGTATACATATTTCACAAGAGTCAAAATAATTTTACCAATTCAAATATATAACATAAATGAACAAGGGAACGAATTATAATATTTCAAACGAACAAATTGATAATTATGAGATATTTACAGGTAAAATGGCCAATTGAGTAATAGGACGTTTTATAATGCCTTGCTTTGCCTTTATCATGCAAACTCTAACTTTATTGTCTTTCCCATAAATCAATTTTTCAATTTTTCCTAATAACCATGAGCAAGACGGCATATTTTCCTCCTTAACAATTACTATGGTATCCTTTTCAATGTTTTCAATGTTATCCTTTGAAAAGTACCACTTTGTTCGTTGTTGTAAATGGCTCAAATAGTCACGTTGCCATCGTTTCCATAAGTATTGAGTTATCTTTGTAGTGCGCTGCCAGCGGTTTAAGGTATTATCGGATAAATCCGTTAAATTTGGTTCAACTATTGCTGTTACTGGTCTTCCGATTAGAAAATGCGCGGGGGTAAGGGCGTCGGGTTCATTTGCATCATTAGAAAGGGGTGTGATGGGACGAGAGTTTAAAATACCTTCGATTTGGGAGGTGATAGTAAGAAATTCTTCATAGGCAAATTTTAAGTTACCGACAACTTTTTTAAGGTGAAATTTGAATGATTTTACTCCCGCTTCCCAAAGTCCACCAAAATGTGGAGCTCTGGGAGGGATAAATTTCCAATTAATTCTTTCTGTAACTAAGTACCTTGCAAGAGAGTCATCGGGATATTTTACCATGTTGTGCAATCGCTTAAGCTCATTGTTCGCGCCTATAAAATTACGAGCATTATCTGTATACAAGGTAGCACATTTTCCGCGCCTTGACATGAATCTTTTTAATGTCGCTATGAAAGAATCCGATGACAAGTCAGTCACAATTTCTAAGTGCACAGCCCGCGTTGCGAAACAAACGAAAATCGCTACATAAATTTTATGCAGTTGACCTTTTCTTTGGGTTTTGTATTTTATGAAAAAAGGTCCACAGAAGTCAACACCGGTATGGATAAATGGGAACGATGGGTTTATCCTGTGCTCAGGCAAATCTCCCATAGTTTGTTCTAAGAAAAGTGGCTTGTTTTTCACACAAATATCACATTCATGAGTTATTTTTCTGGCAAGATTGCGTCCTCCAATGGGCCAAAAACCTTGCCTGACGCAATGCAAAAGAGATTGCGGTCCTACATGACAATAGCGAATGTGATGATCTAACATAATCAAATATGTTAATCTGTGACCCTTGGGTAACACGATAGGATGTTTTGTACCATATAACAAATTTGCTTTGCGCAACCTGCCACCCAGCCGAATTACTTCACACTCATCTATGAAAGGGCACAAAAATTTCAATTCACTATTTTTGTTACCTCATTTCCTTTACTTAAATTACTAAAGTCTTCGGAAAGACTGTCCTTCTATACAATAGAAATTAACTTTAATTCATTTCGTCTGACCTCCTCAACAGTCAGGGGCCCATTTTCTCGATTCTTCTTTCTGCAGCCATTAATAAACCTGAAAACAAAACTAAAAATATTAATTAATTTTGTATAATTATTAGTAATGTTTAGCAGGTTGTCAATAAAGTCACTCTGGATTGCGACTAAGTTCAGGTTGGCAGCGGGTTTCAGTTCACCAAGATACTGCAAGTCTGATGAGGCTTCTAGATGTGCATCACCAAAAACATCTGTCGTTGGCTCTTGGAGAAACTGTGGGCCATTCCACCACAAGTTCAAAGATGCAAGTTCTTGCGGGTATGCTCCTCTTGAGATGAGGTCAGCTGGATTCAATGTAGATGACACATGTCTCCAAGTGCAGTCCTCAGTTAGTTCTTGTATTTTTGCTACCCGATTGGCAACAAAGGTTTTCAAGCGATGTGGAGGGGTGCGAATCCAGGCCAAGGAGATGGTGGAATCTGAATACAATACTATGCCATTTAAAACAAGAGACAACGATTTCTGGACCCTTCGCATGAGCTGTGAAACCAGAAGACATGCACACAACTCAAGCCTAGGTATTGATTTAGTTTTCAAAGGTGCCACACGTGACTTGCTGGACACAAGCTTGGATGACGCAGTTCCGTCTGATGCTATGCATTGCAAGTACACAACTGCACCAAAGGCTGCTTCAGATGCATCAGAGAAACAATGAAGCACAGTCTTTTGACAGTCATCATTTAAGACGTAACGATCAATTTTGATATTTAACATGGAGTTGAGAGAAGAACCAAATTTCATCCATTCCTGGGAGACTGGATCAGGTAGTTCATCATCCCAATCAATTTTAAGCATCCACAGTTTTTGCATAAGAATCTTGGCCTTGGTAATAACTGGTCCCAAAAGTCCTAAGGGGTCAAATATGCGTGCGATTTCGGTCAGAACGGATCTTTTTGTACATACTAACATGTCCGGGGTTCTGGTAACTGCTAACTCAAAAGTATCACTGTTTGGATTCCATTTGAGACCCAGAGTTTTGATGCTTTCTTTATCTTTGTCAAAATGATATTCCTGTTCTTCATAAGGCACACTCTGCAGTAGTTGTCTGTCATTTTAAGACCACTTATGGAGCCTCATACCTCCACTCTGAAGTAAGCTGATCAACTGTTCCTGCAATTCAATTGCTGAAGCAACATCTTGAGAACCAGATACAAGGTCATCCATGTAAAAGTCTCGTTGCAAAACTTCGGCAGCAACTGAAAACTTATTTCCTTCATCAATGGCTAGTTGTTTGAGAGTCCTGGTAGCCAAGTACGGAGCACTAGTCGTTCCGTAAGTGACGGTGCACAATCTGTACTCTTTTACAGTGGAGCACGCTAGTTCGAACGTGCATCAAAAATTAGAGAAAATAAAAAGTTAAAATTAAAGATACAAGTGCCAGTCGTAAAATAAACTTAACAATTTAATAAGGATAATAGCATAGATCTTACACACATTGCTGCAAGGAGTAGGAACGCGGAGTACCAGCGCAGAGTGAACACAACGGTTGTACAGGAGATAAGAGATGCTGCGCGCTACATTACGTAAGCTGTATATAAACAATAGTATGAAGGTTACATATTTAGTTTATCGCCAAGTGGCGGCGCCAAAGTAGTACTGGAAAGTCTTTAGTGCTGATTTGGCGCTGTGATGCCGCTGCACACTCCCCCCGCAGTGTCTGCGAAAGTGACATATCGCTGAGGAGCACGAACAGTTCGTCCATAACGAGTTGTCTGCGTGGGCAGTGATGTACTGGTATTCTGAGGAAAAGTTGAATTTTCCGCAGTGACAAATGCTGGTTTAAGTCTATCAATAGAGACAGTCTTTTGTGTCCCCTTTATGTCAATGTCGAAGGTCTTTTCACGTCGTAATAGAACCTTGTAAGGTCCATCATAAGGTGCTTGGAGTGGTTTTCGAGTTCCATCATGCCGGACAAACACATGGGTGCACACATTGAGATGGGGATGGACAAAAACCGATCTCTGTCCGTGGCAGGATGTTGGTGTGGGACGCACTGTCGCAAAATGGGATTTTAAATCCTCGATGAGTTGCTGGGGAGATGCGTCTACAGGCGTTGGAACGAAGAACTCTCCCGGAAGTCGAAGACTCCGTCCATACACTAAGTCAGCTGTTGTTGCGTCTAGGTCCTCTCTGAAGACAGCACGGAAGCCGAAAAGCAAAGTCGGTAATGCTGCTGACCACTGCTCTGTGTCATAAGCTTTCAGCACTGCTTTTAATGGCCGGTGGAAACCCTCTATCAGTCCATTTGACTGTGACTATTGGTAAGGTGAAGTTCTAATTCGCTGGATCCCAAGTAGCTGAGATAAGGCACGGAATAATGCGCTCTCGAACTGGCGGCCTTGATCTGTAGTAATGACAGATGGGCATCCAAATCTGGTAATCCAGTGGTTATAGAAGTTTAATGCAACTGTGTGTGCAGATATATCTGGAATTGGGATGGCTTCTGGCCATCGTGTATACCTATCTATCATTGTGACACAATAATAATTTCCCTGAGAAGGAGGAAGAGGGCCTACAAGATCGATGTGGACATGATCAAACCTTTGTGATTGGTCAGAAAATTTTCCTAAAGGTGTTTTAGAGTGCCGAGTTATTTTAGATTTTTGACATGGGAGGCAGTGCCTGGCCCAGGTGGCACAATCTTTTCGAATGGACGGCCAAACAAACCTGGATCGTATGAGTTTTGAAGTGCCGCGAATACTCGGATGCGATAAGTTGTGTAGCGATTTGAAAATTTTCTTCCGAAATGGCTCAGGAATAAAGGGTCGAGCCGTACCTGTTGATAAATCGCAATAGACAGGCGTTTTACAGTCTGGTAAGGTAATTTTTTAATTTTAAACTCCCCGGGATTATCGATTAAATTTTTTAGCTCTGGATCAGTTTTCTGTGCTAAAGCGATTTCGCTGTAATTTATAGGGTTTGGCATAGTTATAGCCTCTATCCGCGAAAGTGCATCTGCTAAAATATTTTCAGATCCATTTATATGATTAATATCCGTTGTGAACTGAGATATAAAATCCAATTGGCGAGACTGCCTGGGAGAACATCTATCCAAACGTTGCCGAAAAGCGTATGTTAGTGGTTTATGATCAGTATACAGGGGAAAATGTCTTGCTTCGAGCATATGTCGAAAATGTTTAATAGTAGCTTAGGCTGCCAAAAGTTCCCTGTCATACGCGCTGTAATTTTTTTCCGCCTGGGAAAGTTTCCGTGAGAAAAAAGCAAGAGGTTGTAATTCAACATCTACTACCTGTGAAAGTGTTCCCCCGATTTCAAAATCTGAAGCGTCAACTTGTAAAATTAATTTAGCATCTGATTTGGGGTGTGCCAGAAGAACAGCGTTCGCAATTAATTTTTTGCAGTTTTGGAATTCGTCTTCCGCCTTAGTTGTCCACTCAAGTTTCGTTTTATCATTCTTTTTTGCGCCTTTTAAATAAGAAGTTAAATTTACCTGGTACTGTGCTATATTAGGTAAGAACCTCCGAAAAAAATTTAAGAACCCTAAAAATCTCTGAAGGTCTTTAACTGACTTTGGTTGCGGATAATTTAGAATAGGTTCGACTTTATCAGGTAGAGGTTTGGTACCATGACTCGTTATTAAGTGTCCTAGAAACGAAATTTCTGATACTCCAAAAATACACTTCGAAACATTTATTGTGAGTCCATATGAATTTAATTTTTCGAGTACTGATCGTAAATGAACTTTATGTTCGTCGGCATTGGTACTAAACACTAAAATATCATCTAAGTAAACATAGCAAAATTTGAGATCACCGAGTATTTCATTCATGAACCTTTGGAAGGTTTGCGCTGCACCACAGAGACCGAAATTTAAATATGGGAACTCAAACAACCCAAATGGTGTGAAAAACAGCAGTTTTCTGAATGTGTTCGGGATGCACAGGTATATGAAAATATGCACGGACAATATCGAGTTTTGAAAATATGTTTTTACCATGTAGCATATTTGAAAAGTCCTGAATGTGAGGTATAGGGTAGCGATCCGGTACCGTACAAGCATTCAGCTTCCTATAGTCTCCCACAGGTCGAATACTGCCGGAAGCTTTGGTCACTACATGAAGCGGTGACGACCAAGGTGATTTAGATGGCCTGCATATTCCTTGATCAATCATGAATTGAAATTCTTTTTTTACCTCTTCATACAGTTTGGGATTTAATCTCCGAGGCTTACTATGAATTGGCGGACCCGTTGTTTCGATGTAGTGAACTGTATTATGTTTGACTTCTTTAACCCCAGGTGTTATTTTTGTTAACTCCGGAAATTCAGACAAGATCCTGTGGTAAGGCGAATCGGCGGAAATGAGTTTAACTGAAAAATGATTAGAAAATTTTGACACTATTCCAGATTGAGAAAGTCTAGTTATGTTGTCAATTAATTTACGCCTTTTCAAGTCAATTAAAAGATCAAAATGCTGCAGAAAATCAGCTCCTATTATCGGAATAGGCACAGTAGCAATTAAAAATTTCCAATTAAAATTACGTTTGAGTCCTAAATCAACGTTTATCCATAAGTTTGAATTTTTGAATTATTGGCCGCAAACAACTGTAGAGGATCGGGCTTTTGCTTTGTAAAAGTATTTCCGACCGGGATGCAACTGACATCTGATCCTGAATCTATCAAAAATTTTAAATGAGTTTTTTTTATCATAAACATATAAGCGACATGACTGTGCGACTGCCGGTGTATTGGTCGCCAATGCATTTTGGCCGACAGCCGCTATTGCAAGTTTCCCTGCTCGGTGTTATTTGTAAAAGAGCATGGTTGCCGGCATTTCCGAGCCTCCTTTCCAAAGCGACTATGGTAAAAACATAAACATCCTGTGCGGTCCCTCGAGCGCTCACGTGACGGGTAACGGCGACGTGATGAGTGATGTCGGGAGTAACTATTGCTACGCGTCCTGGAGAACCGTTCTATTTGTTTACTTAGCGCAGCGACTTCCATTCGGAGAGCGCTGATTTCGTTCAGTGGGGACTGCGATAAAGAATGTGGGCTGGGATTATTGGGTGCCCTTTCGCCAGCTGAATCTTGCAAAGCGAAAACGTTGTTATTCGAAGAGGAATTTCGAACCTCGGCAATTTTATCGGCCATGTTGGCCAAATTATCTAGCGATTCTGTACTCACTGAAAGAATCGTTTGCATTTCGGATGGAAGTCGTTGGAACCATAAAGATTTAAGGAAATCATCGTTAATAGATCCACCCAATTCTCTCATTTTCCGCAATAAATGGGATGGTTTGTCATCTCCTAAATATAATTCAGATAAAAGCTTCCTTATCCGTTGATTTTCCGAATCCGAGAATTCGGTAATCAAACGTTGTTTTAACGTATCATAGCGTTTGCTTGGAGGAGGATTAAACAAAATGTCCGAGACAGTGGATAAGGTTTCGGGATCGATTGCTGCAATTAGGTGGTTATATTTTGTGAGATCGCTTGAAATATTTGAAAGCGTAAAATTACTTTCAACCTGAACAAACCAAAGTTTGATATTATTTTTCCACAGGGGTGGGAGTTTTAGGGCAACATGAGCAATTTGCGGCTCGTTCACTGTATTCGAATTGTTAGTGGAAACTTCAGGCATTATAGAACTATCACCATCAGGTACAGACATATTTATACAATAATAGTTAAATAATAAAAGAACAAAAATGCACAACAAAATATAAAAATATTTGAGAGAAATAGGTAATGTATAAGTCACAAAATAATAAGCGGAAAAATACTAATTGACCAACCACAAAGATAAGTAAAGAAAATGCATCATGCCTTAATTCAGATATTCTAAGAATTCGTATTTCAATGTGCCAATGATACGCGACTGCATTTATGAATGGACAATATTATTCCTCGAAATAAAAAAAAATTATAGTTAATATCAATTATAAAAGCCATATGAAAAATATTAGGACTGGACTTCGAAAATTAAAATAAGATTATAAAAGATTGCAAGTTATAGTCTGGGTCACCAGTGAAGCACGCTAGTTCGAACGTGCATCAAAAATTAAAGAAAATAAAAAGTTAAAATTAAAGATACAAGTGCCAGTCTTAATATAAACTTAACAATTTAATAAGGATAATAGCATAGATCTTACACACATTGCTGCAAGGAGTAGGAACGCGGAGTACCAGCGCAGAGTGAACACAACGGTTGTACAGGAGATAAGAGATGCTGCGCGCTACATTACGTAAGCTGTATATAAACAATAGTATGAAGGTTACATATTTAGTTTATCGCCAAGTGGCGGCGCCAAAGTAGTACTGGAAAGTCTTTAGTGCTGATTTGGCGCTGTGATGCCGCTGCAACAGGTTCATGTGGGCTACTTTTCCATAAAATTCTCTGTAGATCCTGTTGACTTGGATCGATCATTATTATCCTGTACGTCAGCTGTCAGAGCAATGCGATACTTTCTAAACCTTGTCATTATTGAGAAGAGATCATCCTGAATTACGCCTCCATTAGCTTGTAGAGAGTTCAGAGATGTCCCATTTGATGAGGGAACTGACGCGTTGAAAACAACTCTCAGTTTTGTAGTGCTCTTATCAGGGCGATAAACGCTATGATGAGGAATGTAATATGTAGTCTTCGGCTCCTCTTCGTCCTCCTCTACCTTTCTCATATGCCCCAATTCTTCATATTCAAGCATGAAATTCTGGTACATGAAACTAAGTTCCGAAGTTAATCTTCTCCAAGCCATTTCTTTTGACTTGCCCAAAGTCTCGGGATCTTTCTTAAAAGGCATCTGAACAACATATTTGCCTGTTTGATCTCTTGTGTGTGTCACTTGGAAATGATTTTCGCAAAATTGTTCCTCATCGCTTTTTCTATCAATGGTCTCTTCAATCGACTCAAGTTCCCAAAATTTTGCAATAGTTTGCTCTAAATTATCCCGTTCTCTTGATAAAAGACAGCGTCTAAGGGGCTGGCTGCAAGGTAATTTTCCTGAAACAATGTACCCGAAAACGGAATTTTGTAGAAGAATGGAATCATTAATCTTGATACTGTCATATTTTAGAACTTTAAAGAAAGTCTCTGCACCTAATAAAAGATTAATCTTGCTTGGTTTAAAGAACTCAGGATCTGCCAATTCTACACAATTCGGAAGTTGGATACTAGAAATATCCAAAACACTATGCGGTGTCAAGTCCGTTATTTTTGGAGTTACAAGAAATTCTAATTCTTCTTTAAAATCCCCATTGGCATTTGATATAACTCCGAGCACTTTAGATTTAATCGTGTGCACCACTTCATTTATTCCAGACACTGGGGCGTACGTCTTTTCCTTTTTCAACCCCAAAAGATTAGCACACTCAGTAGAAATCAAATTTACCTGACTAGCATAATCTAGAATCGCTCTAAATTTATTTATTTCCCCGCATGAATTATAAACACGGATAATTACTGTACTCAAAAGAACAGTCGATTTTTCCTTTAACGTGCTACTAAAACTATGAAGGGGACGCGGGGGGGATACATTTTCCAAAGCAACATTTCCCCCGCTTGCCGTTGAATCATCCCGAATATTTACATTCCAAAGTTTTTCATTAAGTGGCTCGTATGAATTTCCACTCCCTGTCGGCGCCTCTTCACGGTCAACCGACAAATGTAAAAGCGAATGATGTTTCTTTTTGCAAATGGAACATGAAAATTTCGATTTACAGCGTGATGCTATATGTGATTTGTTCAAACAATTCAGACAAAGTTTGTGATTACGTACGAAATCATTTCTTTTACAAACATCCAAATTTTGAAAAGAGGCACATTTGTTTAAATAATGAGAACCGTTACACAATATACACTTTATATTTTCGTTTGCATTAATAATCAAGCTTTTACTTTTTTGGGAATGAACAATCAGATTTTTATTTTTTACGTGCGAATTTCGATGAATACTTTCAAGTACCATACTTCGTTTTTCCAAAAATTCTAAAAATTCATCAAGAGCAGGAACATCTGTAGTTTTAAGAGTAGATTCAAATTGTTTTCTGTTTTCTTTATCCAATTTTTGCAATAACAAGTTTAACAACAGAATATCAGAAAAATTGTTTCGATCATATTTTAATACTTTAAGCGCTCTCATATTCTTTTTAATGCAATCCAGAAAACAACGTAATTCTTGAGCTGATTCATATTGTATTTTTTCATAATTAATCATTGCACCGATATGTGTGTCAACAATTATTCTTTTATTTTCGAAACGTTCACTTAGTGCTTTAAACAAAGAATCGAAAGTATCATCATCAGTTTCTATTTGCTTGGCTTGGCCCTTTAATGATGCACGCAAATAATATAATTTTTGCGATTCATTTAACTGTTCATTATTTACAATTAAATTTGTAAACTGGGATTTAAAATTTGACCATTCATCGTATTTACCCGTAAAAACCGGTAATGGAATTTCGGGAAGTTTAACTTTCGCTTTAGAATTACTTTCGATTCCGTGTTCTTTAGAATTATTTACAACAATACTAGTAGAAGGTTTAAATGATTCTATGAAGGTTTTAATCCTTACCTCCAAGGCTTCAATCCGGTTTTCTATTTCTTCAAAATCAGCTTCGATTTCTGTAATTTCCTTTTCCTTCAGATTCGAAATATCGTAATACTCATTCCTTAGTTCATCAGTTTTGGCTTGAAAGCTTTCAACTTTTTTAAGTTTTACTTCCAATTCACTTAGCGATGTATCCTTAACAGAGATTTCATTCATAAATGTTTCCAACTTTGTAATATTGGCCTTTATAGCTCTTTTTCCAACTTTGTAATGTTGGCCTTTATAGCTCCTTTCTTACGATTTAACTTTTCCATAGTCGCTAGCTCCGGCTCGACGGACCAAAATAATGTACGTGTAGACTAGATAGAATAAGCAATGTTTCTTTTGATCCCACACTTTTATTAACACAGAAGTTAATCCAAAAATACGGGTCGGTAAGACCGCTTAGTGAGATAACTTAAGATAGAATACATGGGTCGGCGACCGCTGGCGAGAACAACCTCGCATCATGAAACACATACACGAACTACTATAAACAACATTTTTAAACACAAAGAAGAAAACAGCGCATGCGCAATTGCTGCGCTCGCAAATACGTAAGTGGCGTAAACAGCTAGTTTTAAAGGTTTGTAAATTGCAGATTTTTTTATTTTCTTTAGTAATAAAGTAGTCTTTTTAAAGCAAATATTGAATTATACTCGCGAAATATTTGTTCACAGCTGTTCCGAATTCGTTTACTCTTTTGTGAATACTCATAAATAATTCTATGCGAGTAAAAAGAACAGAGAGTAAATTTAAAAACTGACATTATAATTGCTAATTAATTAATACTTTAAATGAATGCACATTAATTATTGCTTTGCTAGTTTTAAAGGTTTGTAAATTGCAGATTTTTTTAATTTCCTTTAGTAATAAAGTAGTCTTTTTAAAGCCAATATTGAATTATACTCGCAAAATATTTGTTCACAGCTGTTCCGAATTCTTTTCATGGTTTCCGCGCACCTAGAAAGTCATGGAAAATCATAGATTTAGATAATGGATTAATTTTGTCATGAAAAGTCATGATTTTTCAAGTAAAATGAGTAAATGTCATGGAAAGTCATGGATCCGCTAAACTACCGACTAAAAAAAATGCATTGAATTGTTTAATTC
Source organism: Pardosa pseudoannulata (assembly GCA_032207245.1). Taxonomy (NCBI): domain Eukaryota; kingdom Metazoa; phylum Arthropoda; class Arachnida; order Araneae; family Lycosidae; genus Pardosa; species Pardosa pseudoannulata. The sequence continues at coordinate 21,647,726 of CM063503.1, read as the reverse complement.
TATTTTTACTTGTCATTTGGCTGAAGTTACTGAGTTTGGTATTTATGTATTATCATGTTGACCATATTGGCAAGTAAAATTTGTTCAATAAGGAAACTCAAAGCAAGAAAGCTTAATGGGTGGGTAAATGTATGTTATTCTGTTTTTTTCTTAAATTGTAGAATAAAATTTTATTAATATAATAATAATTAGTTTTTAATAAAAATTAGTTAAGATTTTTGCACAAAATATAAGTTTATCTCTAGGGATATTGTATATAAACATTATAGGGTTATATCTGGCTATTATTCATGGTCACCTGAATAATACCAAAGTACCCTGAATTCAAATTGGAAACATTTTGATTGAAAAATTGCTATATGATTAAATTTAGGTATGTAGATACAACAATTTATTTTTATGTATGTGAGTTTATTAACACTTATAAAATAAGTTTATAGTTTTTTTATGATAAAATTCCTGTAATCTCTCTAAAAGCATATATTTTATTTGTATGCACAACAGAAATTTTATTCATATATACTTAAGTTTTGTAAAGTCATGGAAAATGATCTGCTAAATCAGGGAAAGTCATGAAAAGTCATGGATTTGAAAAAATTTATTTTGGCAGATACCCTGTCTTTTACTCTTTTATGAATACTCATAAATAATTCTATGCGAGTAAAAAGAGCAGAGAGTAAATTTAAAAACTAACATTGTAATTACTAATTAATACTGTAAATGAATGCACATTAATTATTGCTTTGCTAGTTTTAAAGGTTTGTAAATTGCAGATTTTTTGATATTTCCTTTAGTAATAAAGTAATCTTTTTAAAGCAAACATTGAATTATACTCACGAAAAATTTGTCCACAGCTGTTCCAAATTCGTTTACTCCTTTGTAAATACTCATAAATAATTCTATGAGAGTAGAAAGAGCAGAGTGTAAATTTAAAAACTAACATTATAATTGCTAATTAATTGATACTGTACCGGTTCCAGAGTGTTCTAATTTGCGTATTTTCCTCTCTTTATTTCTTTAGCAATAAAAACACACATTTTTTAAAAGAAAAAACAGTTACCATATTTTTTTTAACATGTAAAAAATCGAATTTTCTTAAAATTGTTTTAATTTTTCTAACAAGACAAAAGAAGATGTTGATCATATAGCAAGACACCATTGAGTATGCTAAAGTTTTTAAATACTTATAAATTTCGTTGTATGGAAAATTCGTTAAAGATTCACTTTTTAAATTACGTTAAATAGGCTTTCACAATTATTAAATTTTATTATTTTTTTAAATAGAATATACTTGTTTCATTTATTTTATCCATGAAAAAATTATGTGAGAAAACAATAAGACAACCAAACATTCTAAAGTAATACACTACCAAAAAAAATAATTTAAACAAGTTCAAGATCGTTAGTCGTTATAAAGTGTGTTAACCCTAGTCATTTCTGCCTTTTACATATCGATGATCTTAAATCTAAGTTATTATGGACTGAACAGAATAAAATAAATCGGAATTTTAAACAACTATGAATGCTACAGCTTTTCACGTTAGTGATCAACTATCGTTTTAACACCTTAACTGCCTCGAGCGTGTTCATATGCGCTTTGCACTTGGATGCATTAATTGTCCCGTATGTGCGTACTTTGTATATGTTAAATGTTGTATGTGTGCAAAACAATAAGACAATAAGACAGCCAAACATTCTAAAGTAATACACTGCTAAAAAAATATTAAACAAGTTCAAGATCATTAGCCGTCATAAAGTGTGTTAACCATTTAATGCCCTAGTCATTTCTGCCTGTTACATATCGATAATCTTAAATCTAAGCTATTATAGAGTAAACAGAATAAAATAAATAGGAATTTTAAACAACTATGAATGCTACAGCTCATCACGTTAGTGATCAGTTATCGTTTTAACCCCTTAACTGCCGCGAACGTATATATATAAGCTTTGCACTTGTATGTATTAATTGTCCTGTATGTACATACTTTGTGAATGTTAAATATTGTATAAGTGAGTGTAATTAATAACAATCAGGAAAGTACTAAGAAACGTATTGCAGGAAGACTTACATACACACCCAAAACAGTTAACGCATTGACTGCTCAAGACGTATATATACGTCCGCGGCAGTTAAGGGGTTAAATGCATTTTATAAAAAAAGAAAAGCTTTGTGAAAAAATATTTATTTGGTATTACATGTAAAATAAGTATTGAAAAATTGAGTTTTATAATAGATAGTTTGTCAAGAATTCAGTTTATGTACCTACCGAAAAAGTAAATGTATGTGCGCTGTTCGAAAAATCGTAAAGTGTTGAATAAATGAAAAATGTATACACAATAAAAATTACTTGAAAATTGTGTAGATTGTTTATACGATTTCATTCTACCTACTCGCAAAAGGAAAACTTGTTCTAAGAAAACATAAAAATTCTACAAGTGGTTTTTTAGCCGTATCTATAATAAGACGGCATGAAAGGATTCAAAGAAAAAAAACAAGTTTGAAAAGTCCAGAAATATTCTGAAAAAATAGATAAAAAAATGAGATGGATCCCAGGAAAAAGTTCGTTAAATAAAGAAAGTACTTAGGTACAGTAGAGTCATCGGTAATTCGAGGTAGATGGGTCTCGACCTAGCTCGAAATATTGAAAACTCAATATCGAAAATGATTAATCTAAAAAAATAAAAATAGAAACAATTTTTTTTAATTTCAAAGTATATTTCAATAAAAATAATATATTCATATAATATTATTACATTAATTGCTAAGAATAATATAATTTCATCTTAAAGTCATTTTCAGTTGTTTTTTGTTTAAACATTGTTCCTTTTACGTGAGACAATATCACGCCATCTTCTCAGCATCGGAGTCGGGCTGTTGTTCTATGTGCCTCATGGCAGTTTCTAGCGATTCATTATTCTATATTTATTCTATATTCCATTCTATTTTAATTTATTTCTGTATTATTCTAAATTTATTTATTGTTTATTTTTTTTTTTTTTTTTTTTTTTGTATGTCGGATTTAACTCGGATTATGGGAAACATTTGAGACTTGAATTATAAAGACTGTTGTATTTGGATGTTATTTTAGGAAGAAATTTACAAAAGATTCTTAGTTACAAGAAAAGTGGGTAAATTGGAGAAATTCGCAAAATAGTGGAAGCTCAAACACTTGAGACGGGATTATAGAGATTGTCCAGCATTTGTAGGTTATTGCACAAAGAAATTTACAAAAGATTCTTGGTTACAAGGAAAGTGGGTAAATTGGAGAAATTAGCAAAATAATGGAAACTCAAACAATTGAGACTCGAATTGTAGTAGAGATTCTAATGTATTTGGAGGTTATTTTACAAATGAATGTACAAAAGATTCTTGGTTACATGGAAAGTGGTAAATTGGAGAAATTCGCAAGATAATGGAAACTCAAATAATTAAGACACGAATTATAGATATTATCCAGCATTTGGAGTTTATTTTACACAGGAATTTACAAAAGATTCTTGGTTACAAGGAAAGAGGGTAAATTGGAGAAATTAGCAAAATAAAGAAAACTCGAATTGTAGTAGAGATTCTAATTTATTTGGAGGTTATTTTACAAATAAATTTACAAAAGGTTCTTTGTTACAAGAAAAGTGGGTAAATTGGAGAAATTCGCAAAATAATAGAAACAAACAATTGATACTCGAATTATAGATATTCTCCAGCATTTGTAGGTTATTTTACGAAGAAATTTACAAAACATTCTTGGTTACAAAGAAAGTGAGTAAATTGGAAAAATTAGCAAAATAAAGGAAACTTGAACAATCGAGACTCGAATTGTAAGAGACTCTACTGTATCCGGAGGTTATATTACCAATAAATTTACAAAAGTTTCTTTGTTACAAGGAAAGTTGGTAAATTCGGAAAATAGAGCTTCTATTGCATTTTTCTTATAATAATGTACTAAAATTACTTAAATTTTTAATTAACTAAATTCATCTGATAATGTTTAAAAAGTGTTTTAAGATACCATATGTTTTGCTACCTTTTGAGAATATTTATTTGTTTAATTTTATCTATTTTTATTTGTCACATTTCTTTCTCTTTTACTTTAATTCATCTATCTTTTTTCATGCCATTTGATTCTAAGGCTAGGGATAAGAGTTTAAATTTAAACTTCAAAGCATATAACATTTTATGTCAGGTAACTGATTTTTTCTTTATAGGTATGTTGGTTCTCTTTAAATTGTGGGGTTATTCTTTTTCTAATCAAGTTCAAGAATAAATCGTGAAAGATAAACCTTTCTCTTTTCTGTATTGTTTCATACATTCCTTTTGAAATACAGTTTAAAGAATTTCTGTTTTGCGAATTTCTCTATTTATTCAAGACAAGAGGAGATTATTTTACGAAGAAAATAACTTCCATTCTCAATTTCAATTCCATTCAAAGGTCATTGTCAATTTGATAATTTTTTTATGTAATTAATAAATAAAATTAATTAAATTAAGTTAAAAACGGGTGCTGCGGTAGCTTAGTTGGCAAAGGTCTCGCAACCGGAGACTGGCGGGTTTGGGTCTCAAATGATCCACCATGTTCATTAATAGAGACTAGGACACGTAAAATACTTTCGTGGCGCAAATGTTCTCCAAGTTCCCCAAAGATACCTTTGGAGGTCGCTGGTTAAGCCTAGGAGTCTTTTGCTGGTCCCTACTTTTAAACTACAAGGGCTCCCCTTATTTGTCTGTGTTGTCATAGAGAGCACAGTGTTGGCCACCTATATGGTGCTCCTATTATAAAATGGCTTGCAAAATCCGTCACTGTGTATGGCGCGTGCTGTACAAGCTAGTGCCCCCCACGTTTTTAAAAACAATTTCTTCCTTTTTCTCAAAATATTTCCAAATATTTCAGACACATCCCTTCTTGTAACACGAAAAAAATTAATTGTTATATTAAAATTGATAATGTCATTAAAATTAACTAATAGTAATATAAAATTTATAAAATGAAAATACAGTGTATTTCCATATAATATTTAGTTCTCTTTCTTGTTTTTCTAGTACATTTCTTGTTGTTGGGTAAAATAAATAAAAATATATATAAATATCAATTAATACAAAAAATGTTAATAATTACTTCCTAAAAACTATTTAGTGTTTTTAAATTTAAAATCTATATTATGCTCATCAACAGGTGAATCTCTGATTAATGAATTTTTCATACAACAACCATTTTGGTAAGATTTAGAGACTTCTTAAAGAAGTCCGATAGAGGTCCGATTGTATAAAGTAAAAAATATATCAACTTAAGAGAAGTTATTTTTCATCAAGTAAACTCGATAATTATTCAATTAACAAACATAATGATGGTGTTTACGGGTATTCAATTACAATCTTGCCCAACACTAATTTATCTTTTTTAATTAAACATTTATTAAAAATGCTACTAACATTGCATTCTATTCTAGTTCTTCCATCATATGATTGCAAGACATCTACTTTATCCAGCAGTGCTGAATCAGGGTCTTACCAAACTTTTACTGCAGGAGAAACTGGAGAGAGTGCTGCTAATAGCACAGGTAATCATTTTTATCGAAGTTTATTATATATTTATTAAAAGACTCCGTACGATTTCTCTTTTAAGAATTCGACTTCGTTCAATCAACGATTTTCGTGAAAAAAAAAATCGACAAAAAAAATGTCATTCTTTATTTTAAAGCTTTTTACGACTTCAGCTTTTGAAAACGATCTTCAATTTGATTCTAGATACTCTAAAAGTCAAGATGCAGTTGTTTAATCACCACCGGAAATGCGCAGCTAAAGGAACGGACTTTGATTGTTAGTGTAAAAAAGTAATATCGTATTACAGCTTTTAAGTAAATAAATAAAATACCGCATTATATTTCTGTATTGTAACCAAATTTTAAAATGCATCTTTCCTTTCAACTAAAGCTCTAAATTGGATACCTAAAAAAATTCTAAAACAATTTTCTACACCGCCACACCTAACAGTCCTATCTTTTATAATAGTTTTCAGAATTTAATGATACTTTAACTATATGTTTATAATGATGTTACATGTGAATTAAACCGAAATGTTATTAATATATTCATTTAGATATGAGTTATTGAAATTTATTTTAGACAATTTATATATATATATATATATGTGTGTGTGTGACATGTCGTGATCCAGAGTTCAGGCGAATGGAAAACACTCTTCTTGATAATAATAAGTTTATTAAACCATCGTTAAAGTAAAACTTGCGCCATTTTCACTTTTCCGTCGAAGACACACGTAAAGTGTTGTTGACAGCTCCATGTCCACGCGCTCACTGAAACTTATCTCTTTGCAAACTCATCAAACTCTTTCAAAATGCTTCCGCCTGACACGGATGATCCTAAAAGCTTACGCTAGAGTGGGTCTTTTTCATTTATTTAATTATTATAAAAGAGTTCCCTTTTTAAAATCGTTTTTACTTACGTAATTTCCTACTACCCCTTTTTTAGACCTGACATATATATATATATATATATATATATATATATATATATATATAATACATAGAGAATAATTTACACACACACACACACACACACATATATATATATATATATATTTATTTAAAATTTTACATTGATACCTCCGAATACCTCAGAAACGTCAAATTAGTTAATTATTTAGTCAAATTAGTTAATTATTTACAGGTGTTTCTTATTTGGAATTTGAAAGCAAGAAATTAGTTTAAATTAAAATTTGTAAAAAAAGTTTTTTACAAAACTATGCTGGATACATACTGTATATCATAGCGTTTTACCTTTCAACAGAATTTTAGATTAAACAAAAACTGTGACAAATTTTTGTTTTCAATTAATATCATGTATTATTTATTTTGTCAATGTCGATATGTAAATCTCTACTTCATCTATATATGTATATATATATTTCTATAATTTTAACCTTTCGAAAACACAATTTTTCCATGAAATATTTTAAGAACATTTGTCACTTCTAGGAAATATCATAGTAAGAATTTCAATTTTTTTATCGTTAATCTTTCTTCTCTTTCTGTTGTTATTATTGAATATTTTCGATACTTAATGTATTTGATACAAATGTCTTAATGGTTTATAATATGGAAAACTGATGTAAGCATAAATAAACCTGTATAAAAGACATATGAGTGATTTCATTGTTAAAAATGGATTACATGAGTGATTTGACAGTTGACTTCTGTCTAAATAAGAGTGCTGTTATACTCGTTTTTATTTATATAAAAACATTGTCAAATCAATTAATACACAATGTTAATCATCTAAAATAAGCCTTTTTTATTAAGGCTTTTTAACCCGCTTTTACACAATTGCACGCTTTAATAAACAGATTAATAATATTGTTCATAAAATAGTAAAACAATTTGATTACGTTCTTGAATCCGGATCTTAATGGGGTTTGTTGTTTGTTTCTTTGATTTGCAACAAAGAAACAAACAACTATTGGTTTACTTTCATTTCTTCCTCAGATATTAAGATTTACCTCCCTGTTCATTTTCGTATATTCATTAGAATATTTCATGTATCTATTTGTACTTTTGGGATTGTTTTTAACCTATTAATGTTTAGCGCCCATTTTTAAGAACAGTTTTTATAAAACTAGTCTTTCGCAGATGTCGAAGATGTAATGGCGCTGTTCGTCGTACGCTAGTAATGACTACGTAACCCATTACGTAACCCTTTTAGGGGCACCCTTAGTAACTCTTTGGTTTTCAAAGAAATTAGTTTATAAATGTTATCTATGAACGTTTTAAATATGAAGTATATGAAAAATAAATTATATTACTTGAGGAATAAGCTGAGGGTAATTTGACTGAATAACACCTTCCTTGGTACAGCACGAAAATGACATATTTTTTAATAATATTGGAAAAATAATTATTAATTTTTATTAAAAGAGAGTATAAATCAGATAGATAAGAAATTTGTAATTGAAGTTAAAATAGGTACTTTTATTTTTAAAGTCTTCACTTTATAAAATCGAATTTTTGCTTTAGAACCTGATTAAATGCAGGTTTTGACAGAAATGTTTAAAAGAAGAAAAAAAAATAAGTGTCGATAGTTTGATGCATCAAAAACATTGGAAATTAAAAACTTTTTTGCTAGGTAAATAAGAGAAAAAAATTTAACAGCCGGTATATTATATATACCAGTGCCCTTCAAAAGGTGTATACCCAGCTCCGTTATTTGAGGAAAATTAATAGACTAGTGTGTAGACGTTTTATGATTTTTCCTTTTTGGTAACAGGTACTAGACAATTCTATTAATATATGTTTACACAAATAACTTAAAATACTTCTAATTTGAGTATTGCTTTTCACGACAAAACCAAGTTTCTAGCCTGAAGAATGTCCAAACGGACTGTAAATTGTTTAATTTCTTTAAGTTTTTGAACGAGGGATGTCGAACCAACAAGCTGTTACCCCAAACAGCATGTCCCATTTGGGGTTCACTCTCAATACTAAATTCTTACAACTGATCCGAAGAGAAAAGGTGAAATAAATTACAGGGGGAAAAAATCTGGTATAATGATACACCATCTTTAGTGTTTTGTTTTTGTTGCAGATTATTCCTGTCGTTTGTTTCACTAGTAACGAATTTCACACTGGTCATTATCACCTTTCGCACAACGCGCTTAGTAGTTAACATTCCGAAAAATCATAACCACTCAGCAAGCTGAAATAGAGAGGGAGAAGGTTTGAAACAATGCTTAAAATATAGTACACTTATTTTTTTTCTCTACCTCTGTCTCATACGCAGAACCGGTCTGTTTCTACAGAGAGTGCTTCCAAAGAGTCTGCTATTGTTGTCATTACCACCACCTGAAAGGTTTCCCCCTAGCCAAAATGGTTTTAAAACAAAGGAAATTGAAAGGGTTGGGGCTGTGGTGTGTGTTATCAAAGGAGAAACTTAACAAAAGCACGCTTTATTAGCGTATAAGTATCTTTTGTGCGTGTATGCATCTCACATTCTCTATAAGTGTTTTACTTAAGCTTTCATAACACTTTTCAACTTTGTTATAAATCAATATTAAAATGCACACATAGTAACGAGTTAAAATAACGCTTGTTTAAAAACTTTTAACACTGAAAATGGGTGGATTTTTTTTCAATTATAAAATTGTTTTGAAGTGAAACTTCTTACTGGTGGTTACACAGTTTAACGTTTACGTTATATATTTAGCTCATCAGAAGAGGAAACAGATTTTAATTGCAGTTTCTATATTACCAATGGTTGCTCATATTATTCCGTGACTACGTTATGGGCCTATGTTCAATTTACAAGTAATGCTTGAATTTGTCTCTCATAAAGAGTAATGTTAATCGCCTTTATGATGCTTTCGTTATAAAATGTTCAACAGACCGACGATACTGTATGAGCGATTGATAGAAAAATGTAAATACTTCTGTATTAAAATTATCGTAAATTGGTTGAGAGCGCTACGGTCTACTGTTTCGCTACATGAGGGGTTAAAGCTAATGTAGAAAATTGTGGTTAAATTTTTATAGTAAAATTAATAGCGCTTTAAAAAATTATTTTCACTTTCGAGTACAATAACTATTTAATATCAAATCGTGTCTTTAAATTTTGTCGAAATATTTCTAACAAAATTATTGATAGTTATTAAAGTTTTAAAAGTCTTTTTAAGAGTATTTTTTTACTGAGGAAAGATATTTAATTTTTTTCCTAGTAAGGAAATTTTCCCTCAATGAATTAAAAAAAAAATATTCATAGAATATTTGCACAAAGTTTGAGACATGTAATTTGAATTGAACTTAATATATACTTACATAAAGTTACCAATTCTTGAAGAAATGTTCTTTACTGAAGGAGTTTTTTATAGAGAGTGTTTCATGCAGAGTCCGTATATCATTAAAAATGCATGTCAACAAATACAGAAATGTGTAATGTAGAATAATTAACATTTTTATCTGAAGGTTCTTATTTTTATGGAAGTTCTTAACGAACGTGTAAATTATAACATTTTTAAAGTTTAATTTAATTTTAATTTTTTATTTTTATCGAGACCCTATTCATTCAGACCCTATCAATGATAATTTTCCTTACACCTTGGGAGATAAGAATTTAATCACATATATAAAAAAATTATAACAGCTTTTTAAAATTAACTATTGTAATTATACTCAAAGTTTATAATTTCAAAGGTACTACATTTCTAACATTAGAGTTCAAAATGAAGTGATCGTGATTTGTGCAATTCCAGCCGTCCAAGCTCAGGACTTATCTTCATTTAAGAAAATGTTGGAAATCAAGAACTTCTATTTGAACATGTCTTCTTGGTACAGTTTCAATGTTTAATAAATACTGACATGTCAGTGATTCACTTATCTCGCTTTTAATCACTCTTTTCAAATATAGTCACTTTCTATCGCTTGTTTTAGATTTGTTAACTTTAGTTTCTTTCCAGAAAAATTAGGCCTTAAATCTCCCTTTTCATAGAGGATCGGCCCAATTTTTGTATGACAGACACTAAAAATTTGCCATTTTTAGATTTGACCTAAAAAATTCAGTTATTCCCAAAGTGTACACTGTGTCACCCAAGAGAGCCGTGACGTCCTCCTAGGGGTGCCGCAAAATCTTCATTATTAATTACACCAGTGATTCCTAAAGTTTATGATATAGTGAACTTGAAAATACCAAGTCATTCAATGTAGCCTAATTGAACAAAAAATCAAAGTAAAAAGTCATAAGTAGATAAATATGTAGAATTTTAAATATGGTTTTATATTAACTTATTATTATATTAACTTATTTAACTTATATTCTTAACTTATAATTAACTAACTATGCTTAATTTATACTTATGCTTAACTTATATTTAATTTATACTAACTTAATTTATATTTAACTTATATTAACTTATATTTAACTTATATTAACTTATATTCAATACGGTATTATATTAACTTATTATTATATGGTTTTATATTAACTTAACCCGGTATTATACTAAAACAGTCGATCCTATACATTTCTGTAAACTTGAACAAATTATCGATAACAACGACAATCCTTTCCGCAAAATCTAAAATGATAAATCAGGTACACTAATCCTGTTTTTTAGAGAAAGAAGCCTTACCTTTTTGTTAAAAAATTATTGAATTACCATAAGATTCATAATTGTGGTTCAAGAAACTAGAAAGTGTGGGTGGGTGAAATAATGAACGAGTATAGGCGAATTAAAAATAAGCATTGAAAAGGAAATAACTGTGTTATTTCCTAGTTTAATTTTATAATCTGTGATAATATACGATTTTCATGATCGCACCCCAACCCTATAATTTTTAATTCCACGTTTTTGAAAAGAAAAACGAACGTGTAAATGAATTTGTCAATAATGCAGTTACATACGTTTTACGAAGAGTCAAACCTGCTTAAAATATTGCACCGTGGGGGGAAATCACAAAAAAATTTGGGAGCCACTTTCATAGATCAATTTTTTTCAATGCTAACATCATTTCATCTTTCTTTACGGGAAAAGGGTAATTTATGTCACTTTTTAGTCTCTTCTCTTATTCGTTTGTCAACTATTTTTTAATAATAGATCACTTTTTTATGAAAATGAACCCTAAAAGTCTCTTTTCTTAGGAGATCGGCGATTAGAATCATTGATCTTACATAATTGTGCATGTCAGATCATAAAAATTACACATTTTATATTTAAACACTTTTATATATATTTTGTGCAACAATTAAATGCACAAGTATATATAACAATGCAGTTACACCAGTTTAAATTTTTATAATGGGTTAAGAAAGTCAAACCCCGTTATAACAATCAGGCATCATTCAGGGCCCATATGGCCCGCCAGGCTTGTCCCGGTGGTGGTGGACAGATCGCAAGTATTGGGCCACCCCCTTTCGAATTTCCCGCCACGTCGCAGGAGCCACTGGCGGGCGAAAATAGCAGAGAAGTGGTCGTTGGGGGGATTTTGAATACTACGGGATGCTCTAGTCACAGTTAGTAACGAGCTATACTCGGTGTTAACTCAATAGGCACTTCAAGGTCACTGATTTTTCCCCGATAACCAACTGTAACTATGGTAACGACAGTTGGGGAAAGACTTTACTCTTTTTTCCCACTGTGTTAAGGGGTGTCATGCATCGTGTGGTGGAGGTAAACTTTCTATTCCAAATTGCACTGTATTAATTTTATGATTTTACAAGAATTGAAAGAGGACTTAATGCAATAACAATATTTTGTGTAATTTTATTATGTATTTAAAGATTTATGGTCTGTTGACACATTTTTAGAAAGTGAAAATTTCTTTAGAAGGTGCAGATTCCTAATGTTCTAGTAAGAATTCTAAATTAAGATAAATTTTTGTATTTTTACAAGAACATCTATGATTTATTATAAAATTTTTATACATATTGTTAAACTCTTTATGTAAATATTTTTTATGCACAACTGAAAATTTTAACTTTGCTTATAATTAGTAATTTGTTAAAAAAAAACTGTAGTTAAATTTATTTAAAAAAAGCTGTAAAAACTAAATAAAAAATATTTCTTGTTTTTTAGTTAAACGGCATTTTAAAGGCAGAAAATGTGACACTTTTTTTATGTGATTTTTTTTTTTTTTTTATATTGTCGCAGTTCTGGATCGGCACAAATTCTTTTAGAAATACCACGGGCATCATCAGTTGCTTGTTGAGTTTGCGAAAACAATTCCAAAACTGTAGCAAGTGGATTGAATTCAACAAGACATTTCAAGTACCTGTATACGTTAAATATCAGTATTTTGGACTGTTTTCTAACATCAAAACTAGCCATTCCAGGAAATATTTTATGAAGTAAAAAATTTAAATAAATATGAAGCAAAATTTAAACAAAACAATGAATTAAAAGATAAAAAATGAGAGAATAATATCAGATAAGCGCAAAATAGATATCTACGAAAAGAAAGAAAAGCAACACCTTATTGGAATCAAATCCTCAACTGAAGTGCTGAAAATAAGTGTGAATGCACATGCTTCTTGGTCGCTACTATAGTAACCGATGACTGGGGAAACGAGAAAGTAACCTTGAAACGCCAATAGATTTTGCATGGACTTATAGTGAGGCGAAAACCACGCGGACCGAAAAGAGAGTTATTTCGAATCCAATTAGAATTTTGTCTGCCCGAACCATTAATAAAAATATTACATCTAGTAAAATTTATAACTTTTTAGTTGCTAAGTGTGTTAAATGGGAATGCAATTGAAACATTATCAAAATTTGCTTAAATTAATAAAAAAAATATTTAATGAATTTATTAAGTGTACTTGTGTAATATCCACCAAAACACACAAACTTAACATATTGGCAATTACGATTGGATGTTGAAAATCATAAATTGCGAAATATAAAAACTTTTTCTCACGATTTATCGATATATTAATATAAAAAATTATACACTTTTGATCATGTTTAAGCTTATTTTAACGTCATTAACTTATATCTATACAATATACCTAATGTAAAAACATTTTAGAAAACTGTTTTGCAAAAGTACAGACATGCCAACTACTCCGTATTCTCCGGCGCAACTCGGGAGAATTGAGAAAATTTGATAACTCAGGAAACTTCTCAGATTGCTCCGGAAAATAACCAAACTTTTGAACAGCTAAAAGATTACAATTCAGCAATTAAATACAAAGTTTCAAAAAATAATGCCTAATATTACTCATTTCTCACAGTAATACTGCATGTTAAAAGTTTTCAATACTGTGCGGAAAAACCACTGAATTTAGGTCAAATTTGAGTGGAGAAACTCTAGATTCCCTGATGATAGAAAAATGGAAATATTTTAATCAGTGCCAATGTTGCTATAATAAACGCTGTTCTGCAAAATAAGTTGTTAAAGCTAAAAAAGCTACTCATAAATTTTAATTTACCGTTTACAATTTACTACTGTGTAAATATTTTAAATTTAATTTACATTCAGAAACCAATAAGATATGTACTTATATATAATCTGTAATTAGCATGTTAAAATTTCTAACCACGCTGTTGCTCCTGACAAGTGCCTGAATGTTGGCATGTCTGAAAGTATTTTACTTCGATAGAAAAAATAATATTATATAAAATAATTTTAAATTATTCACAATCAAGTGTTATGAAGAAACCAAAAATATAAACATTTAAATTTTATTCTGTGTGCTCCTAATAAATAATATGGAAAACGATATAATGTTTTGAATATAATGTTTATTTTATCACAAAAATATAAATAACTCTGCATTTTTGGGCAGTAAGGAAACCCTATGTTTAGTAATTAGGTCATATTAAATTTCCTTTGTCTTACTGCTGAAACTTTCATATAACGTCTGTCGTATTATCAGTTGGAAAAACAATTGCACTATGTAGATAAATAATTGTGTATTTAAATCGTGCATGTGCTGCTACTTCCTCTCACAATGTCGGAAAAGACGATGCTAATGTATCGAGAAACGGTTGTGCTCTTACTTCTTTTCACAATGCCGGGAAATCAAAAGGACGTGGTAATATATCGGGGAACGGTTGTGCTGTTACTTCTTTTCCCAATGCCGCGAAATTAAAAAGACGATGCTAATGTATCGAGAAACGGTTGTGCTCTTACTTCTTTTCACAATGCCGGGAAATCAAAAGGACGTGGTAATGTATCGGGGAACGGTTGTGCTGTTACTTCTTTTCCCAATGCCGCGAAATTAAAAAGACGATGGTAATGTATCAATTAACGGTTGTGCTGTTACTTCTTTTCTCAATGCCGGGAAATCAAAAAGGCAATGGTAATGTATCTGGGAACGGTTTTGCAGTTACTTCTTTTCACAATGCAGGGAAATCAAAAAGATGATAGTAGTATCGGGAAACGGTTGTGCTGTTACTTCTTTTCACAATGCCGGGAAATCAAATAGAAGATGGTAATGTATCAGGAAACGGTTGTGCTGTTTCTTTCTCTTACAATGCCATGAAATTAAAAAGACGATATTCATATATCGGGGAACCGGTGCGCTCTTACTCCTCGCAAATTCGGAAAACCAAATTAAGACAAAATCCTAAACATTCCTACCAGTTTTGTAAAAACAGGTAAAGTGTAAATTATAATGTGTAATTACCACACCAAATTTTGCTGTCTCTTTATTTTTTTAAATATTATTATTCACAAATCAAAAGTAACCACGTAAAAAATTTAAATTTCTAGATATTATTGATAAACTTCTAAATAAAATAGCAAAAAATGCAGTTTATCGGTGCATTTTGTTACTTTTTTTTTGCTATAATATTAATTTTAATCAATTCTAAATAAATGTGTGGTGTATATATTTTTAAAACCTGTTTATAAGCAATGAGTTATATTGATGAGTCATATAAGCTTAATAGTAAGCTTCTATATATTGTTCTCAGCTAATAATCTATTAGTAATACCTATAGGTTGGTGGCTGCAAAATACTATCTTGCTCACTAGCGGCTGACAACCTAAAACTGGCCCTGTATGTACATACACATATATGTGTGTATATATATGTGTGTGTATATATGTATGTGTGTATATATATATATATGTATATATACATACATATGTATATATATATACACATATATAATATATATATATATATGTATATATACATACATATGTATATATATACACATATAATATATATATATATATATATATATATATATATATATATATATATATATAAAGAATTAAAGAATCACAAACTTAAAGGATCAGAATATCAGATAATAATGAAAAAAAATAAAGTGATTCTATGCTTCCTAATATGGTTGGAGAATTCAGTTCCAATTCGGGTTTAAAATGTTTTGATGTGCGCACAAGCCTAACACAGAAATTATAGGTTTCTTCTAAGATTCAAAAATTATTTCAGCATACGAGCGGAATTAGAAATAATTAGAGCACCAATATTAACTATAGAATGCAATTCACCTGCCCAAATGGCCATTC